>BMAW01129616.1:197742-262058 GCA_019974015.1 Nephila pilipes | reverse complement strand
GTAAATGTGAAGTGCGACTTAAAATCTTGAGGCTGTTGCAATAAGGTCATTATTTAGCTTTTAATTTGGACAAGAACCATGGTTCTACTCGTACATTTTCAAACTGTTTCTTGTAGGTAAATCAAAGGTGTTAATATATATTTTAAGTTTTGTCCCATATTCATATGTTTAAGAAAATATGTTGATTGAATAGACAAATGATCAATAAGCTTTAAACCATTACATTTTATGCTACAAAACTGGCAAAGTTTCATATTAAAAGTGAGCGAAAAATTGAAAGATGTATGATCAATCGAAAAAAGTGCAGTGCCAAAATCTTATTCATTTTGATTTCTTCGAAAGGTACTAACGATCCCTTAATACTCAGGTTCTTTTCTTTCAAAACCGCCGTATATAATATCAGATTATAAGATAATAAACTACTTTAATGACCTTAAAAATATATGTTATAAACGGTGTAATAAAAGCGTGAAGGGAGGTATAAAAGGACAATGCAAAATCCATCACTTAATAAATATGTTTGGATGAGCAGTAGTTCAAAACCCCCAAGCGTCAATGGTGCACGAAAAGAATTCATTCCCTTTATGGCGTTGACGTATTCAGTCTACTACTGGCATTTAAAATTTCCTCCTCCTAGTTCCATAGATAATACTTCTAAATCCACTTTAAACTAGATAGTACTAAAATAAATAAAATTTTCAATTTTTTTTCTACTATAAAGGAAAAGAAAGAAAATATAGGCGATATGAAAGGAAAAGAATATCATATTGGGCTGGCAGAGTAATTTCAGTTTTTTGAGTGCAAAAAAAATAAAACTCAAGATTTTTCAAAACAAAATGAACTTTAAATCTATTTAATGTTTTCCATCATGTTCGACGACCTTTTTCCATCTTTCAGTAGCTTCTTAGTTCCGCTCCTCATATATCCCCCCCAATATATTAAATTTTTTGTAATAAAGGATTTTTTATCTCTGTAGCTTTATATTTTCTCAACACAATAATTATTTTTTTATAAACATAGGATTTTTTAAAGTTTGATACTTTTGTTCATGTAAGATATCAAATAACTCAAACTTTTTTCAAGATAGATATAGGAGAAAGGTTTCTCTTTCCCGTTTCCTCATTCGCAAAACTCTTATTTGGAAGGATATATTTTAAAAATTATTTTAATTAGCTTTCAAAGCAGATAAAAAAGTTCTAAAAAAAAAAAAAAAAAAAAATGGATGTATATCAAATTTTGTTAAATTGCATGCATTTCTGTAGAAAAAAAAGTAAACTTAATATTTTCTGTGGTGATCTTATCCTAAAGGAAAATGTTTTTTTTTATTAAAATTGCATCATGAAAAATCAGGTCTTTATATATATGTCTCCTGCACATATATATATATATGCTCTCTCCATATAACCATATATGTATATATGTATACACTATGTCACACACACACATATATATATATGCATATACACACATATATATATATATACATGTATATATATATATATATATATATATACATATATATATGCTACATATATATACATATACATATATATATGTATATATATATATGTATATCTCTGTATCATATACACATATATGCATGTACATATATGCATATGCATGTATACACATATGTATGTACATATGCATATACACACATATATACAGGGGTTGGACAAAATGTATGGAGCACCTTTTTTAAAAGACATGTTTCTTTGTAGTATGGTGTAAGGAGCCGTTGGCATCCAAAACGGCTTGCGATCTTCACCAGACGGATAAATACAGGTTTCCTGTATGTGCCAGGGAATATTATACCATTCTTCCACACCCAAAAGGGTGGCAAGTTCGGATAACGATGTTGGCGGTGGATAGCAGGATGCTTTCCGTTCCAATGCCAGACCACAAGGTTCGATAATGGCCCTTCCGATCTGCGTGACTGTGGGTGCCAAGGGAGATGGGATTAATCCTTCTCGTGCTCAAGAAAACCGGTCACAGACAATGAGCTGTAGACAGGGGCTTTATCGTCTTGAAGATCGTTCCATCACCATCGGGAACAAAAGTTTGTACCATGAGTTAGACGATCTGAAAATGTTCCACATAAGTGCAGCAGTCATGTGCCTGACTACGAGATTGTCATGGGGCCAGCAAGAACCACGATATGGCTGCCCCCAAACCATAACCAGAACCCACCATGTTGCTTTCTTGGCAGCAAGCGGTTCTGTATTATAGGCTTGAGATGGCGTTCTCAGACGTAAAGCTCCGGCCAGAAATTCAATTTAAACAATAGCGAAGACTCATCAGATTCACCAACCTGCACGCCCACTGCCTGGTCAGGCTTTGCTGGCTTACGTCTTACCTTTTCCACCTTTACGGGCGTAGCATCACTGATAGTGGCTTCTCTCAATTTGCAGCGTAGAAATTCCCTGTTTATGAAGCTCCACTTCCTAATTGTTTTGGTACTCACAGGTTCTGTAACACAACATTCATTTCAGCGATGGCTTTTTGCGGCTGTGGTCTTCTTATTTTTCACGTCCTGGTACCCGGCTAATGATCGTCTGTCACGATCACTCAGCACCACACTTTCGTCCGCGCTGTGATTTGTGAATAAGTTTTTCCGCTTTTCAAATATGCGGAATAAATCTTCCGTCACAGTACTATCTTGAAACCCTAAACCTCGGCTGCCTTGGCTTACGGAGTAACTACCATACGACAATCTCAATAATTTGCCCGTTCGAGTCTGTTAACTCTGACATAATGCAATGAAACCAACCTCACATAAACAATTACTCCGACAAAACAGCTGAACTGTTGTACATTTACGAGAGTTGTATAGGGACGTTAATAGTCAAAAACGCCAGCGCCACCTACATGTTTCATTAAAATCAATCTTTCATGCTGCAAAACATGCGTTTTTTACAAGTTAACTTACATATTTTTTTGTCCACCCCCTGTATATACATATATATATATATATATATACATATATCACATATAATATATCACCATGTATATGCATATACATGCTCATACATATATATACACATATACACATATAATACATATACATATACTTCAATGCGTAGCATCGCGTGCGTGCGTGCGTAATGCGCGTATTGTGCGTAAGTATGCGTATGGCAATGCGTATCAATGTCAATGCGTATGTATCAATAATGCTGCGTGTGCGTAATGCGTGGTAATGATAGCATTGTGCGTGCGTGATGCGTGCGTATTAGTGCGTGAAACTGTGCGTAGAAACGATAGTAATGATAAGTATGCGTATTAATGCATTAGTAAGTATATTAAGTAATGACATTATTAAGTGTGCGCCAATAATGTATTAAAATTATTAGTAATATTAGCGTGCGTGACAATGCGTGTGTATGTGCGTAATGCATCAATGCGTATGTGCCGTGGCAATGTAAAATGCGTATACATGTGCATTAATAATGCATTAATGTAAGTAATGTGTAATGCGTATCAGTAATGCTTTAATAATAATGTCATGCGGCAAATAATATTATTATGCGGCCAATATCAACGTGACCACTTGGGTTTGCCAGCTATTTCTGGCCTTAGCAGCAGTAAGTGTTGCTAAGAGCGACCGCAGACGATTTTAATCGAAAAGTTTGATATTTTTTAAACATAAATTCAACAAACGATTTACCATTATAAGCTTTATTTGTGTTGTTGACAGTAAATTGAAAAGTTCAACTTCTCTGTCAAAAATGGAATTGGATGTGGTTTACATTTCCGTGCCATTATTTTTCATAGCTTTCGACGTGGATTATAAGAACAAGTCTTCGAATGAACTTAATTCTTTATGTGGCGATAAAGCGCCATCTACAGCACTGTAAAGTGGGTATAACGAAAATTTAATCGTAGTCGATGTTCGATCAGGTCCATGCAGGTCGTCAAATCCGTTGTTGTGCCAGAGAAAAAGATCAAATGCTGTACGTAGACTGGTCCAGAAAGCAAAGATCGTCTGACATACCGTGAGATAGAGGCGTCTTTGGACATTGAAACATGACTAGCATCTAATAAAATATTGCATATGAACATTTGAGCGTAAAAAAAAAAAATTTGTTCGCGTTGGATCCACTATGTCTGACAAACGCTCAAAAAAAAAAGGCTCATTCGATTGGTTGAAATGTTGAAAAATACATTCAAAGATACATCAAAAGGCTGTATAACATCTACACAGGTAGCCGGAATCATGAATCTATACGCATGAGCGGAAACAAAACAGCAATCAACTGTATGGGTCTTCCAGATGAAGCAAAACCAGCAAAAAGTTGTTCGAGGAAGCTTTATCAAGAACAAATATGTTGCCATTTCTTCGGCCAGCGGTCATGTGGCAGGTGGCGTTAGAGCAACATAGGACAGTCAATTCTGAATGAGCACACGACCATTTTGTTGTTTGCCAGAAGTCATCAGGAAAACTCGAAAAAGCCAGAACAGAGCGAATCATTCTTCATCATGACAATGCAGGCTCTACATCGGCTCAAACAAAGGCATTTCTGACGGAGCGAAAGATCGAACTGATGAGTCATCGCCGTACAGCCCAACCTGATTTTGGCACCAATGACTTCTTCTTATTCCACACGCCAAAAAATAAATTACGTGGACAGCGATTTTCGACCTCGAAGAAGCGAGATTTGATGCATTCAAAACATGTTTTGGGTACCTCAATCGGACTGGAAAAGTGCTTTTGAAGAATTGGTTCAGTAAAACTGAAAAATTTAAATATGTCGTAAAATTTGGAACCAGTAACTATTTTTTATCTATCACGCTATAAAATAAAATCTGATCATCCCGTTAACAAAACTGAGGTTCACAGAATAAAAATATATAAGTACAACACCCTTGTAAAATTTTATAACTCTACATGCAAAACCTTTTTTTTTTTTTTTTTAATCCTGTGGAGAAGTGTGAAAATACGAAACTGAGAAAAAGCGATTTGCTTTAATGGAAAAAGTAGCTTTTAACAATTATTTTTTTTACTGCACAAGGCGTAATATTTGTCGGATTTTGACGCGGTTTACTTTAAAATGCTCCTAACATTTCACGCTATTTCTTTTAATTAAATTTGAAATATCGAATTTTTGAAGGTGCTGAGGTACTAAGTCCCCCTTAACCTCTTACTTTGTTATGTTTCTCGGAAACTCGCAAAAAAACTAGACGTGAACGTTATAATGAAATATTCAAAAAGAAAAAAAAGTGTGTTAGTTCGGCGAGAAAGAAAACTGATTACTTGATCCTAAAGAATTGCAAATATTGGGATCAATTAGTTTGATTCTTAAAATTGTGCTTCTATTGACGATAATTTAGCATTTTATCCACATCCATTTCATAAGATATTGCTGCAAGAATAAATTATCAGAAGTTATTACCGTGATAAGTAGCAATGAGACGAGCGATTTCCAGATGGATGTTGAAAGAAAACTTCGCATAAATTTCAAATATATATAATTGCCTTCAAAATTTTTTTTATAATGGCAACGTAATAGCTTAATAATAATTTAGTAAATAGATTGTCGTGGGTTCTAGATGTCATTCGATTTGAGACAATCACGTGAAATAATGGGCTTCTGTATTTTAAAGCAACTAGATCTCTTAAATTCTCTCCCCCCCCCCCTCTTTTGCTAGTGAAGTGACATCTAAAATTTCCTTCTCACCTTGATTGCGGTTTTTCCATTCTCCTGAATCTCATGAAACATTAGTAATTTTTTTTTTTTTGAATTCTATTTAATAGTTCTGAAAAATAATTCTATTATTAAACACTTTATTTTCTAGAAATTGTCTTTTTTAATGAGAATTCTAGTTTTTTTTTTTTTTTTTTTTTTTTTTTTTTTTTTTATCTAAGAATTGTAATTCATCCGTCAGTTTTAATTTAAAGCATTAGAGCACGAAGCATTTCATTTTCGGAGAAGCCAAACTAATAAGCCGTGTTTGTTGTTATAATTGGTTTTTCTAAACAAATTTTAGAGTAGTTCAGGGTAAATATGCCATCATGAAACTTTATTACGTTTATTTATTTATTTTGAAAAACTATCAAAAGTCGAGCGTATATTTAGAAATTTTAAATAATCAACATTTTTCAGTTTCTGCTGGAATAAATTCTTTCTTTTTGAGCGTAACTTAATTTATATTTCAAATGATCTTTCACCCAATCCTAAATAGTCTACTTCAGCTAATGAGTTTTGTTTAATCATAATATATTTAAATGTTTTGATTTTATAAAAATACAATAGGAGTAAAGGGACGTTGAGATCAGATGTGCTTCTTTTAAGGAAGCAGATGAATGTAATGCATTCTTCTGAAATTTAATTAATTTTTAAAATAATCAACTTATTGCCGCATGTTGAGATTAATTTCATACTTTTTTTTTATGCAATTCTTTAAATCTCTTTTGCAATTTTTTTAAAATCCTGACTGTACTTCTCTGTAACTACTTATTAAGGTGACTTAAGAATGAATAAATAATGCCGCTCACCAGTAAAAGATATGAAACACATTAAAATGATTGCTTCTTGTGCCGGATTTGTGAACATGAGTGCGACATGCCTGGGTTCTCCACGGTCAATTCCTCTGTCCTCGTGAACACAGTCGTTCACTCGGTCAAATAGATGCGCAAATGCTGAAATTGGAGAAAACCGAGCTTAAAAGAAAGCAACGTTTTCACTCAAGCAGAAATACTTAAATTCAGTTTGATTTATTTTTCTCTTCAGGAAAATATTATTAAAACATGTGCATCTGGGTTGGACACGTTTCACAGTTCTAGATTAAACGAATTCTTTTGGTCGCTTATGGTTCATTTCTTATTACAATAGGCCTTAAAAATGACTAAATATTTCTCACCGTTTATTTCGATTTTAAAAATGGATAGGTTTGTCAAAATGTTGTTGAATCCCGTTTTCAAATTTTATAAATATGCTCACAGTTTTACAAAATTATCATTTGAAATTCTTTTAACTTTTATTATGAGATCTTCAAAAAACTGATGTTGAACGTATGACTTTCAAGTGTAACAGCTGTTTGTTCTCAAGACTGATTGTGATGCGAATAAAATTTAATTCATATTTGTAACTCAAGTTATTCATTAGAAACATTATATATATATATATATATATATATATAATATGAATAATACCATGTGTTCAGTATAAGAATTCTTAAGGTGTTTATATAATTGCAAATGGCGATCATCAGAATATTATGTACCAAAATTTTTGCCTTTTTTTAGCGTCATAAATAATGATTCTCCAAGTAATCAATAAATCAGATTTGCAATATATATATATATATATATATAGTTGTGTGTATTAAGCCGTTAAACATGTTGTAAGCAATTACATATTGTGTTCTGCTTTTATTGTTTTTTTAATGCTATTCACTTCACATTTCAAATAATAGCGCTTTAAACAATACCATTTTTAGCTAAATAACTCAAGAATCGCTAACAACACAGTTTCAAAAACTCTTAGACTTTTTGAAAGATTTAAAAAGTCTTGTTGCAGCTTTGATAATTAAGAGCTTACTGTACTGGTATGACTATCACGTTCAATGGGTTTGATGAAATATCGTGAAAAAAAGGTGCAGGTGGGCGTGATCTCATTTTGTATGTATATTAATTGAAAGGCAAAATTATTGCCTTCATTGGCGATGCAGAAATTAGACGTCTGATTATTATCGGCGTTGGCAAATTCGAAGAACGCATCATGCATTAATCACATGCGAAATGTTCAGGGGAGTGGTGCATTGATGAAAATGAATCAGGTTTTTTTTTTTTTTTTTGACTGGATTCGTATATGTTGACCGAGTATACTGCTACAGTATCAGAAATTGTGTTTTAAAATCCACATTGAATGCTATATAGAAATAACATTTGTCGTTAAAACTTTAAAAACATGCATAAATCTATTACAAAAATGGTTTTTTGAAAAGAATATTTGGTTGTTTTTTGAATTGCATTGCTTTGATGAATTTACCACATATTTCTCCAAACATATATCGAGTATTTAATGTATGGGATATGTTTTTAAATGCCATTTAAGAATTTTAATCTCATTAAAAAAAATTTCATGGTATTGACCCAACATTGAAGTTGTCGAACACCAATTGCAAATTGAATGTATGAAATAGTTTATGAAAGGAATTTCAGTATTTTTTTAAACTTGAATGTAATTCGTTTTTCGATAATGATATGGAAGGCATCCGCTATTTTGTGAATGTTAAAAAATAATTTGAATTTTTTATCCGTAAGCTCATGTTTTTCTTTAGATTTTTCTTCTGTTCATACATAAGGTTTAGTAGGAATTACCTTTTTTAATGGTGTCGTGTTTTATTTTGTACATTTCATGGAACATCAGTAATTAAACATTTTTTTTTGATGCATTTATGTTATAATTAGCAAATAAGGTACAATGAGAAAATGTGTTTTATTAATTTTTTATGTTATTTTGACTGGTAAATCGGATTTTTTTTATAAAAAAAATTAAAACAAATGCAATTTGTAATACGTGAAGTTCTTCAGGAACGGATAATTATGACAACCAAATAAATCAACTAATTAGCTGATATTTTTAAAACTTTGTGTACGAAATTTATTTAAATGAACTACTAAAAATTAGTGCAAGTATTCACCGATATGTTAAATAATAAAGTGAAGGAAATGAATTGACTAATTTCACTCTCAATGATTGATGGCATTTAATTTAAGATCAGGACATTGCCATTTTACTGGTTTCTAAAATTTAAACTCGTGTAGTTAGTTGACCTTTCATAACTAATTACCCGAGGTAAACCAAAAAGCAGTGTAGAAATATTCACTGGAACCAGTACAATCGAATTGCTTCTCTTATCCTTCGGAAAAGTTTCTCCTCAGCTAAAAATAGAGATTGTACATTCGGTTCTTTCTCACTGATGGAAATTAATCGTGAAATTATTCAAGTATGACATAAACAACGCGAAAGCCAGGTTTTCTTTCTCACACACAATATGCGTCAATTACCTTTGAGGTGTGAGTCATTCCCTTCTTAGAATAGCTATACTATGAAATGTGTGTTTGTTTTGAAAAAATGTCTTTTCAAGATTTATTACGTTTTTTTTTTTTTTTTTTGAAGTTGCTTTCTGGTTTGTTGTATTAGTTGTTTTTACAGTCGTGGATCATTTAATTCCTATGTTTTGATCAACTTTTGTGCGCTAGAAACTTGAGAACCATTATAGTTTGGATGAAAAATTTGGAAATTTTTCTCTTTTCCTGCTTAGTCATTAATGTATCGAATTATGAACTAAACGACGTATTTAGTGTTGTGGTTTCGATTTTGAAAAAGGCGTTAAAACTCATCAAATACTTCATTCCACTTCCCTCTTCTGGATATTTTTTCCCTTTCAAACATCAGATGATAACTGATTATTCCAGAAATTAATCTTCTGATATTACGGATGATTTCGCTAGATTATTATATTAGAA
The DNA here is from genome assembly GCA_019974015.1 of Nephila pilipes. Taxonomy (NCBI): domain Eukaryota; kingdom Metazoa; phylum Arthropoda; class Arachnida; order Araneae; family Nephilidae; genus Nephila; species Nephila pilipes. The sequence goes on along the minus strand of BMAW01129616.1, from coordinate 252,586 downwards.
GATATTATTTGATTTTCTATCATATCTTTCGTGCTATGAATTCATCTCTTGCTAGCTCTTTAGCATTATTTTTCGCCCGCATTTTTGGATTGAAGTGTAGTGTATGTTTTCAGCTGATTATTTCTGATTTTATGTAAGATCTGCATAGCGCAGCAAATATACTTCAGAATTCTGAATCACTGACAAGATTCACACTTTTATTTCCGCATCATGCCAACATGATTAGTTTGAATTTCAAGTTATCGCTTTAAAATAAGTCGATTCTCCCTATTATCCCTCGCAATTGCTTTTGGATTCAATTTATGAAATCCGACCGCCCTTACAGTAAATTGGTTTCGTAAATTAAGAATCACCAATTAATTATCAATCATAATGTTGAGAATCCAATTAGTATTAATTAATCACTGGCAACTACTTTTGTCCATATTGCCATATAATCCAAATAACTTTATATTGATATTAACATTCTCTGAAAAGTGGTATTCAATAACAGCTATGGTCATTTTATTGATCCAATGTTTAAAAATTGTTAATTCATTATAAAATTTTGCTAAAATTATCTCGAAGTTACCTTTGAATTTTATTGAAGTATGAAATTAAGAGAGAAGAAATCATGTTTTTTTTGGAAACAAATGTAGGTGCCAGATGCTTCGTAATGGACTAAATCAAATGATCTGTATAGGAAGCTGTTTTTGAATCCTTCCGTTATGGCGCTGAGCAGATTCTTTTCTCAGAAATTTCTATTTGGAAACGACATTTGATCATAAGATCGCATCATTCCAAGAAACGTGCTTATTAGTAAATTCAACTGAAACCTTTCTTTCTTTCACATTTAATTAACTGTAGAATAATATATATTTTTATTATTAGTGTTGGGAAAACTTAACTGAGTCGTTTTTGAAGTTGTACAACTAAATGACTGACTGACCTTAAATGTTTCGCTTGGCGTGCAATGCCGTCCTTTTGGTGCGTCGATGATGTTTTTTTAAGAGAACCTGAGGAAGAAAAGTTGAAACCTTGGTTTTGAGTTAAAAAGCGGGAAAAGGAAGGATTACGATCAGAGAGGAAAACAATTAATTGACCTCTAAGCCTGCTCTTCCGCTAACTGTGCTACAACAAGCAAACAAACTTTAATCGTTCCATTATAACGTCTCTGGAAGGTTATTATTCTTATGGCATTGATGTTTTGAAAAAGAATTGTTTTCTATTATCTTTTTTCGTTTTAGAAAGGTTGAATTACAATACTTTTCTCCGGGAGGAGTCAGGTCATTTATTGAACGAAACACGATTTTTTAATAAACAATTTGATGGAAAAGAAAAATGCTTCAACGTTCCAGAAGACTTGTAACTAAACGAGGCGGAAGTTTCTTTTGCATTACACATAGGACATTATGAAAAAAAAAAAGGTTATAAAATAAATTAATAAAAATAAATTTTCGTGATGAACATCCAAGCTCTCTCTCTATAAACATGCTTTATAAACTGAAATAACTGATTGTCATAGCCTGTACAGAGAAATCTCTTGTCGAATCTTACCCTTCCTCTACGTCTCTTCCTCACCTCGTATAATATTTATAAGTAACGATAGCATTTTTATGCATATAAACGTTATTTTTTTAAAAAAATTCTGGCACTAAAAGAGAATTTAATTCAAGATCAAGTTTCGTTTAATTTAGAAAAGTGCTTCGTTATCAATAGTTAATTTTTTTCATTCTTCATTTTTATATTTCTAATGGCTCATTTCTTATGTGCTGAACTTTTCATATATAAAATATCACACTATCTGCTAAACCTCATAAATAACAATGCATTTTTTATAATCATTGCGTGACGTTGGCGAATTCAAGCTTTGAGTTCGGGGGGGGGTATGATGTCATAAAAATTTTGTATCGTCGTGATGTCTCGAAATTGTACTAAAGTGAACAAGATTTCTTCTTTTTTTATATATCTATAATCATACATTCATAGATCAGATGCGTAAGCAAACTGGAAAAAAAAAAAAAAAAAAAGAAACCAAGGGATAACATACTTTAAAGACTTGACGATAATAAAGTAGGTATAGAAAATATTATGAAATCTTTTTGTTATTTAATGTTACAACAAAATACATTGACTTTAAGCATTAAACTGGATAATGTTCCGACTCTTTTGGTGTTACCTATTGAGCGCTTCATTAATATTTATGTCTATATTATAATACATATTCGTAAGTATTAGATCGGTAAGTCTATTTTCCCTTATTGTGTTTCTCAAATATATATTCAGTCTTAAGGTTCTGTAGCTCCTCTATGGAGTTGATTGTCAACTGTATAAATGCATCTATACTCTAAAAAGCTCGGGTAAATTGGGAAACGTCTATTTAACATTTCAGTTATTGACAATTTGGTGTCTGGAAAATCACTAATTTCTCTTTTTCATAGCAAATATTCTGTATTTGCTTGTTCATTGGTGAAGAGTCCTCCAATTTTAAGGAGGCCGTCCTTATAAAATTTGACTAATGTATCGAAATCTTTGATGTTTTCTGAGCCAGTTACCAAACAGGAAAAGGAAGAAAAAATATCATTATGAACTAAAAAAATTCGACCAATCAACTTGTCGTTTATTTATCTTTGGAGTAATAAGAATTTCATGCTTCTCACACATTGTTCTTTCTTTAGAAAAAAGTGTTTCTAAATGATCATCTTTTTTTTTTTTTATGTCCAACAAATTTATCTCGAAGCATCATGTCCAAGTTTTTTACCGCTATACTGAAATTTAGATACTCTTTTTGTTGGTATCTACTGAATAAAATACTGTTGCTAATTATGAATTCGCTTATAAAAAGGGAAACCGTAAATTTCACAGTGCGAAAGGAGTCGATTAACCCAATGGTACCAGTTGACGCACCACAATCAATCTAATGCTTAATGTCTTCCGAATTCTTCGTGTATAGCATTCAGAAGTTAAACGAAATCATCATAGAATCATGCCTCTCCACCCATCTTGTGGTGCATAGTTTCTTAAATTGTAGTGCTTTTGATTCGGTGCTGCATTGGACTTGGGCAAGAATCCGATTGCAAGATTTAAGCAGTGCAATGCGCATAAAGGCCATTAGGTTGATGTTCGACAACTTGCGTCCCTTTAAGTTTTCCGCTCATAACACGAGATCCATCATAACCTACTTCCTCTTAAAATATTTGACATCTTGTCATATCTTTCAGAGTTTTCCAAATTAACTGTGAAATACTTTGTGCAGTTGTAGAGGTAAGAGGTACGGAACACAGAAAAATATTTACATATCTTCATCTGCTCCTCGTCGAAATACGTAAAACAGGAAGACATTTGCTCTATAGTTAAAATATCAGTTGTTTCATCAATCAAGACTCGGAAATATTTCGAATTTTTTTTACTTGTTATATGAGTTTTGTTTGCATCTGAGAACCTCAGGTTTCAAATTTTTGGTTTTGGATCATGAAATTGTTGAGCATTTTTTCTTTGCATTTCTTAGATGATTTACCTGAGATTTGTCTTCAGATTGATCGGCAAATTTTCAGAAAGCCTTGGAATTTCCTTCATTTTTAGAGGGCTAATAATGTAAACAATTGGTTTGTGACCTATATGTCCGCTTAATGTTCCTTTATTTTTTGGTTTTTAATAAGGGCTTCAGTCGTTCTTGATTCCCTTTAGACTGTTTAATTTTATTTTGATTCAAATAAAACAGGCAAAGGGTTTTGTTTTTTCTCGTGTATTTGCCTTAAGTTGGTTTAATGCGAAAACGAATTTTAGTTATATTCCAAGGCATTGTGGTTATTAAAATATTGTTAGGCGCATTTCCATTTCTTAAATCCTTCATGCACCGAATAGTTCACAATATGTGAAGATATACGTCCAACATAATGCGTAGCAAAAAACATCAGTATTTACGTAGGCCGCGTCTTTTATTTAAGAATTCGCCAGCCAGAAATATATTCTGAACAATGCAGTTTGAAACTTTCTGGAATACTTTTCGATGGAAGCGTTACTTGAAGGGAATTTGTAATTTTCAGTCGGTTTCCATATACGTTTTAACAACTGCAAATAATCTGTGCCTTTTTGCAAGTTTCTCTTTCCTCAGTAGCATGATGTCGTTATCGAATTCCCAGGGAGGCATAGCAAATCCACGCCCAGGATTCGTTACTGTTGCATGACATTTATGAATAATACGCAATATTACACTGTTTCTTGTATTTATAAGTGCAATCAATGTTATTAAAAAACTGAATTAAATATACATGTAAATTAGAGTGTACAAAACACATTTTACTCTTTCCCTTCCGTGATCCCCGTTTAAGGATCATTAATGTTTTTAATGTCTGGCGTTCTGTTTACCTATAAAGTGTGTTAATTAAACTTGTTGATGTAATTTAAATCTATGCATTTGTATCTGACATTTTTTCCTTCAAAATTTACTAGTAATCGAATGCTTTTTTCAGGTATGTCTCTCTGATAAGTTATTATCTAAATAATTTATATTGAAATGGATTATTTTTTCGTATAAAGTTATGTGTATACATGTTCTGAATAAAACATCGCATCAAAATTGAGCGAATTGTTTAATTTATATCTTGACCATTTAAAAAATGGAGCGATTCCCATTTGGGGCACACAGTTATTATAATATTAAAATAATTTACTATTTGCTCTACATATAGGAGTTTCGTTTTCTGTGATGCAATGTACTGTTGAAGCATTTCCGAAAAGCTTCTTTATCAGAAAAATGTGAAATGTGTCCACTGATATTATAAATACGAAAAGGAGGCGAAGTGGAAAGAGAGGGGGGGGGGAGAAATACCAGATGTGTGGTTTGAAACACACATACAAGTATTTGTAACTATTGTAGTGACGTCCTCTGTAATACTTTTTGTCCATTGAGCAAGAAGATTTTAATAATTTTAGTGCAAGGGGACATGGAGACTTTCACAAGCTTCGATTTAATGAAAATTCTAACAGAGAAAGATACATGCAACCAGAATGGTAAGATATAATAGGATGAATAAATATCCTATAAAAACATAAAAAATGAAACATGTCATAAATGTGTACCCCACTTTCCAAGCTTCACACTGGCTGATATTCTAGAGAGTTGGGGAGATTGGGACATCAGGCATGGACAAACTATCTTGTAGTTTTAGCACTTGAAGAGAGAATGTCTCTTTATTAGGCACCTATGGAAGGTGCAGGTGTAAGAAGAAGGGGGAAGGATTGTGCGTGAGAACTTGTCACAATCTGTCGAGTGTGTTAGCGCGATCTAAACAGTTCCACTCTTTACTACACCCGAAGAGAGTGCCTGCATAGTTTATCCATCCTGAGAGAGGGCTTGAGATCTTGGTCTTTACTTTTCTTGCATACACAATTGTTGGGGGTCATCTCGTTAACTGTTTCCATGATGCGCCCTTGGAGCCCAAGGTAACATGTTTGCACTAGAGAGGCCATCTGTTTTCTAGCTTCAGATTGAGTGTCATCTTACAAATCCTTGTGCAGGCAAAGATGTAGTGAATGATGTAGTGAATTTCGGTTATTCTAAACTTCTTGTCTTAATCTACCAAGCCGTGTAACTAACAGCACCATTCTTCTGTCTTTGACGCGGAGGTTAAACTATGATTTGGGCAGAATCCGTTGCATCAACCTTTCTTTCAGGTCGGTGTTCCATCTCATTTGCCACGTTTTCAACACAGCCTGTCTTAGTTGCCACCTCATCATTTTTTTTTTGTATGTTAGAAGTGAAAGAGTGACATCATAAAGTTGAGCCGCCTTCTAAGCAGCTTCAAGTGACTTTTCATTGCTCTCTGTTCTTGCATGTGTTTTAATCTAATGTAGGGAGATTTCTCTTTCCGATAGCCAGAGTTGGCTATTGTGCCACAAACAACTTTCATTTTCTCTTTAAGCTGTTACCTTCTGTAAAGCGAACTTGGTTTCTTAAATTAGATGGTGTTTGTTGTCTAGGTTTTTAAGTGAACCAGAACCGACCTAAAGTCGAAGTAGATATTAACCCTTGGTTGAGAGTTTCAAACACCATTCAATAGCCTTTAATAAGGACAGTGTCTCCGATTGAAAGACTGTACGATGGTCTCCAAGTCTGAAGAGCACTTCTTCTATTTTGTTACCACGAATGAGTCTCCTATTTTCTTATCTAACCCTGAATCATCGGTGTAGATTTCAAGTCCACTCCCTTAAGGCTTCAACAGATTATGCCGGATGAATACTTCACATGTCGATTGGATTTTCAACTTTTAAGTACTCTTCTCCGATGATGTCAAAGACGGGGGATTACCTGTACGTTGAATGAGAAACTTTGAGTACTCTACACTTAGCAGCTAGATATAGAAATAGGATTCCTGAGATTATCTGAACTATTACCGTCGAGGTTGTTTTGTAGGTTTATTTTGTGGCAACTAGAGGTCTTCTCTGAACGACATTAAGTTGTTTGAGAATTCCTTTAATTTTAATCCGACCCCATGCTCCATGCCCATAGACTGCAAACAAACCTCTTGATAGCTCCCAAATAAATTTTTCTAAGCTATTTTCTGGGTTTCTATCATATAGTTTGCGCTCCCCACGAGAGTTAGTCTTAAGTTAATTACTCAACTTTCTCTTTGAGTGTTTGTGAAACATCATAGCGTTGTCCTACAGCATTCTGAGGTATTTTATAGAGGAATTTCGTCTCTCCAAAGCGGTTTTCGTCGGATCTGCTAAACTGAGTTTTCTCAAAAATTGTAATTGGCATGCTAACAGTCTTAGGAATATTAAAAGCCATTTTGGGAGTGACACCCCATTGCCTGACCTTTTCGTGCGATTTTTGCCTTTTTCTCATCCTTAATGAGCAGGATGAATTCATCGACATATGCCTTAATGTAGAGCCCTCCCCAACTATTGAGTTTAAGATAGAGTCGGCTATGATATTTCAGAAAAGGAGGCCGCTGCAGAAACTCAGAAGGCTCCAACCGTGGAATATTCTTTTGTTACCCATGGACTCATACACACAATATTTCTTTCGCTCAGATAGTTTTACACCAACTATACAAACAACAACAACATGGCAAGAGTAATTTATATAAGTGCTATCAAATACCCCGGTTAAATCTAACGAGACGGTGCTGACACACTGATTCGACTTAAGATGTTTAAGGACCTTTGTCCAAAAAGCATTGTGAGCTAGCTCACATGATTTAACCGATCTGAAGCCATGTTGTCTTGGATTATTTCCCTCGTTGACGTTCAGGTGAAAGATAATCTTTTGTACCAGGCCAGTTTATCGAGCACTTTATTCAATGATGACAGCCAGCTGATTTGATAGTAGGCCTTTGGGTTTTTAGGGTATTAAATAGGTTTACTAAACATAATCAGTTGCTCAATTTTCCACTTCCGTAGAAAAGTTCCCATATGCATGCACTTGTTGTAAAGTTTGGTAAAGAACCATGGGAATTTTAAGGCCAATCAGGATTTTGTTTTATTTAACTTGCGAACGAATAGTTACAGGTCGATATGAAATTTTTTTAACTTCGGAACGAACCATATTTTATATATATAGTTTCGAAATCCTCTCAAACGAGCATTTGTTTAAAAGCCTGGAGGAAATGAACTTAAGGTATTTGAAATGGGAAAAATGTGGTCTTACGTTGAAGTAGAATGTCAATTCGCCGTCTTGCTTGAAGATATTCAAAGACCTAAAATTTCAGTGGATAATATGATCGTTGAATGTTGAGGAGATCTGGCGCAAAATCAAAGCTATCTCGCAGAGATCGAAGACGCATTTCCTTCTTCATGCTCTACGAAAAATGTCTGCGCCTTAATTTGTCATAATATTGATTGAAAAATTTGCGAGGTCAACAAGTTACACGTGTTTCAAACTATTGTGTTTCACAAAATATATCAAAGTGAATAAAAAACCAATATTAACCAATAAAATAAAATATGTAGAGAAACTGTGGTAAAGTGGATTACTAACAACGTGGACAAAAAAAATATTATATTTTCGGATGAGAAACGTTTTAATCTTGATAGACCAAATTATTTTATCTGTTATTGGCGCAAAATAAATGGGAAAATATGAAAAGGAGCAGCCCTTTTAAATGCAGATTCAACTTATGGTAAAACGGATTTAGTAGTTGTGCTAACTAATACAAACACCGAAAAGTATTTACGAATCTTGGACGTGCAACTCTTAGTACATTATTCAATTTAAACATAATAATTTTACTTTTTAACAAGATGTAGCTTCTTGTCACTCTCTTCTGTAGCAGAAAAGTAAATGGTTTGAAGAAAAAAAGACCATCAAAAATATTTCGACGTGTGGCTAGCCACTTCTCATTATCTAAACATTATATAAAACGTTTGGATTTGTCTTGTTAAAAAAGTGAATGCAAATGGGAGACAGTATTATTCATTTGAAGAACTTGAGGATAACATCAATGCAGAATGGGATGATAATGATCCTGAATTTAAAAAAGAAAATGTTGAAAGAATGCTAGACAGAGTGGGAAAAAACTGATAGAAAAATTTAACTGTCAACATAATAATGAATTCGTTAAAAATATTTTTTGATTGTTTCATTTGATCAATTAATGAAAAATATAGTTTCTCATTTATAATTTCCAGTGTTTTTAGTAAGATGAAATATCCATTGTCTTTATAATTATGAAAATCAGTTAATAGGATATTGTGAGTTATTAAAATATTTAAATTTTATATATACCGATAATTTAAAATAGTAAAATATTTCTTAATAAGTCGTATGAGATTTTGTTATTTCGTAAAAAAAAGGACGCTATTTAAGTATTTGAAGATGCGTCAAAAAATGAAAATCCGAAACCTGTGAATGACAGTAAAAAATATTAAAACAGGAACTGTTAGGTAATGAACCTTTTTCTAAAATGTAGCACCGAATCTCTTGTGTATAACAAGTTGGTTTTTTTTTTAATTACTTACCCATTTTTATATTATGCTAGAACGTAATTAATATTTTATGCACGATTGATTTCATATGGATGGAAAAATAATTTCATATCACTAGATTATTAGTAATACATGTAATAATAATACGAGTAAATTTTTTTTCATGCGATGATATTAATTTGGATGAATGAACCGGGAAATAATGTTACAGAAAAATAACAATTTTACGGAATGAAAGCTTTTGTTGATAAGAAATTGCGTGATTTCGAGTTGCACAAAATTTAAAAGAACATCATACCTATTCTATAACATAGCTTAATATCCCCTTTGCGTATGTGGGCCAGAGGGATCTTTGTAAATATAATATTGCTTCAACGCTCTGCGCCAATCAGGTCGTACACCAAAGAATGTCGGATTAAACTAAAGGTTTATGCTTCCACAGCATTCTGAAGAGTTTGTGACGGAATTTTTTAGTGAGGTTTCAACTTGTATCTTGTGACCTGCATTAAAGATGCATTCAAATGCCGCGATGTCGCTGATGAAGCTTGTAACTGATAATATCAACGCGTCTTAATAAAATCACGATTTGTGTTTCATTTAAGAAACGACAGCAATTAATTCTTACGTGTTTTTTTTTCTCCTTTTTATTCATGTGGTATAGTTCTATTTTAAAAAAAATCTTTTAGAACAATGCTAAGTACATGTTATTTTCATTTGATGACCTCACGAAGGAAATTTTTTAAATTAACTTTATAAATATTTTCATTGTGTTCATAATAGAAAATTTAATTTTTTTGCTTGAATTTTTCGATTGGATTGTTGTAAATATGGATTTTTATATTGAGAATTGCACCTGGCGCTGTTATTCACACTCAGAGCTTTGAAATTTCTTGCGATACCAAGAATAAATTAATAATTTATAGGTGTTTCCTGATACTTATTTTTTATTTTGCACCAAGACGTCTGCTCTACATTTTTTATGTGGCGTTATACTATATTATTACGCATTTTGAAATTTGAATTAAACAACAAAAAGATTTTTATTATTGGAAGGGTTAATTTTTTTTAAACACCCATCTCAATGCATACTTCAAACACATTAGTTTTTGACTGAATCAGTATTTGATAAAATCCTCGTTTTATTTACCAGTGTACGTATATATAAGCCATTTAATTGTACTTTAATCTTTCTTTTCTTTCTTGAAATTTCATTACAGTGATGAAATTTGACTAATACCGTGGTACTTGCGTTATTAGCTTTATTTCACCATCTTTCTTATTGAATTACTATTTTAATAAGAATGACGCTTTTTATTTCTTCATCTCATTAACGCAGCTTTTATTCATCATATTAGTCCTTGAAAAAAAAGAAAAAAACGCAGCATGTGCATTAGATTGGCTGGGATTAATGAATCAATAAGTACATTAAACCTGTCATTTCCCTTTCGATCTGTGACCTTAAATCCCGGCGAGACTGTAAAAAGAATTCCGCCAAGGAAACGAAACGAAAAGTATGGTTTGCCCTTGGACAGATCCGCTGTTAAGTCATTTCTCGACATTCCCAAAGCCCCACGGCAGCGACGCCCTTTTTGTTACCTTATCGGTCACACCTGCAAAATTTTCACACTTTTCACGGACGCCCGAGTTATTTATCATAATAATGAACGCGATACATGTAACTGTGTATCTCTTTTGACCATCGGATTGGAGAAGGAAGTGACATGCGGGCCGCGGAATCCGTTACACTTCAAGTTTGGTAGTGGAAAAAGAGAGAGAGAGGTAACCGTTGAATGGACATGGAGAGTGACCTGCGGAAAAGGTTTTTTTTTAAGCGTGTCCGTCCATGCGTACAGGACATAGTTAGAATACTAATTATTCCGCATGTGTTGGTGGCGGAAATCGCCGGTGCGGAAACCTGCCGATGGAACATGTGGGGGTGTAAAGGGTTGTTTACCTCCTCTTACTACTACTGTTTCTGAGGTAACCTTATTTCCATAAATCGCATCCACGTCAATTTTCACGGGTATCAGAATTTTGTAAAATAAAGTGTGAAGTTGAATCTAATAATATTTTCTATTCAACGTCATAATCATTGAATCGAGTACAATTCCGACTTACGGTCGAATTTCATTGACGTGCGAGAAAAAAAAAAGAACTTGATAGTGAATCATTTCTTGTCCTGATTTTAAAAAAAGTGATGCTTTTTAAAGTATGTTTTCATTGTGACAAGTATTTGCTGTAATTTTACGCTATCGATTTTGTTCAATTTGACGTTATATGTTTGTGTTTTAAATAAAGGGCCGAAGTGACACCCGTTAGAGTGTCTCTAAGACGTGGTCAAGGTTGCGAATTTCGTGGCTACGTTATTCAAGTCAAAAGTCGCTGCTCAAATCCTGATTACCTATACCGCGATAGTGATAATCAGGATTTGAGCCTCGGCTTATATTATAAAGAATATTATAACCATGCTTATTATACATTTTAAAAAAATACGTAGTAAGAGGTTTTTTACTTTAAAAGATAATGAATAAGTCAACAGTTGATCAGGATTGTGTTCAAAGCTTGATAAGTTATCTTATTTTTCTTCCTATTAACATAGTTTCTGTTCATGATAATTTTCTTAATTTATTACCGTAGCTATGTTACAAACAGGGACACGTTTGGAATTGTTTAATATGTAGTTCCATTTAGTGTGTTCGAATTTGTTTGACATTGTGTCCTGCTTAAAATATTGTTACTGCTTTTCACGTTCGACATTATTTATATGCTGCCGGTTGAAGTCTATTTCGAAAGTTTTTTACTGAGTCGATACATAATCTACGTATTTCCCGATCCGTGGAAAGTGACCTGCTGTCAGAACGAATGGTAATAAATTTAGCGCTTTTGATCGTGCCCACTCAAGCGCAGAGTGCAAAATTCGAATGATAATTGTACATTGGTTGGTTTGTTACTGTGAGCCGTGTGTGACACTAAATGCAGTTGTTCACCATGCCGCTGGGTGATGGGAAAATAGTAATTGCATAGAAAATTTAATTGCTTGTCTGTGTACTGCGAATAACCGTATTCATTTTCATTGTTTTTAATTTGGTATATAGGTAATCGTGTGATTTATTTAGAGTCCAAACCAAATGTGGTAGTTTCGTCACATAATTGTGAGATTCCATTCCTAAGGAGATCGGAACTGTGGTTTTTTTTAATGAAAACACACGAAATTAGTATTATTATTTTGTTAGTTCAATGTTTGCGGTTTGTTAAACTACTTACTGCAGTATTCAAGCGATTCAACTTAATTAAATAGTATTTTTTATTATGAAATATTTGTAAAGTTCTTAAGATCCGTAAACTGAAATGAATATTAAGCAAAGGCAAGGGAATGTGATATAAATAAGATTAAAAAATTCATTTTTGTTTTCAAAAAAGTGGAACTTTTTTCGTTGAGGCTGTTAAAAATTATTAAGTTTTCCTAAGATAGAGGGGGGGGGGAAATTACTTTGTAAACGAGAAATTGTAATAGGGTGTTCGGTAAATTATCAAAACGTAGAATTTATTTCATTCCGCCAAGAGTATTTCATGTGCATTATAGATTTAATTAATCCCGTTCTTAACTATAATTATATGTACACTTAAAATGAGATATTCTCTTTAAAATATTACACAAGGTCGTACAAATGCAACTGCAGTGTAATTAAATTATTAATTTTACGAGGGTAAAAGAAAATTTTAAATCTTTTTGATATTATGATCTGACTTGAAACGTGTTATTTGATTTTTTAAATCTGATGCCGTAAAGCAGGTGTGGCAAACCTTTTGCGTACCATGCGCCAATTTTTTCATAGACGAGTTCAGATGAGCCATATAACATACCATCTTTCATTTATTGTTCTAGGTTGCTAATTAAGAGATCAAGATAGAATGTGCTTCGCTTAGAAGAGGAATTATTTAATCTAGCAGTTTAAGTAATTAATTTGCGCTATTTTAATGAAGAGGCCGCGATAGTCTAGTGGTCATAGTCACGGACCCCCGGTCGGGGTTTAGAGCTCTGATACCTCTAAAGACCTGCTATGTAGCGGGCTGAGGCACGTTAAATCGGGTCGAGGTCCCAAATCTTCGATGGCTTAGTGTAGAAGTTTGGAAAGGGAGCTGTCACCTCAAGTGTCGTCCTCATGACTTGACTGAGGTTCAAAATTTGCGGTCCGTTTCCTATAGCCTTCGTGTTGTTTCTTAGAGCAGCATAAATAAACAATCCATCAATCAGATTGATATAATTGTTGCACAAAAATGTCACGCAATATTTACCTTGTAAATGTAGAAGCATATTCCGTTTTCAGAACATTTTAAGGTTTATGTAACATTTCCTCTCTTTATCAAATTTGATTGAAGCGCCATTTGTAATCATCCAGTGCTCCGCGGTATGGTCACCGTGAAGCATAAATAGGTCATCTCTAAAGTATGGAATTTTAAAAAATGCTGAGAAAAGTTCTTTCGCTCCATTACTAAAATACATGGTATATTTCCCTTTTTATTTATGAATTTAATACCTGGAAAACTTGACAAAGGATTTCAATAGTAAAATGTCTAGAGTTTACATTTAATCATTATTGAATCTGGATACTAATTAATTCTGTAAAACACAAGCTATCTGTGCAGAAGAAATAGACAAAAGAAATTTTTACTACTGAATTTCGACATCAATTTCTCTTTTACTCATCATTACTTTTTCTTTATTTTCTGATAATTAAATATTTATTTGATGTAATATTGAAACAGAAATATTATTTTTCTTTGTAACAATGGCTTTTCTTTTATGTTTGTTAATTAAGAACTATGCCATTAGCCTTTTCCCATTACTGAACAAAGATTGCAAAATATACAAAAATATCAAAATAAGGAAATAAAATTCGAAATTTCCTTTATTGGAGTTCAGGGTGGTTTCTATCGATGCTATAGTTTAAGCTTCAAAAATGTGCCCTGTTCTTTTGACTGCCAATAAATTATGAAACAAAATGTAAGGTTGGGGGTTGTTCGCTTTTCTTTGCTAGAGGAATGATATTTATGGTACCGAATTTCATTTAAAGGGAAAATTTAATCCATAGAATATCTGTTTTGTTACTTTCATCTGCGTACTGGGATCTGAACAAAAATGTTTTTTCTCAGGAGTTATTTTTCCTTGCCTTTCAGATACTTGATGTTACTACATCCCGCACTTTTCTTATTTATTTCAGACTTGTTCACTTGTCTATGAAGCTTTTTTTATAACCTTCAAAACACAACACAAGATTATGTTTTCGTGTAGCTTATTTTAGTTACCGTTTTGTATTCTTTAGAAATGTTTGTGTTTTCTGTTTCTTTATGTGGCTGCACAAATTCTATGTACTTCTAGGTAACTACGTTTTTGGTCTGTAAATTTTAATCGATCATCTGCTGTTGAGTCTTCTCAAATTTACAGAATTGAGTCAAGCTGTGAACATATTTTGCTTTTGGTTCGGTCTGCTGCGTGTTGTCAGCATGTAAAGCAACATTTTGAATTTCTAATAAATGTCTTTCGATGTACTGCTATATAATATATGCTCTTCTCTCTGTTTCTCATTTTGCTCTTGCCATTCCAAAAAAGACAGATTTCGCTTTTGTTTCTAATAAAAGCTTGTGAAACTCGTTTCTTATAGTTTTATGTAAGCAATAAATTTCGTTATCACCCTCATGCAAAATGTAAAGTGAGCAGTCTGCAAATTAAATATGACATAAATTCTAGTATTTGTATTTTTTGCATTTTCTTTAATGTTTTCTTTCATGAAATCAATATCATTCTTTTTTAAATGTTTTTTCGTGTTTTAGTTTGTGTCTTTATTCTATTATCATTCGACTTTTGTACAGACTCAATGTGCAGAATATTATTGTAAATTAAGTGATTTGTAACAATTATATTTTAGTAGATTTTTAATTTTCAAAAATCTGACAGTCATTCTCAAAAACTGTAGATCCAAATGAATAATGGTATTGATTTTTTTTTTTTTTTTTGGAGTGTTGAATAATTTCTAAGTGCGTCAGAACTGCGCATCAGCAAACAAGATTATTATTTTAATTTTGTCTTTCCAATGGTTCTCTTCTTTCAGGATTCGAGCAACTTTCATTTTCCAGTTGTTGCTTAATGAATTTGAAAATTCCAAACATCTGAATAATTCATTTTTATGCTAATTACAGGAGAATGAATTAAATCTAGATGAGCTTAGGTTTGCATGATTGCTAATTACTTATAGTAAATTTTTTTTGAAGTATTTCGTATGTGATAACCGGTTTCTTAAAATTTATTACACAACTTTTTAAATGACGAGACGTTTTTGATTTACTAAAATACCTGATAGAAATATTTCGAAATATATATTATAATTCGGAAATGTCTGAAAAAGAATTGAAGCGTTTTTGGCGTTCCTTATCAGAACTCAGTCTAGACAGTTTTTACATGATGGCCTTACCTGCTTGCCATTGGTTTTTAGAGCAGCTAATCCCCCCCCCCCCCATTTTGTAAGCGAATAAGGCTTTTATAAATCAAAATTTTCCATGTTCTATTCTCCATGTTTATCTGATAGTGTCGTTCCCCCTTTTTAACTTCAAACCCCTGTCCTTATTTTATCCTTGAATTAATCTTAGTTTAATTCTTTTTGTTCCTAAAGTAATGTGGTGCGACGAATTATGCTAGTTCTATCTTGGCTGATACGAGGCACTAATGTTCTGAGTGATTTCATGCCAAAGGTTTCAACGATTGACTAATTTTACTTGAAGTTTGACATTTTTTCCTCCTTTTCTAATAAGCTGAAAAGTTTATAGTTGTTTAGTATTCTTCTATAAGCAATAATGTTTTTCCACAATTTTTGTTGGTGTGGCGCTACGTTGCTCTTTACGCTCCCGATTACAACAGTAAGAAGTTGTTGGTACACCATAATGGCGTGGGGAATGTTGCATTATTTTCTGCAGTAGTCAAATCCCGGTTACAAAACACTTTTTTAATCTGTTGTCAAGCGTTTGACCTCGAAGGGCTTCCGTTCCTTCCTTCTCTTGCGCCTTCGCAACAACTGAGCGGGCACAAAGATCGAATGAAAAATGAGAGAGGTCCGATTTTCTTGTGGTAAGAATACATGCATTTGTTTCGACATTTCCATCTTTATCCATCCGGTGTGACGTGTGTCCGAATTTGCCGCGCCTTACTCTTAATTCATTCGCTGATGGAAATTTAACGTTTTCGATAAAGATCTTTGATTTTTTTTTTTATCACAGTCGTAAAGTGTGAATCTTATCCGAAAACTACCGTGTTTCAAGAAAATGACTTGACCTATATGTCATCTCGGTTTCAAATTGACTAACAAGGTCAGGCGTATCGACGTAACTCTGCCGTTGCGACCTGTGTTTTCCTTTTTTTCCCTTCCAATTTTTTATTGACAAATTTATACCATTTGCGCTTGGCTTGTCGAACTGCATGTGTTTCGATTTGATCAGCATGATATAGCAATGGAACTATTGCAATAGTTTCAGAATTATATTATTAAGTGAGATTATTTTCCTATCTAGTAGACAAACAGTTGAGTAATAGAATTGTATACTGTCTGTGAAGGAAATGTATGAAAATATTTGCATCTCTCGCCACCACTTCCAAATTTGCTTTCATTCTGGTTTTGACATTCGGATAGACAATGATGTGTCATTATGGGTTGTCTTGCTCAATTTTGTGATTTTTTTTTTTCTTCTTTTCTTCTCTGGAAGGCGGAAGCATCTGGATTTCTCCTGCAATTTTACATAAAATCGTTTTTTGTTATATTACCGTGTCTGGTGTTTGACTGAAAAAGGTGATTCTGCAAATGATGAATTTTTTTTTAAACCTGCTCAATAATTAAGAACGCATTTGTTTAAACCGAGGAAAATGAAATAATTTTTTAAATTTTTATATTACGATTAAAACTATCTCACTTTTTTTTTCTTTGTTTCTCTAGATTACTACAGTTTAAATACTTACTTAAAAATTTGCTAAAAAAAAGGGGGGGGGGAAGCTGAAGTATTTTATAGCTCTGTCCACAAATATAGCATCGAAATACATAGTAACTCTATAATGTTTTGCATCCTTGATCGAGCACAGAGCAGTTTTTTTTACCTTTTTTTATTCCATAGATCTTTGTTTCAGAATTCTTATTCCCACATATTGCTTTTTTTGTTTTACATATGTATAAATTACATGTATGCATGAAACAAATTTAAACATAAAAATTAACTCTTGATGAATGGACAGATTTTTTACATGCAACGAAAGCAATTTAAATTAACTTATCTATATTCAAACCATGGAAAATTCAAATTTAACAACAATGTAACTTTCACTTTAAAAGAAAAATGTGAACATTTAGGTTTTTTTTAAATAATTTGTGACTGAGTTTTAATCAGTCTAATGAAAATGTATGAGTACCCATTTTGTATTTCATTAATCAGCGAACCGTGTTTTCAAGTTTCGCATATTCTTTGCCTTCTTTTATAGTTTGATTAGTCTGATAATAAATAGATAATTTAATTCTTTTTTCTAACATTCATCTTGATTAATAGCAGTTTATGAAAAATAAATCCATGCTACAATGTTCTAGTGAAAATTAATGGAAAAAGTTGACCAACGCATATTCCTATCCGTTAAGGGAGAAAACACTTATCTCTCTGGTGAGGGAAGATGAACCTTTGAATTGGTCCTCGCTTGCGTGTTCTCTAGTGGGATGCTATTACGTCGTTTCGAATTGCCGCTGGTTATTTTTTATTTAAAATTTTTTTTATTTCGAACCTGCAATTACCTTCTGTTGATGGGCTACGGCATCGCATTGTTCCTCCCAATCAATGTACGATAAGTCTTCCAATATATTAAGTAGCGGCAGGTAGCAAAATAGATGTTCGTGCAAAGTGATCACATTGTTCATGCCCATCTGTCTAGGTAAAACTATTGCGGAAGTCTAAGGGATGGTTATCGTTTCTGGAAGAAGATACCAGTTGTTAAATTGATTTTACTATATCTTGCTACTTTCAATGTATCCCAATAGAAGACCGGTATTAGTAGGCTGCCAGTGAAGAATGAATTTTTCAGCTTAGAGCTCATTAGTTCAAGATGTTATGCTTTGTATTTAATAACCCACTTGTCCAATAATTAATCAGTATGACTAATAAGATTATCTATTCCATTTTGGGAAGAGAATGCAGTAGTCTGGTGTAAATTTCATAAGCAATGTGGTACTGATTTTGGATTTGAATTCTCATTCCATCAAAAATTGATATGCCAAACAATGAGACATTACCTATTAGTCGAATTAGACTTTAAATTATGTTATGCGGAAGGGATGTTTGAAATGTTTGAGGTTTCAATTGATGTCTGCCCTTGTTATATCTGGCCCTGATTTGAAATTAGGAGCTTCTACAGCCCTTAATATTACACTGGCGAGACATGATGCAAACCGGATTATTCATTTTGAAAAAACTATTTTCTTATAATTCGGATATGAACACATTGGGACACTTTGAAAAATAAACTCTTTTTGTAACACGATATTTTAAAATATTAGTTCTCTGTGAACTTCGTGTTTTAGTTAGCATGATTTTAGGACGACAGTTAATGTCTTTCTACTCTTTCCTGTCGTCGGCCTAATTATGTTAAAAGTTTCAACTTTTTTTTTTCTGCTTCAGAAAAATAAATTGTGGTAGGATCGATGAAAATACACCTAGAAAGAAGACGTCCCATCTTTAGTCTGAGTGTTTCTACAAAGGAACTGGCCGCGAAGATAATTCTGAGGTACTTGCCTCAAGGTGTTTGTGATATTAATCAAAAAGTCTTTTTAAATTCTAACTATTCTGTCTGTAGGGTCACTACAGAACAACATTGTGGATATTCTGAAGCTTTATTTAACTTTAAAATGTTGTCGTTCAGTCTTAATCATGACGTTAGCTTGGTTAAATAAGATTGCGACCAGTGACTGGAAAACCACGAGTTCGAGGCTAGGTTTTGCTTAAGACTGCTTTGTGGAATAATTTAAAAATATGTCTTAAATATTATTGGGGCTCAAAGTCGAAACTTATTCGAACTGTCAGTCTGATTGTTCGTCTGCTTTATTTGATCTTAGTTCAGAAACGACTAAGTCTGTAATTAGTTGCACGTTCTTTACTTCTATTATAACGCTACTTTTTAAAAAATTCGACGAATTTTAATATTTTTTAAAAAAACTAGTATCATCAAATTAAATGACATATGTGTAGTTCTTTTGAAGTTAATCTCTTCCCCCTTCCTTTTCATAAAATTCTAAATAGCTGGGTGCAGTTTGAGCTAATCATAGTTTGCTATGGATGTATTATTTATTTCTACAAAACTTAAATGATACACTTGTGTTTTAAGAATTTTTATGTGTTGATCAGTGTTTTTGTTATAAATATTATCGAATTTGATTTCAAAAAGTTTCAAAGGAATATCGAAAAATTAGATTGTTCAACAAGTGAATTTTTGATTTTTTTTTTTTTTTTTTTGTAGTAGATTAATATAACTTGATTATATGTGTGTATGTGAAAATAAATGAATCGCGTTATTTCTATGTAATGGGAAAAAAAAGAAGGAATTTCTGGAAATAGAAATTTTACTTCAATGAGAACGAGGCACATTTAAAAATTGGTTTATCTCCTTTACCCTCTTAAATTGAAAAATTCAAATCTTAGCTTTTTTTTCCCCTTGCTCAAACTATATAAGAATTAATTTTGTTTTATTAAAGCAGCGACACATTTATACTTTTAGTGTCTGATCTCGAATGATATTTTGCCTTTTATTGGTCCTCAAATCATGGTTTAAAAACAAATTTTTTGGTTAAAAATAATTAAACAAAAATATTGTATTGCCTTTACTTTCATGGTACTTTAAATCCTTTTAGGCATGAAATGTTTTCCATTTATTATAATTCATTCTTTTAATTTATTCATTCAATTTCAGGCATTCCCTGCTGTTCTTTTAACAATTATAAGTGATTATTATTTTAGCTGAGGACAAGTGTTTAATCATTAGACAGTTTTAATCAGAAGTGTCAGTATATTTCGTGAAAACAATGTTTTTATTTATTCTGATATCTCAGTCTGATTTTAGAGGTGTGGTTGCTCGTATCTTTTTCGTTGAATCTTGTTCTATTTTGAAATTTTAATCACTTTTCTATTTAAATTAGATAGCTGATCATTTGAATATTTTATGGCCAATAAATTGAACTTATTTTATCAATTTTTTGAATGGTGTAGGTTTTTAATGAAACATTTTCATTATTTTAAACATAATCGAAAATTGATGTCTTTCCCTTTTCAAAAAAGTGGGAAGAAATATATTCGGTGCGTTTGAATTGATTGCATTTTCTTGAAATTGGGTTCAAGTAATAATTGGCATTGTTTTAAAACTTTTCTCATCCATGAGAAATTATTTGAAAGAACATCTATCATTTTTATATTTTTGCTTTCTGCAAATGTTGAAGCGATTTTTTGCACTTTTATTAATGTTGTTTGTCACGGATTTTCCGAGATCGATGATATTTGTTTTAGTGGGCTATTGTTCAATTCAAACCGACGTGAGTTAACCCACACCACACACACACCCCAGTTTAAAAAAAAACAAAAAAAAAAAAAAAAAAAAAGGTGTGTAAGTTAACCGCACGCGCGTTTAGTTAATAAGGAAGAACCTTTTAATATTTTAACATTTTTATTTCGATGCACTACTCTGTAAAAAATTTTTTTTGTGTATACGCTCTCTCAGATCTTTAGATTTTTCCTTTATTCATTTCAATATACATTTTTATATTGATGCTCTTGTTAATTTTTGATAACAAATATTATACCGTTATAATTAGATTAGAATTTCAATTTAAAAGTAAATTATAATTATATTTTGATTGTCGAGTTCTGGTGCGTCATCTTCTTTCTGACATTTGAAGCTGTTTACCTCACATGTACTTCAGGTACAGCAACAATGCAGAACGTTTGTAAATTATAGAATTCATTTTAATGTTGTGGGGTTTATGTAAATGTTAGGACAAAAACATTTATAAAATATTAGTTAAAACATATTTAACAAGGAACCAAAAAAAAAAAAAAAAAAAAAAAAGAAGAAGAAAGAAAGAAAGAAATTGGTGTATGCAATGTAGAAATAGATTTCGGCACCAAATAGACAGCGAAATGATAACATGATTGATTAATTCATTAATCAGGGATTAGCCAGAAAAGGTTTTCAAAAAAACACTTTATTTTGAAAAGTGATCGAGTGACCATTTTGTTGTTGACTGAAACAATAGCCTCTTGGGTAGCTAATAACTTTGATGACTCAGCAATACGATTCTATATTTTACCATTATAGATTTTTTGACATTCAGACAAATTTCAAACCTTTCTCTTGTGTTTCGAGTGTTATAAATGTAATAGAAGAATCGTTAACACAAACTTATGGGGCGAAATTAATGTTGAATGATATTTGGAGAATTAGGAAATCAGGCAATATTCTTCCACCATCATGCGATTTGAGATAACAGTTGACATCCTTATTCTTATAATTGGCTCTATCACTTACAGTTTCCTTTCGTGCGACATTAAATTCAGTGTACAGTAATTTATGAACACTCAGTACCACATTGAGATCTGAAAAAAGGAAAGGAAGTTTTTCCAGTAGGGGTTCAGGTTTATCATCTACATTTAATAACGCAGCATGGTGCTGGTAGTAGGAAATAATGATATATGAATTTAAATTTATTACTCACTATCTGCATTTCATGTGACAAGAGACCATATTCGCTAATCCTCCGTCCAATTTCAAAGAGACATTAACTGTATATACAGAAAGAGATATATTTTAAATGCTAACCTATTACAAACAAATCTGCATCCTTTGCGTATTTCGTTAATATTCTTTTCATTATTACGATGTCTATAATTTTGTTTTCGTGAATGGTCTCCATAAAATTTCGTGCTTTCTCTTGATACTTTTTCATCAAATTTAATTTTGAAGCTTTGCTAATGTTTAAGACATTTATGCTATTACCATAGTCAATGAGCAGTTGATTGCTTATTTGAATTTGCTGATATTAATCTTTAATTTTTTAAAATTTAATTGAGGACTATTTCTCAAACTGTTATATTTGAGCAATTCAGTTATGCTTGTTGGTTTGAAGGCTGAAAAATCTTGCGAACCTATATAGTTGGTGATTTCACATTACCCTGTAACCAAAAACATACGGTTTGTTTCAGTAAACGTTAGATTACATAAAATTCTAATGGCTTTGTCTGCTAAGCGAATTTTAATTATTCATTTCATTTGCCCTTAAAGTGTAAGGTCAGTGATTGAAAATAGCCTGCTGTTTTTTGAAGAACGAAAGTGGGTCATTGACATTAGGCCTTCACGATCGAGCATCTCTCCTTTCCGAATCATCCAGTCATTTGTGGCTCTGTAGTTGTTGGATATTTTTTTTTTATTTGTTTATTTTTAAGAGATGTCCACATCAATACCAATCTTAAAAGATGTATCATTAACCTCGTTCGCGTCAACTTGCTTGTCACAAAAACCATTTTACTTCTAAATTTTGATCTCAAAATAGAAAATTCACCGGGTACGATAATTTGTTCGCGTGTTTAATTTTCATAACTGAATGCTCTGATGGAAGTTTCTGTTTATTATTTTCCCCCTCTATTTTTCTGCACTTGATCTAATTTTAATTGGGACATTGAGGAAGAGGTAATATATTTTGGGAGAATCGTCGATGTTTTCGATTTAATGATTTTTTTGAACTATGATTGTAATGTGAGAATGTCGAATTTTTTCGATATTCTGCAATTTCAATTTAGATGCATACTTAAGATCTCCCCTCACGGAGATGAAATGAAAAGTCCAGTCTTTTGTTTTTCTTTATATATATATATATATAAATAAAATCAGTATGGAAATCTATTAAGTGTAAGATCAAATATTATAGAAAACTTCTGCAAAAATAATACTATCGTTTTTTAAAATTTGGCGTAAATTATCAAACTTCAAAATGATCTCTGGAAATTTTCTCTTAAGATATGTCTTTCTATTTTATCTTCCTGCTTCATTACATTGTTGCTGATATCCTATTGTTTCCCTTTTTTGCGATGTCTATAAAAACTTTAAATTTTTTTAAAAAATCTGGATAATTTTTTTCATCGAAGTTAAGTTTTATATTGCGTATAAAAGATTCATAGATTTCATCCATTTCGAAGTTTCTTTCTTTTCCCTAGAAGGTGATTTCTATTTCATAGTCTGAATAGGTATTTCTAATGAGAGGATTTATCAGGTTGTGAACCAAGGTCTTGGAATAATATCGCTTCTCATGAATGTGTTCATGCCATTTCACACATGTCATTTAAAGTTTTAAAGAATGTTCACTACAGAAAGTCTTTACTGAACACAAAAATACCAGCAATAGTGAACAATCGAGTTTTGACCATCTATGTGTGTACTTTTTTCTAGCATTTTACTATAAAAAATTCCAGAATCTCTTTCTTATTAAATAAAAAATTTTCTTTTAAAGATAATTTTGTAAGAAATCAAGATATTTCCAAATTCTTTTTTTATTAATTGCCAACAAAAAGTTGTTTTTGTGTGTGAATTTCTTTACGGAACAAAAAAGTTTTTTTTTTTTATGTACATTTATTATAGAAATGCCTTATCATATTTCCCGTTATTGATATTGAAGAATATAATAAAATATTTAAAAGTTAAGTAATATATACTTCGCATTTTCCTTGTTTGACTCGCTTTATTACACTTGTTAAGTAGAGTTAAGATGTCTCCAGAAAAGGAATCTCGAAAATCATTTTTATCCTGCATTCAGCTGACAATGTGGCAAAAATTACTTTTAAGTTTATTACTAGTTTCTATTCTGAAATCTTATGATTCAGTTTATTATTATTTTAAAAATCATACTTTTTAAAAATGCGGGAGATATTAAAATGAGTTTTTGTTATTTAGCGTTAGATTAATAGAATGTAGTTACAGTTCGAGGCTTGATTCTGGTATGGTCATGGTAAGGAATTCATTAATATTTGTTTTATTATAATTTTTAAAAAATATTTCCGTGACTTCGCTTGGAACTTGGTCTACTGTTCAGGTATTGGTTTGCCATCTGACCACTGTTTATTATTTCGAAACCCGTAAGGAACAGTCCATTGAAGCTTAATGCGATGATAATCGAATAAAACTGAAGCTGAAATGACTAATTAATGCATTGAATTCGAATTTTGATGTATCAAATTACAGAAGAAAAACACTTTTCGTTTTAGTATTTAGATATATACTCTGGAGTACCAAAAATAATGAGATAGCTCCTTATATTTTGTGGACTTTTTTTATCCCGAGGAAGTGCGGCAGCTCTACGTGACGTTGAATCAACAAGTTGTCGAAATACCTCTGAAGAAATATTCATCCATACTGTCTCTACAGACGTCTATAATTGACAAAATGTGCTGGTTCAAGGTTCTATGCACGAACTGACCCTTCAATCTTATCCCATGTATGTTCAATGGAATTAATGTCTGGCAATCTAGGTGGCCAGATCATTCGCTGGAGTTGTCCAGAAAGTTCCTCAAACTAATCGCTGATGACTTTGGCCGAGTGACAGGACTCATCGTCATTTTGTAAACGTTCATCGTTCTTTGGGTACATGAAGTCTATGAATGGTTGCAAATGGTCATCAGATACCTGAAAAAATTTGATTTTGGTTCAGCTCAGTAACTGAACAACATTATTGGCTCAGTTCGACCAGGAGATCCAGTCCATGTTAGGTAAAAACAGCCTAAACAATTTTGTAGCCACCTCTATCTTGCACAGCCCCTTGTTGACAACTCGGGTCCATAACTTAAGGGATTCTGCTCCACACTCGGATCTTACCATCATCTCTTACCAACTGGAATCGTGACTCATTTGACAATGTTTTTACCTGTCATATAGGGTCAAACCAATTTGTTCACAACCCGAGGCACTTTATTGATGGCGTGTTGTTAGTGAAAGTACTTGAGAGCTTCTGCTAATATCCGATCAACACCAAATTTCACTACACTGTTCTCATGAACAAGTCTGTCCCACATTAATTATTGCTGTTATTTGACACTGTTGCTTATTGTACGTAGAGTCGCTGATCTTGGTCATTAAGTAGACACTCTGGTGTCCACGGTGGGAGGTAATACCTGAAATTATGTATTCTTGGTACACTCTTAACACTGTGGATCGAAGAATGTTGAATTCCCTAACAATATCCGAAAGGAAATGTCATTCATCGTTCAAAGTTTACTAATTCCCGTCGAGCGGCCGTAATCATATCAGAAAACTTTTGGCATCTATCACTTCGAGTGCAAATGAAAACCTAGGCATTGCACTACCATTTATACATTTCTTATGCGATGTTACTACCAAGTAAAACATTTGCATATTGCTATCTAATTACTTATGCTACTTCAGTTTATATTCCTTGTGGTTTGGGGTGATTATGGAAATGTTCCCTTTTTTTTAAAGTTTCCAAAACGAATTTTTTTGGCTATTTTTCTTTTAAGAACTAGATAAGTAAGTGATTAATCAAGCGATGTGCGTCACAAAATGGAAATATACTTTTTGATCAGCACGTGTGTATGAAATTTTAAGTTCGTAAATAGCTTAAATTTCTCGAGATTAATATCGAAGTCTGAAACTGTTGACGTCATTCGTTGT
Source organism: Nephila pilipes (assembly GCA_019974015.1). Taxonomy (NCBI): domain Eukaryota; kingdom Metazoa; phylum Arthropoda; class Arachnida; order Araneae; family Nephilidae; genus Nephila; species Nephila pilipes. The sequence goes on along the minus strand of BMAW01129616.1, from coordinate 226,941 downwards.
TTACATTTTGTCGGCAAAAAAAAAACCGAAATCTGGTTTCAAAAGTACGTGGAATTGTATGTTTTTTAAGGCTGTAGAATGGGAAAAGTGACATTCCTCTTCTTTCTTTATCCATAGCTATAAAAACAATCCAAGTTTTATCAGAGAAAGTGCAAAAAGAAGTGCATGTCATACACCAAACCTGTAGCACAACTGCAGAAGATGAGCGTAGAATGTACATTGCTTCATTGCTTTTGATGAATTTGAATGTGGCCAATCCATCTGGTACAAACCGACCCATTCTAGTTTTTGGTTCTGACTGCACATGTAGGAATGTGACATGTTTTACATGATCCAAATATTTCAACTTGTATTTACGCTGAAATGTTTTTAAAGATATTTTACTTTTTTTAACAGAGTATTCCTCACTTAAGCTATAAAAATTGTGTTTTTTGCCAAATGAAATAAACAAGTAGACGTAGAACACTGAGGTTAACGAACGACTCGTGTTTGTTGTTAATTTGTGACACGTAATTTGATTTCACGTGTAGATAGTCATCTTAAGCATCATATAAAGTGTTATGAAAATGTTAATATCACTAGTTGAAGATTTGCTGATAATTAGATATGTCGAACTTGCATTATTTTATTGTTTGAGGATTTTGGCCATCTTTCCTCTGTGCGAAATTTTAACATGCGTTTCAATTTCACGAAAAAAATCATTAATTTAAAATATAGGAATCTTTGTAAGCCGATTATCAGCCAACATCGTCGTGATCGTGGTAAACTCTTTATCTATTTTCAATGCTATAAAATCCTACGATGTTTTATATAGAAAGTCAACAAGGTCGAATGAAATGTTTAATATAGAATTGTTTCTCGGATATGATAATCCGGTATACGCAATTCTTTCAACCAGTAATTGATTTCCAATGGAAATGGAGAAAGTTCAGTAAGTATCGGTACTGTATCAATCTTAGCAACTTTTAAAGCTGTTCGATATTTCAAGCCTCTTGCATCACTTTATTATCAAAACACATAATTAACGAATGGATGAGTTAATTTTTGTGGAGTCTTTTTTTTCTTCTTCTTAATTTTAGCCTATTTAGTCGTATATATGATAAAGCCTTGATGAAATTTGATATTTTCACCCTTCTTTATTGCAAAAAAAAAAAAAAAAAAAAAAAAAAAAAAAATTGAACTCTCCTATATTTTCGTTAACAATGTGATCGATTATATTTTACTTTTTTTTTTAATTATAATTTATCTTCATTCCTTCATATTTTATCCTTTCTTTTTTTTTTATATCATTAACTTAAGTATCGCTGATATGTGAAATTCAGTTCTTTCTACGTGGTCATGCGCAACCAGCATCATATTCCCGTTTCCCAAAAACAGCAGTATAGAATAGAGATTAAGTTTAAATGTAAAGGTAATTTCATTATTTTCATTTTAAATTTTAAGAAATCGTTATGAAGAATGTGTAATCATCTTTTTAAAAAATAGTTTGCTATTAATGCTGTTTTTGAAAACAGCTTAATGATATTGACAAAAGAATCTGGATTGCGCTAATTAAGCAGATTCAACTTCGAAAATAAAGAAGTATTATTACTATTTTGTAATCTAGTACTCGTATACTCTCATTCTTGCTTTTAAATTGATTTTATAATTTGAAAAATAACACTCTTCTTTTAAATTTGCCTCTGCTGTAGAGTTTCTTAAAACTTTATTGAGATTAATTGCGAAATTTTAAATAATTATCATACCTAATCAACCAACAAAATATGAAGTCAAGATGAAAATGAAATTTCTACTGCAATTTAAATCTGAAATAAAAAGTTTTCTTTCTTGATGTAAAAATTTTTTTTTTATTCATTACATCCATCAGAACTAAAATTTCTTTTCGGGTTTAATTATTTGATCAAAACCCTTAAAACAAGTATTATTGTTTGTACTTAATTTATGTAAAACACTAAAAATATTACACAGAATGTGGCTGAATTCATAAATTCATCATAAATGTAACCGTAAAAGGTAAGGCAATTCGTGAATTGCTGCAAAATATTTCAATAAGTACATAATTACTTAGCACTGTACATAATTAATTAAAATTATAGAATTTCTGGTATTAGTGTATAAAAAAATTTGAGTAAAAGTTTTATTACAATCAAAGTTTTTAATGGTAGAATCTTTAAATTTTTAGTTATAATATATATCTGTATCTGTGTGTGTGTGTAATGTAATGTTATGTCCTAATTTCTCCCATTCCCTCGCTTGGAAGTAAAACGTTCATCTTATTTCCTGATACAAATCCAAATTATCCTTTAATTTATGCAATCACGTGCTCATACAAATTTGCTGAATATCCATTTCTCACAGTTGAAGACCTGTAGGGATAATCCCTACTAAGTTGATGGAGGCCATGCAAATACCTCAGAATCCCTGCACCTTATGCCATGTGATCTATTATGTAAAAAGGGAAAAAATATCTTGTATAAATAGAATAGTAAGGAAAAATTCTCTCTCTTCTGACTTTCTTGCTTCGGTCCGGATGGTCGAAGCCACGCTGCTCATCTCCTGAAATTGTGTATAGTGTAATTCTAGATATATGACGACGATCATCATCTGTTTGTAAAATTGCCTCTCTCTTCCAAGACTTGATAAGTCTGTCTCATTAAGCCCATGACTGTGAATATCTTAATCACCAATACAGCTATCGGTCGCTGGCATTTGGTGCATGCGTACTTCTGTAGCAGCGTCAGTCTCGTTCTTTAATAGCCACACCTCTTGTGTGTATATAGATATATATAAAATTTTAAAATAATAGCTTTTAATTCTGTTATATTTCTCATGCTGTAATTAAAAAAAGAGCATCTGTTCATTAAATGTACAAGGCTTTATTTATTCAAAAAACTCCATCCGCAATTTTAGAAATGTTATTTTAACTGTTTCATACAAAGAATGTTTGTTTATTTTTCTGAAAATTAAGATTCTACCTCAGCTGGAATTTTAATTTGAAATGTTTTTCTTAGGTCTGAATGATAAAGTCGTGCATCATATTTTGCTTCCGTTTTTCCCCAAAAAAATATTGTTTTTCTTTTAATAACATCTAAATTTGATGAAATTTCTTCACAATTAAAAAAAATTGTGATTAAATATCTGTTTATGAGGGATATTTTAATTATGAGTGTTTTGTTGAAAATCTCATCTAGAAATTTTTAAGAAACTTTTCCTGTAATAGTTATTTTCAAACGGTCGTAACTGAGGTTAGTGCGTTTTCTTGAGGTGAATAAACCGTCTAATATATTTGTTGTTATTGAAGAATTTTAGACTTTGCGCAAACAGTTTTTCAAAACTAGTTTGGAAATTTTACGGTTTGAGTTCGTATTTAAAAGTTAACATTTTATTACCGTTTTTATTATAAAAATCTGATTTTCATTTGAATCTTTGTGAGATGTCTTTTGCTAAGCCGAGGTCTCAAATGTTTGTGAAAGATTTACTATCGGAGGTAATAGAATTCTTTAGCTTTTGTTTCCTAGGAAAGCGGAACCGTTATTTGGCGCCCGTCGTTAATTTTCCTTGTCAAGTTTTTCCTAGGAAGCCATAACTTACATGTTTATTTACGTTCTGTTTGCATGCAACGATCTTTAGGAAACTACGCCATTTGATTTACGTAGACTACATTTTAGAGACATAATCCACCGCAATATTGTGGTCGTCAGGTAACGGCTCCGCATTGCTAGGAAACCATAGCTTTACTGGAAAGGAAATGTTTGGTCGACGTCATACTTCACTTAAACTCGCTTATTTAAATGAACTCTTGACTTAAAGCTTTATTTAAACTCGATTGATTATATAGCACAAAAAAATCAACAAAAGTCAACATACAGTGTGGTGTACCAATGATGACGCACAATAGCTACAAATGGTATACATCTTGTACCACTGGAGATACACGTCGCCACAGAGATTTTAATTGTGTTACTGATCAAAGTAACTCTTTAAAGATGAATTATTGCATGTAAAGTGCTTTATCTGTACAATATTTTTTTTTCGTAACTCTCTTTTATTTTGATATAAAAAATTTGAACTTGTGCAAGATAACATTATGAATAAGGCTTTAAAGCTTTGGTTTATTTATAATGAATATGCAGTAAATATATATTTATGTATAAAAAGGTCTATTTTTCATAGAAGTATGTGGCCGTGGTAGCCTAGTCATGGTTTTCGTTCAGTCGTAGCCTTGATGCCACGAAAGACCCGCCGTGTAACCGGGGCTGATGCACGTTAAATCTGTCGGGGTCCAAAATCCTCCCTTTGACGAGGTGTGGAAGTTAGGAGAGGGGGGAGCCAGCTCAGGTGTCTCCTCGTCACTTGACCGAGGTTCAAAATTACGAGGTCCGTTGCCAATAACCCGCGTGTTGCTTCAGTGCCACGTTAATGACAACTAAACTAAACTAAACTTTCATAGAAGTATGACTTCATCAAAGTTTTTAAATTCTTCAAAAAATATTGTAAACTTATAAACTAAATTAAAAGGACTTAACAATAATCTTCTTAATAAATATTTTGAGAAAACATTTGCTCTCCTTCATTTTCTTCCTTTTAGTTATGATTTAGTTTAATAAAAGCAGTTTCTTGTGTGATGAATTTCGTCTGTCTATGCTAGTGCTTCGAAATGTTTTTAGGCGAGTTATGCTTTATTAAAACACATTTTGTTTTGTATCTTCAGTTTAAATCGCGAGTATTTTATCAGTGTTTCAGTAATAAATAAATAAACTAATATAAATTTCACAAGGAAAAGTTAACAGAATTAGTTAAAAAACGAATTTAGCATTGCATTGTCTGACATAAATTTCAATAATGAACGAAAGTTTAAAATAAGAACTATAAATGTGAGTATCTATTATGGGCATTCCATTTTCTTCTAGAACTTAAAGTTTTAAACAATTTTTTAATTACTACATTGTAATTAAATATGAATTTTAGTTGTATTCCAGGTTATTTTTGTTCTGTATTTCACTGACAATTCCTTGTAAGGAGTTTTAAATGTATAATATACTTTTTACCTCAAGTAAATAATTTAAAATATGTAATGAGAGAGAGAGGGGAAAAAAAATACTTTGATTGCAGCGCATTTGTTTCGGAGATAGAATTGTTGGGTATAGAAGACTAATTTAAAAACACCACCAGCTTACCTTTTTTTAGTGTCATTCATGTCTAGACTAGTACAATTTATGTATTTAATAATTTCCAGATTTCTGCAGTTTTTACTTGTGGATTACAAATTTACATGTGTATTGTGGATTAGAATATATTTGAGACAGAATTGCGAATGGTAGCTGATTTTGCATGAATTGAAGAAATTTATTAGAATTCTTACAGATTTCTTTATTCAGAATAATATGAGACTGTATGAATTTTGGTATTATAAGTTTAGAAACACGTGTTTTAATTCTATGAACGTGCAATAAGGTCATTTATGCGCTAATAATGTCAAGCACGTTTTGCATTTGTTGCACCTGTACTTTTTCAATGTACATGGAACATCCAGTGACTACTTGCACAGTCGAGTTCTACGTCAGAACTGTCATTAAGTACCTCCGCTTTATGGCTAATTGCGCGTGAATATTTCCAACCACGAAATCGACCGAAGTAACCTTTCTGTGTAATTCAAAATCAATCATTTGTGCGTAGAGATCGAAGGAAAAGATAAATAAATTTAAAAAAAAAACATGTCCCTGCCGTTAACCTTGAATCCTTTGCTCTCATACCTGGTATTAACTTTCTCTATCGAAGGTCGATTTTTCTCTTATGAGACCTGTTGGATTTTTTTTCTTTTTTTAATTTCCATTTGTGAAGTAACTTAGTAACAAGCTTTGACGAATGTCAGTGCACCAGTTAGTTCGAAGATTCGGATAACTTTGATTGCTTTCCATATCTAGAGCTGTAAATGGGCTTTGGTCTCTTTTGTTATCTACTAGTATTGCGAATAGATATTTTTGTTTGATTATTTTTTCTGAGATATGTAAATCAGCTAACGAAATACATTACGTTTTTTTTTTTTTTTTAATCAAAAACATTTTATATGCAACATTTGTGTTATAATTATGATTCACAGTATCGCACACAAAAGTGAATCTTTTTGTAAGTTCCTTGTCGAAAATGCTAACTAGGATCATGTGAGGACATGGGTTTCGTGGTCATGGATTTGAAACCCTATATCACCAAAGACCGTTTAATAGGACAAAAGGGGTTGGTGAATCGCACTTTGATCTCAAATTTATGGCGCGGTGGAGAAGTTTGGAGAGTGAGGAACCAGCACTTGTTGCGAAGTCTATCGCCAATTACTCTTGTAGCTCTAGTATGATGCTAATTATATAATACATAAATATTTTAAATGAAAACAAATGATCCAGTTCTGTTGTAGGTGATAACAGGATATTTTTATATTTACTCGTATGTATGAAATTCAAAAATATTACTTTACATCGTACATCTTTTCCTTCAAAGCTTAAAAATATGTTAAGGGAGTAATTTTTTCCAAGTTCAATCTTTTTTTTTTTTTTTTTTTTTTTTTTTTGTTGTTGCTGCAAATTTAGATGTAAAACAACTCTCTTTCACCTGAGCGCTCAAATAAGAAAAAAACCTTTCGCCTTATTTGTCGCGATGTATTTGTGTCTAATATAGTTTTTTAATACTTTCAGTTGAGCAAAGAACGTATCGTGGGCTTTATAATTGTTTTTGTGAACAGTACAAGAGATTATTTTTGTGTAAGAAAGAAATTTCGTTATAATAGCATTGTGACAAAGATTAAAACGCTGTTGAACAGTGTCTCGTCGAACTGTACGCGGGCAGCTTGAAAGAAAGATCTAGTCTCTTAAGACAGACCAAAGATATTCATTGTTTCTCCCCCCCCTTTCATTTTTTTTTTTTTTTTTTTTGCATAGGTACTAATTTTGAAATCAATTGTCAAGATAAGGCTAAAAAGTGCGTATTTTCTTCCCATCATAACCACAATACGACTTTAGTTTTGTGGACTCGTATGTCTTTGAGTTAATATTTCCAAATGAAATTTCTACCGCAACAGATGTAAAAAAATTATTTTCTACAGTTTGAACTTTATTTCTAACCGCTACAATATACCGCTTAATTAATAACCCCGAGACCTTACTTCCATTTCAAGTATAAAAAAAAAGCATTGAATTTTTTTAAAAAACACTAGCCTCCCCATACTGTAAATTATATAATCAGTTATTTTTCGAGTCTGATATTTTGTGCTATCAAATATATTTCCACGGTTATTTACAAGGCGTGTCTATTAAATAACGAAACTGTCGCTGCTACAGAAGAAGTACGCATGCGTCAAACGCCAGCGACCGACAGCTGTTTAGCTTGAAGTCTTCTCTTTCGAATGCAGTGCTTCTCGTTTATGTAAACCAATTCGTATACTCGTAGCCTTCATTCGCACTTGACTTTTTTTTTTTTTGTTCCTCCGGAAAAAGGATAAGTGTAACATAAGAGGAAAGAATTGTGAAATTTCACGCGAAACTTGGAAAACCTGCCATTGAAACTTGTGTAATTTATTGAAAGAAGTGTACGGCAATGAATGTTTATCGCGCTCACGTGTTTTTGAGAGGTTTAAATATTTTCAAGATGGCCGAGAAGACTTTGAAGAGGATTCACGCTCGGGCCGCCCTTCCACGTTAAAACCGGATGATAATATCGAAAAAAATCGGTAATCTGGTTCGATCTGACCGTCGGTTAAGTATTCGTGCGATTGCTGAGACTATAGGAATTGGCAAAGAATCCTCAAGGCAAATTTTTCCATCAAGACAATGCGCCGGCTCATTCCTCATTGTCTTTCAAGAGGTTTCTAGCCAAGTATAGCCTTCCAGTATAAGACCATCCGCCTTATTCGCCGGATCTTGAGCCATGCAACTTCTATCTGTTACCTAAGGCATTAAAAAGAACAACATTTCAGTCGTTGCAGCTCTGAAAACGAAAAGCACGGCACGCGTCCTGAAGGAGCTGGCAGAAGACTTCCAGCATGGTTTCGAACAATGGAAGGTTCGCGTGGAGTTTTGAGGGATAGCGGAAGGGTGTGTATTGAAGGTGGTAATAAGTAAATATGTATGACATCAAAATAAAACGTTTTACAGCGTCAGTCTCGTTATTTAATTGCAACACCTTGTATAATAATAATATAAGTTCTCCATTCATAAGATATAAATGGGAAGTATTTTGGAAATTTAAAATACAATTAAAAAAATGTGATATGTTAAAAAACAAATGGTTTTTATTCGATACAACATTGTGCAAAACAAAAATGTTTTACGCAATTAATTTTTAAATTTAATGTGCTGAGTTATAATGTTTTTCAAACATCTAGATTTACTGCAACCATTTAAAGCAAAATTTTCATCTTTTGAATTTGATATGGTTAAAAAACATAACAGATTTAAATTGTTTTAAAATTTGGTTTTTTTCTTGAAGAATTGAATTTGATGGGCAAACTAATGGGCAATTTAAATCAATTTAACTGTTATGCTTTTGATGGAAGAGTATGATTTCTTAGAAATGTTTAAAATAAAAGCTGTTAAAGAAAACGAGAAGTGTAGATAAATAAAAGTATATACACACAAAAAAAATTAAAAGTCAAGTTTATTTATTAATCCAGTTTATTCCACTAAAAGAAACTTTCAGTAATTTGTTTTTGTGGAAGATAAGTAATTTAAAATGAGACAAAAAAATGATAGTAATAACAAATTTAATGAACGCAATAAATGAAGACTCACTTTAAATATAATAAGCGCTTTTTTTTTTTAATCAATCCCACAAATCTTGGATGCTTAACTCAACGGCTGGTTAAGTTAAATTATATAAAATCCAGTAAATCCTACATCACAAGATGAACAAGGGGAAAAAAGATATTTCAGTATGAGAGTAATTTTTTTTTTAACTCTGCAATTGTAGATGAGCGTTCATGGAAAATAGTCATAAAACTTATATTTTGGAAATAATGTATTACCTAACAATTATAAAAAAGTGTTTTCGATATTACTGAAATTATTAAAATAATGCAAAACATTGTTATTGTGTAGAATAATCTGGTACAACATGATTTTAAATTGATATAATTCGTCTCGAGATAAATCATGCAAATTAATCGGTCTTGAAACAACTAGCCCTGAAATTTTGAAAAATACTAGTCGTCTGCAATATATTATCATAATCTTTAAAACTAATTTATTGCACGAGATGTGTGATATTGGAGAAGTAAGGGATTATTATATGCATAGTGTTGGGAGGTTTCAATCTATTAATTTGAAACTTTCAGAGAGAAAACTTGTAAATCTGCTTATTTAAGTTATGGTTATGGTTTCTAACTATCGAAATTGTGTCAATATAATTTCCGTCGAAATAGTTGGAATTGAATATTCCTTCTTTCCACAGCTGATGTGGCAGTCTAGTTTCATCTTGAGATTCTCAAACCCTGCTTTTTGCTGATAAGTGCATAAGATGGAAAGAAAATAATTTGTGGTGTTAATTAACTTGTAGAAAATAATTTTTCTTATACGGAATCCGATATTTTTGGAATTTCTTAGAGAGAATGGTCAAAATAACCTATATTCCTAATTTCATTCGAATCGGATCAATAGTTCTAGAGATATTCCAAAAATCCCAAAGGAGGCCATATAATAGATCAGTTAGACCTACTATATCATATGAGTTCATATTAAATTACAATGCTTCTAAGTTCCCTGTCCATTTTAAAGAAGGGCATTTTATTTATTTCGAATCTTGACTTTGTTTTTCGAAACAGGTAACTGTGACCTTCAATAACAGCAAAGTGATTTTTTTTTTTCTTTTGAAAAGGTAAGGTCGATTAGACTTTTGTCTCTTAGAAAATGGAAGAAAGCTGATGTATGCATCTAGTTATATCTTATTAAATCTCGGTGATGATTATTTCGGTATTATTCTCAATAAGGATTTTAAAAATCGTGACATAGCGGAAGTTCTCGCCCGCCGCCCGGGGGGTAGGGTGTTAGGTGTATGTTGTAAACATAGAATGTATTAAAATTAGATTACGAACAGACTCTTCGTTCTAATGAGAAGATATCAGTTTCGAATTGGTTTATGGATTTTAAAGTCGTTTATTTTGTCCTGAAAAGAAATTAGAGCTCAAATATGTATGTTACGGTTTCATTGAAATTTTCGGTTTGTATTAATGTAATCGGTTATTATTAATAACCACTGGGTTTATTTTTAATGAATTTAATAAATAATACGTACTCACATTTTTGACCTGAAAATATTCATAAGTAGTTGGAAAAACCCCTTCTTTGGACGAGTGAATTTAAAAATCAGCAGTCCACCTAGCAAGCATGAAATATTTTTACTGAAAGATCACATCAAACTCGGTGTTAGACAACATTTCCGAAAATTTTTTAATTGATATTTTCATTTGGTGCAAAGATAGGTCTAAAGCAAAGCAATGTATGATCAAAAATTGTACTAAATGTTAAAAAATATTCATTAATAAAATAATAGTTTTACTCAAAAAGTTATAAATAATTACAACATTAAATTACAAAGAAATAAGCAATCTGAAGAGCTTCTTAATGAACGATATCAAATGTCTCTCTCTCTTCCCATTCAAAGCAAAGGTGAATAAATTCTCAGCCGTACTGGCTATGAAAACAGCTTGTAAAGGTCTTTCTCGGTATCATTATTTTTAAAATTTTCCTTGAATCTACGAGTTTGTTCTTGGGAGTAATTTAATCAGCTCTAGTTTCACGTTGAATAAATGGCAGCGTTTCATGAAAGCACTGATGCTCGTCAAATCTGGTCGAAGTCCCAAATCCTCCCGTTGGCGTGGTATGGAAGTTTGGAGAGGGAGGGAGGTACCAGTTCGAGTGTCGTCCTTGTCGCTTGACAGAGACTCAAGATTGCGAGATCTGTCGGTAACAACACTCGTGTTGCTTCTTTGTGCGACATTAATAAACAATCACAACGCACTTAAATTATTCAAAAATTTTCTACTGAATTTTAGAATACGGGAATAAAAACATGCACTTTTAAAGATCCAAACTAATTTTTTTTCTTCAAACCCCGAAATAATTTTAAATTCAATGGTTTTAAAAATAGGGCTCTCGATATTACTGTTAAACACAACTTGCACGATTCTAAAGAGGAATATTGTATGGTTAAAAGTGGAAGAAAAGCGCTTGGCATTGAGAATAATTAAAATAAAAAGAAACAAGATAAATTTAATTGATCGCCACATTTATGTTTGATGAAATTTTGCAATGTTTCTTTTGAACCTAAAAATTGCCTTCATAGGTCAACAAATTTTTTCTAAAAATGTTTTTGAATCTGATTTAATCGTTAGGTACTCTACATTCGGTGTTCTGTGAATTGGATTTTAATTTTCTCTCAGAATTAATATCAGATTGAATAAAATTAAACTAAATGAATTTATTAAATTTGTTTTTCATGTGAACTTTTGTAGGTAAAAAATTAAATTTATAATACACATTTTGGAGTGCATTTTCTCGTAATTGCGTATTTTGAATGTTCACAGAATTTCCCCCCCCCCTTTCTTATTGTCCAATTTTTGCGTATAGCTTAATAATTAAAAGAATATTATTACAAAAAAAGGATAGATTTCTACTGAATTTTAAATATTTTTGAAGCTCTTAAACGTAAGTAATAAAATGTTCCTAGAAATGAAGAAAAATAAAATAATTATTCTGAAAATATCTAGTTTAACACTAAGAAGGAATCGTTTATTTTTAATAGTTGTGTTAAATCGCATTTATATTTAATTAAATTTTGTAGCAAGCCTTCTCGAATTGCATGTCTTTTTTTTTTTTTTTTCGCTGACAAAATAAGTGTTGCAAAACAGCAGAAATATTACCGAAACGAAAAAAAAATGTGGGTGACACACAACAACAACAGACTCACGTTTAACTGCAAAATAAAGGAGTCAAGCAATTCATCGCAGAATATTAATATGCATCTTCTGCCATAAAATGGCTTCCCATATCTGCGGAAAAGAGTCGTAAACTACCGTACAGCCTCTTTTTTTTTTTTTATTTCAATTAGAATAAATAAAAATTCTCCGAGACAGGGGTGACGACACAGCGAAAGAACAGACCTCAACAAGGAAGCGCTATTTACTCTCGAAAGAAAACAACGACAGTAAAAATAAAATAAATAAAAAGAGAGAAAAGAAACGGCTGTGTCTGCGCAATACACGGACAAACGCAACACCATAAGCAAACAGCTCGAGCCGTGTCACCGGGTCGTTAGGTTACCGCAATGCTCAAGTCACCTTCCATGCGGATATCTCTTTCTCCAAGATATTTTAAAGAACTATCCAGGAAGCAGTTTTGTGTGACACTACCGCTTCTTTATGAAGGGGGAAAAAAAACGAGAATCGGTCAAGAGTGGGCGTAATCGTGTTGAAGCGATTATTGGGGGATGTGGTTGAAGGTTTGCTACCCAATCTGGGATGTGTGTGTTAACAATGAAAAATAAGCAAGGAAGAAAGAATTTGACATCTTAATGCATTCATACTTAAAACGTGGTCTAAATTTATAAAAAATAATATTTTTTGACTAAGAACATTATTTATTCATATTTTTCATTGATGTGAAAGAAGTAATTCATGCATTTCATCAGTCAACGAGACATTAGTCAACCTCTGACTTGGTTGCTGTGTGGTTTGATGAGTGATTGTTTATTTTTAAAAAAAAAAAAACCGTCGTTCTGAGAAGCTACATAACTGCTGATGGCGAGGGACCTCGAACTTTTAAACCAAGGTCAAGTGATGATTACGTAACTTGAACTGACTCTTCCGTTTCCAAACTTCCACACCACGCCAACTCGATAACCTCGACCCTATTCAGCCCGGACACGGAGGGTCTGAACTGGCATCAGGGCTCGAACCTTCGACTCGACAAAAACAATGCCGATTGCAAGTCCGCGACCATGACCACTAGCCTACTGCAGCCACGTGGCTTAGTGGGATTTCTTGCCGAATTTTGTTCTATTATCTTGCTTAAATCGGCAACATTATGGGACAATGACCGCGCCATCAGGTGATTTAGCTGATAAAGGAAGCATTCGGCATAGATCATTCGAGAATTCGTAGAAAGACGTGTCAAGAAAAGTTAAATTTTAATGCGTGTAAATATGTATGAAAAAAATCAATACTTTTGTAGTATTTTAAACTTTGCTATGTTCTAATAAAGCTATGAAGATATTGAAAAGTATTTCATGCTTTAAAATGAAGCCTTTTAAATAATATCGGATTTTTTAAAAAAAATTCTATGGTGAAACAATTATGTTAATGGGAAGGTATGCCATAAAAATGCAAGTATAATAAATAATACTTTGTAAATTTTTCAGAAGTAAATATTTCTCACAAATTCTTATTCTCTCTACTTTTTACAGGTAATTTAAATATTTGAAACATACATATTTCTCAGAAATGCTCACCTCCGGCTATTTATTATGCATGGAACTTTCATCCCAGCGAGTGGTCTTTTTTTTTCATCCATGCAAAAGTTCTTTTCATTTCATGTTACCACTTTCGTTATGCTGCTGCTAACACAGTGAAATGTATATATATATTTTCTGTTTTCTTAATCGAATGCAGGCTCAGCAGGAGGTATCTTAAGTATTTTCGTTGTTAATGAATCGAGGTAACCTGCTAGTCCGAAGTACCTTGCTTTCACTGTGGGGAGTGGTTGTATTTTAAATTACTTTACTTGAAAACGCTTATTTGAACCTCTATTTCGAGCTTCGAGTGTTCCTTGTAACTGTTTAGCGTGGGTGGATTTTGGTAATTTATGGATTTTGGCTCCTTTCCATTTTTTTTAATGTTGTTAAATCTATTATAGAGTTCCTGCTGTATAAAATAGCGAAATTTGCGTTTTCGTAAAGCAGATTATCTACTAGTTAATTTTTTTTTTATGCATTGTATGCAATTTAAGACCCGTGTAGTGACCAGGAATGACAGAATAGTTCCACTATAGCTCATGCATGTCATAAGAGGTGATTAAAATGGGTACCCACCCAGTGATGGGGGTATAGCCGGGCACCCTACCCCTGGGGATTATATCAGGGGACCACACAGACTTGTCTTCTTCAGGTAATTACGGCCATCATGACCCCGAGGCACCCTAGTGATCTTTTTCTTTCCTATGGGTTTTACTGTCTTTGGTAAACACGGGCGACGCACCCCCGGTTTACTCTAGCTATCCTTCTCAATTTTCGACCCTCCTTCTTGTCAACCAATTTGTGTCTTTTCTTCAATTTCTTCATGTCTGGACCACAATTAAATCTGGCTCTTGCGCCATTAAACTTTACTTTCTCACTTGACCCTTCTTGTCGACCAATCTTTTTTCATTGTTTTAACGTCTAGATCACAGATTTACCTTGTTTGGCGCAGTATGGCCACATCTGACTCTGCGCCAATAAACTTCACTATCACTGTATGCAATTTAAAAGAATATATATTTCAGATGTAGAATGTGTAAGATTTTTAATGATACTGTCACATAGAACTGTTATGAAACTTTGTAGGATGTTTCTAAGTTGATTTTGCGATGGTCAATTATTGGTTAAAATTTTAATGTTATACATATTTTGGAATGCACGAGATCGTCACAGAATTGAAATGTAATTCGTGTGAATCGGCTCTTAGAATGTATTTAAATCATAATAAAAGGAGATTTATAACAGTTCTGTAAATTACATTGCAAAATTTACGAACTTTTTTATTTGTTTCCTTTCACTATTTGAAACACAAGAGCAAAAGTACAATTTACTTTTGAAGATGAGAAATATAATTATTTTTGGCTGAGGTAACCCAATGGTCATGTTCGTGGACGGCATTGTTATCATCGGCTAGTGGGTTATGTCTGTGAAATTTCTCGAGGCTTTAAGTTCTCACGTTGGACAGGGTGTGGAAGTTTGGAGAGGGAATGCCTGCCCACTGGACCGAGATTGAGAAGTATGTGTTCCGGCTCCATTAGCCCTCGAGTGACTTCAAATGTGACGTTAATAAATAATCAATAAATTCCAATGTGTGTAAAAATATATAATTATATTCATGACAATGATGTATTAGGGAAAATCATCTTTTCTGATATGCAAATAGCCGATTTCTGTGAGAATCATCGCTGGATGTGATCGTATTTCTAAGGAATATAATTCATTGAAAAAATTAATTAAAAAAAAGTTAATTTTTTTTCTCATTTTTTTTATATTTTTATGTTATTTATATTTTCTTTTCTTTGTTATGAAAAATTTATTTTAAACGTACTGTTCGTAAAATTGGAATTATGCTTTGTAGGTTTTTTTTTTTTTTTTGTATTTTAATATGAATAAAAATATTTAACTTATTTAACATTTATTAAATTTTTATTTACTTATGTATCGCAACTTACACTCGTATAATAAAACTGGGTTTTACTAATTCTGAGTTAGCTCTCAAAATATATTAAATTAAACTTTATATTAATGAATTTCGCAAATGCTCAAATTTTGCCAATTGTTGATAAGATTCGGTTTTTTTTTTTTTTTTTTTTTTTTACTTACTGTACTTCAAAATTTTGTTTATCTTGGATGATTACTAAATATACAAGTGTCTACACTCAGTGAATAACGTATATTAGTTTCTTCATTAAAAGTGTTTTGAGCAATGTGTATTGATAATTGTGCGTGTGACAGAAACTTTGGCATCTTCCTTGATTTTAAAATTTATTTCTCGTCAAAGTGGGTGTGCAAATAAATAAATTTCTAAGTGTGATAAGGTACGACAGTTAAGTCAATCGTAAAGTAGCTATGAATGTCACCTCGGTGCAAACTTGTGTCATTTATTAACGTAGTAACTAACAGTAGAGAATCAACAATTTGTTCTTGGCTTTGTGAACTCCTTAGCATGTTAGGTTTGGTACTGCTCTTTAATTCACGAAATAAACTAGACAGAATAACAATTTCTTATGAAATGAAATGAAATATTAAGTATCATTTTATGTATTATTCCAAGTTTTATTGACCATAAATCAAATATTAATATCTCAAACATCTGTTACAAGTCTTCAAGATCTTAAGTGCTTTTTTAATATATTAAAAATGCATCTGTAAAAAAAAATTCCTTTTTGCATTTTTCTTACGTGAAACCTAAATTTCGCCTTATTTGTTTAGCATTTCGCAACAATCTGTGCTATTGTCGGGCAGTGATATTTCCATGCGAAAAATAAGCAACGCGTGACGTTGGGTTACTCCCTACCCTTCGCTAACCTCGGGAACTTCACAGTAATTTGAATGCATAAAATTAACAAATTTCTTTTTGCAAATTGAATGCATAAAACTGCAAAATTAAACATGGTTACTTTTATATGAAGATAGAAGCGAAGTGACTCGAATTAGAGATAATGATATATCAATATGATATATGAAATAGAATGGAAAGAAAATAAAGGGAGAGATAAGAGGATAATGACTTGCTGATAGAGATATTTATACTTTGGATTGAAGTATCGAACTTTGCTTTTGGGGTTCAAGCGAATTCTGGAAAAAGTGCTAAGATAAGAACCGGTGTGAGAGAGAATTGTTTAAATTAAATTCAGATTTCGTTATTAGAGCATAATGAAGAATTGACGAATTAAGTGGGATTCAAAAGAGCGATCTTGTCTATACTCTTCAATAACTATTAATAAAATATTTTATTTTTCTCTCATGTATCTTCAATTGGAGTTCAATAATTATTGATTAGCATATTAGACTGAAAGATGGCAGCAAAATTAGATAATGAAGACCGTGTGTCACAACGAAAAAATCAAAACTGTTTATTAACCTATAAATGTATTTTTTATAATCGATTTAATGAGTTAAAGTCGAACTGTTTATTGAATGAATGTATCTAAATTTTTAACATTTATGCAATTCTAAATCTCTCTGCTTAAAAAAGTATATTCGTTAGTAAAACTAAAACTACTATAACAGATCTATGATAGTTATTACGCGGATGATGATTTCACTGAGTCAGATCATCATCCCTAATCATTATTATCATTTAATTGGCTAAAATGCAGTCTTAGAAATAAAAATAGACGCATTGGGAAGAAGTTATTCAAATACAACAAAAACGGTTTGATGAGATGAACATGCATAGAAAAAGGAAATATGCTTTATTCTAGAGTTCGATCTAAACAAAGAGAGGAAGGAAGTCAGCAAGGCGTTGGTCCATCTTTGGCCTCGATTATTCTATTAGTTTAATGTCACCCAGTGTAGCATAGACGAATAAATTCTCGGATTGGTGTCCTGAAAGATTTCTTGTCAAATTTTCTCCAATTTTCGGGCTAAATCAGCAACAGTATGGGATGATTGCAGACGACTTCCTATTTTGTTCCAACTGCGTTATGTTGGAAAGAGATCAGGTGGCCCGGCTAGCGAAGAAAGTAACAAGCTTGAAGACAATTCATAGCAAGCCGAACGTTATCTTTTTGAAAAGTATGTTTAGGATTGCACAAAAGGTACAGAAGTACATGTGGTCATATAATTTCGTCTACGTACCCTTGTGCTTTAAGTACACCACAGTCGACTAGCAAAGGGTCTGAATGTCAAAGTAAATGACACCCTCAGACTATGAAGCACTATTGCGCCTATAGTAAGGGCAGGATCCTTACGCTATCGTGTACGTCTTCAGTCACGCCCAGCGCTGGTCTCTAGACACAGTTGGAAATGGAAAATCTCCAAATTCGCATCAGTATCTGATTCGTCTCCATTAAGCGCAGTTCCAAGATGATCGACCTCGGCACGTAGTAATCGGTACACGTGTACAGCCATGGAGTGTAAGCAGCACGAGCATAGATTCCGCTCCTCGAAGGCTTACTTTCTAACGGGCATCATAACTCCGAGTTCTCCTAGTAATCTTTGTCATTCCAATAGGGTTTACTGTCTCTTTTAAACATTTGTGATGCACTTCCAGGATACCATAGTGATTCTACTCTATTTTCAGATAATTTTTTTCTTTTCCCCGCCATTTTTTCAAATGTCTAGATCACGGATACATGTTGTTTGGCGCAACATAACCCGAATTAGCTCTTGCACCATAAACCTCAAATTCCACTCACTTACTCCGCTATCTCAGAGGTCTGTTAATACTCCTGTTGATAATTTGTCAGTCTTCGAATGCTTTATAGTAATAAATCCAGTGTTGTGACATTATCTGTCTTCCTGTTCTGTTGTGCACAGGTTGGACAGCTGCTGCCGTTTCGACTGCGTAATCTGCTGTTGTTCACCAACTCTTGTCAATGCGCCGCATGGTTCCAATCCGAATGTTGAGCACTGTTCTCATTTCCTTTCCCACTTCTTTGTATAAGATGGTGCGACCTCATTCAAACGCTAATACACTTGTAATAAGCGGACGTTTTGATCATTAAGTAGAGAATCGTATCTTAAATAAACATGCTAGATGCTGGCTTCAGATGCGCTGGGGTTCCAGTGATTCATTCATTGAACACCAAATTTTAATCATTGGCGTGCTTCGAAATGTCTTTGCGTACCAAATTTCGGTAGGTTTTCTGTCGGTGCGTCAATTTTCTTGTTTTGCAGTGTATATATAGATTTGACTTCTATGAAGTTTAATCTATATATACACTGCAAAACAAATGATACAGCTGCTGATGTATTAAACTTTTATGTTCAACTTTTCTTTTAATATTTAAGATTTCTATTTTAAATATCACTTTATTTTGTTAATAACATTAATTTCTTTCCAATGATAAAACAGATTGCTAAGAAAGCATATGTATAGAAGCTGTAATAGAGATGTACATGCTTAGCTGATCCTGTTTTAAAATATATCATGGTTTATATTTACTTTGTTAATTGTATTCGTTCAAGGGTCAAAAAAGTTTTAAAATATCGAATCCTTTTAAATATCGGAAATTTTAATATTAATAATACAACTTACTAAGACTTTGGAATCGTCTTAGGTGTGTGCAAAGCAAACTTGTATTTTTCAGCCCTGAGAACTGTAAAAGTTGTTGGACTGGAAAGATGAAGTGCCGGATTTTAGAGAGTGTGCTTTTATATAACTGTGTTGAAAATACTTTAGGGTGGAGTTCATATATCTCATTGCAAAATATGTTTTTAAATATCTCGACAACCAAATCCCTTTTTTGTTCCTTCTCATATTTGTTTCAATTCAGTTTTTTACAATTCCATATTAATTTCGTTGTTATCCTTTCAGTGTTTTACTATATTTGATAGTCATGGGTATGAAAATTAATTTATTTTCAATTATTATCAGGGACACTATAAACAAGATGCAAAAAGAGAATTTTTGTATGTTTATTTTCTTTTTAATAGTCGGGAGTATAAAGTATTACTGAATTATACGAGCATACAGTCATTTTTTCCTCCTCCTCTTTTTATTATTTTTTTTATTTCTAGTTTTCGATTAGAATTTAATCTATTACTTTACTGCTATTCTTTCATTATTTTGAATATTTTTATAGAGAAAAGGAATTCCGTGTCAGTTTAAAATCTTTTCACTTATCAAATTGGATTTGGTGACCGGGGATGACAGAATAGTCTCACTGTAGCTAATGCATGTCGTAAAAGGCGACTAAAATGCGTACCCAGCGTCTGGGGGTATAGCCGAGCACCCTGCCCCTGGGGATTATATCAGGGGACCTCAGGGATTTGCCTTCTTCAGGTAAGTACGGGCATCATGACCCCGTGGCACCTTAGTGATCTTTTTCTTTCCCATGGGGTTTACTGTCTTTGGTAAACACGGGTGACTCACTCCCGGGATACCCTAGCGATCCTTCTCTATTTTCGACCCTCCTTCTTGTCAACCATTTTTACCTTTTTTTCAACTTCACGTCTAGACCACAGTTTAATCTTGTTTGGCGCAGCATAGCCGTATCTGGCTCTAGCGCCAATAAACTTTACACTCACTCACTCACTTATCAAATTGGATTACCAGTTTTGTTTTATTTTTATACAGCGAGAGCTGTAATTTATAAATTACGTTTAATTTTTTTTAAATGTCTTCTATCAGCTGCAGATATCTAATTAAGTGAAATATGTTTCTGTAAAAATATTTCACTACTAGACATATTCTTTCGAACGTTCGGTTATTAAGATTGTTATATTCATTTTCAATATCTTAAAAGCTCTTTTTAAATATTTAAATCGATGAGTTTATCTTTAACTGTTGCAATTATTAGTTTTTCCAAATCCCCATGGATTGAAATGTAGGTCAAAGTTTTAATAATTTAACTTAGTTTATTTGAGTGTTTAGTTTTGGAATTATAAATTACATATAATGTGTGAAATGTTTCTTTAGTGAATTTATCAAATGGTAAAAATTAAATGAAATTATTTATAGACAGATAGTCGCAACGCTGTTGTTGTTTCCTCTGTCTTTCAAACATCTAACATTTTTTTTGTCTTTCATTTCTATTCTTACTAGTTGTTTTTTACTTTTCTTTTACATTATTATTTTGTTTGATGTTGATATCTTTTTTATTATCATAAAAGAGTTTTCAATTATAGATAAAGTAGTCATCAATAAGATGCTTATCTCTCTTTTATATAGATGAATATAGGAATCAATAATAAAATGTTTTAAATTTATTTGTTAACGTTGATGCTTACGGACACTAAACGGTTATTGCTATTTGAATTTATCTACCTTTGAGTTGAATAGAGTTCGAGAATATATAAGATATTTCAAAATATCGAGTGTGTAGTGTTCAGTCAATTGTAAATATCGATGAAACATTCTTTATTATAAATCTTAAAAAAAAAAAAAAAATAGTGTATTTGTAATTGTTTATCATAAACACATCTCAAAATGAAAGAATTAAAACAAAATGCAGATTGTTTAATCTGGACCTCTCCCATCATTATAATTCTTACAATAGTTAATTATTTTCTAATAGATGTGATTGGCCTTAAATTGTTTTGTTTTAATAATACGAGTATTCTGTAATTTTTACGAAACAAATTAACTTGACGAGGAAAATGTAATATGGGCAATTACATAAAGTATTTGTCAATATTCATTTCCTCATTTTATGAAAATGATATTCAAAGATCTAATTTCTGCGTCGTAACATTTAAGTGTCTTCATTTAACCTATATTTATCTTCTTTGTAGAACTAATAATTTCCGTATTAAAAGGAAATCCATTATAGGTTAAATGGGAGAAATCAATAGTTCCACGTCACCCAATGTGACGATAGCCGATACCTGAATGCATCCAAATGCATTGTATATTTTCCTTATCATACCACATCGAACCAGAGGATGCATTTTGTGTGACGACTTATATTTGTGTTTTACGAAAGTTTCCTTTTGATCTTTACTCTTATCTGAATCCCCCCTTTTGATAATAATTGTGTCCGTCTTGATAAGGTTGATTCTACTTAACTAAAGTGTTACTCAGATTCTTACTGCGTAGTTTTGAAGTTTAGTTATCTCTACAGTCTTTCGTATAAAAATAATTACTCTTTATTACTATATCTGATGTAACATATTTTTTTTTAATTTTATTCAATCAAATTGTTGTTGCGTCTATTATTCATACATACGTATCAATGAAAATAATATGACAATAGAATGTATTTTAATGAAGCGTATGTTGCAGTTAGTAAACAGGTGATACACAATAAAACTAAACTTATGCAAGCAAGTGATATGCAAATAGTATTGCAATACCGAATAGCAATCAATTATAATGACAAAATAACAATTATTAATAAATAGTGTACGTCGTGGAATTTCTTAATTGCTATGTTTATGAAAATGCAAAATAATGATGTAAATGTTTATGTCATGGAAGAATATTCTTGAAAATCCATTACACCTCTCATTCGCGAAGTTTTGTTTAAAGTACCAAAAAAAAAAAAAAAAAAAAAAAAAGGATTTTTGTTGGAAGCAAAATGCGTAAAGCAAATAAAGAAATTGTCTCGTCTCTGTTAAATAGCCATCATGACCCCGAGGCACCTTAGTGATCTTTTTCTTTCCCATGGGGTTTACTGTCTTTGGTAAACACGGGTGACGCACTCCTGGGATACCCTAGCGATCCTTCTCTATTTTCGACCCTCCTTCTTGTCAACCATTTTTAACTTTTTTTCAACGTCACGTCTAGACCACAGTTTAATCTTGTTTGGCGCAGCATAGCCATATCTGGCTCTTGCGCCAATAAACTTTACAATCACTCACTCACACTCTGTTAAATAGCTAACGATTACAGTGTCAGCAAACACTTGATTTACCTCCACACGAAGGACCCTTTGAACGTTACAACTCAAACGCCTAATTTTAATTCTAACCGATATGTTTGGGTTTCGTTTATCGCTTTAAAGATAGAATAGCTTTGAAAAGAAAACTACAGTCATTTGAACAGTTAGATGCTTTTGAGAAGAGTCACAACGTAGGATTGTATGGAGGCGGGTGGTCATTTCATCGGATTGGACTCACGGCAAGTAGGCTTAAAAAGAGATTGAAGAATTGTCCGTCAAGTGTGAAGCACACCAACTGCCACGATTCCGGACAGGCGAACAGTGATGCTCTCTCTGCATCATTCTGCCGAATAGACGGGGCTGATGCACGTTTAATCTGTCGTGGTCCAAAGTCCTCCGTATGGTGTGGTGGGGAAGTTAGGAGGGGAGTACCAGCTCAGGTGTCGCCCTCGTCACTTGATCGAGATTCAAAATTACGATGTCTATTGCCAGTAGGCCTATGCGTCTAGTGCGACGTAAATAAAACAAAACTGCATCATTATGTTAGTGCCAGTACCATTAGCAGACGGCTTCATGTTTCTTGATTGCTTGCATGGAGCCCATTAGTGAGATTGTTCCCGACACCTCGGCAACGTCACCAGAGATTACAATGGTACCTCGAAAGAGCAGTTTGGATCCTCGCGGAGCCATCTTTAGTAATATATCTCGCTTTTGTTTTGGTAAGGACCGCACCCATGTGTGCAGGACTATTTGATGACACTCGTTACACATCCAGACGTTAGAGTGTAATCGTATGGGGTGCGATTTTGTACGATGCCTGATCATTGTTGGTCTTCGTGAGCTCCACTTTGACGCCCCAAAGGTACGTTAGTGACGTCCTTTGACCGATGTCCATTCCTTTTGTGCGCGCTCATCTCGGTCCTTTATTTCATCCAGACAACGCTCGTGTTCATATTCGCTGCCATCTTAAAGCTTACCTCTCAACCACAAACACTCTGCCGTGGGCAGCAGCATCGCTAGTTCTGTTGCCCGTAGACAACTTGCATTACGTTAACACTCCATAGCTCCACAAAGTTTGCTTGCCAGAGTTTAGTCTACATGGACTGAGTTGATTCCGTTAAGAGTATCTATGGCTCCATGTCACAATGTGTTGCAGAATGCATGAGAAATAATGATAGCCCAACATCCTATGGAGAGTTATGAGGATTTTGCATTTTCTTGCTATTATATTAATTATACCCACTGCCAGTTTTTAATCATCTCTTGTTGAATACTACTTCACTTTCAACTGCAAGTATCACTTCAACCTGATTGCTTCTTTTGTGTCCAGCTCTCTCTCTCTTTTTTGATGAGTGTATATTTTTGAAATATTATTTTTCGATGCAAGCCGTCTAATTAATAATTTGTCATCAAATATTCTATAAAAAATTATGAAGATTTATTTATTCGAAAACTTTTATTTGTAAAATAATAAGACGAGTTATATACTCATTGCTGTAACAAAGTGCTTGAAATCCCTTAGTTAATGACCCCCGTGAAATTCGGGCTTTCTAGATCTGATCGATAATTATATCATAATCCACTAAGACAGTCTTTTTTTCTTTGTGACATTAAGTTAATCGAACCCAGCAAAAAAATTTTAGGACTTGTATTATTTTTTATTCATTTTTATAGATTGCGAATTGGTTGCTTTAAAAAAATTGCACTTTCCATGTATGAAAATGCAAAATTTCCACAGTAGAACATAATATGTAACCATTTTTGTACCTATATTGAGTATCGATGTACATTTAAAGAATTCTTATTAAATTTTCCAATAACCGGAAACAAGCCTCCTGAACTATTTAAATTTGCTCATAATTCCTCAGGCATCCAAATGTATTCGTTATAGAAGATAAAAGTATTGCATGAAAATTAAATAAACATCTATTACACAGTTGTTTTTTACTCGGAAGATAGCCCCCTCCTTTATATGTCAAAGATATTTTTGTTCGGAATGCAATTTACTTTTGGGGGGAAAGAGGCAATTCTTTCTTTTGTATTATTAAAACCAAAGTTTTAACATATATTTCAGCATAATTTCTCCCTTCCCTAGATATATGAATGTTTGTTTTTTAAAAAAATTTGATGTACATATTATTTTGTAGTCTCCAAAGGTCCAGACTTACCCCCAAATAACTGTTCTTCCCTCTTCTTTTGTTAATATGGGAATTTATGTTTTTAATGTTTTATATTTGAATGAAATATATTGTACTGCGTTTTAATCTGGAGTACGATTGTAATTTCAAGCCTTTGAATCTTTTTGGGGTTGAATGAAATTCCTTTGTTTCTTGCCGCCTGAGACTACTGTGTGTCATTTCGCAATTTCAGTGGGTTTTTTTCCCCATCAAGGTCAGAATTTTTTTCTTGTTTTCTATATTGCTTCATAGTTTCCTTTTTCAGGTAATTTCCTTTCTGACACCGCCTTTTAGGAGAGGTGAAAAAATATGCAATTCTTTCCTTGGTTTTGGTTGCATAATCAGAAAATCCAATTTTTATCTGTCCTCTGAAAGTTGTGTTTTATGTTGACATATATACATGTGTATAATTTTATGAATAAAAATGGGGTTATATTCGAATACAATTGATGTTCTTGAATTTCCGTGAAAGGCAAATATTGTATAAAATAACTGATGAAGGATTTTCATATAAATTTATGTTCTTTCACCATTCCAGTATTTTGGTTTGAATCAATCTCTTATTGAAATATTTTTTCATATTAACGACTTTAAAAATTAAATTCATTGGAACGGTGGGGAGTTCAAACATAAATAGAAAGGCTAATATTCGACTAAAGAATTAAAAATTCATATCCTTTATTTATACGAAGAAATCCAACAATATCTACTTTCCCAAAATTATGATGAAATTTAATAATTTAGAATTCAAATATGATTCTTTTGCCCTTAAATTGTGTGGCCACGGTGATCATGGTTTCGAATTCGTGGCCGGCGGTTTTCGTTCAGTCCCTGGTTCGATCCTTGGCCACGAAAGACCCGCCCTGTAGCCAGGGCTGATGCACGTTAAATCTGTCGGAGCCCAAAGTCCACCTGTTGGCGTGGTGTGGAAGTTTGGAGATGAGATGCCAGCTCCGGTATCGTCCTCGTCACTTGACCGAGGCTCAAAATTACGAGGTCCGTCACCAATTACCCTTGTGTTGCTTCCTGTGCGATTTCAATAAAAACTATACTAAAACTGCCCTTAAATTGTTTCGTTGATATAGTAAGTGAACGAAGTGAACACCATATATTATTTCTATTTTCATCAAACTTAAAATATGACATTGTAAATATTCTTTTTAATATCTATATTTTTTTTTCTGAATAATTTCTTACTCTTGATACAGAAATACCATCCTGTAGACGACGCCATTGGAGAGCGGTAGACTGCCCGTTATAAGAATCCAAGATTTCAATCCACGTTATCTCAGAAAATATTACATGTCAATCTTTCTTTTTAATATCTGTATTAATTTTTCGAAGAAGTTTTTTAATATCGCCGAAATAAATTTTGACTCTTAAATGATAGATTTAATGGAATCAAAAAGACGATTTATTAGTTGCATGCCGAATGGTTCAATTTAATTCTATTTTTCTATTGCACTGGGTACTTGGAGAACTATTCTGTAATTCAAATTACCCACTCTGATTGGAGATTTAGGCGCGATAGAGCTAAGTACTCCGTATAAATCCTCGCTGCGTACTAGCATCTTCCACCTCAAGTTTTTTTTTTTTTTTCCTTTTAAAACTTGCTTTGCTTTTTCCATATTGTAAAACGTGTTCCCTCTTCATTCAGGTGAAAAATACTTGTTGTGGTATCGCAGATGATATTAAGCGATTTTTCCTGAATTTATTGCGAAGACTTAAGGTTTTTTTTTCGTTCTGTTATTAACTTCGATCATTCTAATCAATTCTCCTTGATTCATACACCCTCTATGGGGAAAGAAAAATATATTTGGCTTTAACTTTTTTTCAAAAAAAAAAAAAGATGTAATTTTTTAATTTATATGAATGACTTCAATTTTTTTATTGGGAAACATTTTGAAACTTTAAGATTTATTTCTTGCATGAAATCTCTAGCTTGAAGTTTGTGTAACTGTTTTTCTTTGCGACATCTTCTCTTATTTTGTGGTATTTTATTATTTCATTACACCGTCTGCCAAAGCTTGAAAAATTATTTTCTTACACTTCTCTTTACTATTAATCTCCCGAGAAACCACCTATTTGTGTGAATTTCGAATTTTCTGATACTTTTTATATTAATGGAATGAAGTGTCACCTTCAGTTGAACACAGCTAGGATTTGTTTAAAATGCTAGTATATCGATTCTAAGTAAATTGTATTGAGCAGATTTTATCTCATACAAAACTGTGCATATCCTTGAAAAATAAATAAAATTCTAAATTTTAGTTGTCTTTTGAAAGTCGTAAGTAGTTTATATGAAGTTCTTCATAACATGTTTTGTTGGCTAAAGTACAGTTTTTTTGTTTGGTTGATAATTTTTAACTGAATTAGATATAAAGTAGTACTTTCCTATCATAAAATAAACTATTTTAGTTAGATCATGTACGTTTAAGTTATTATCACGTATATGTTGTTTTACCTCCTGAAATATATATAACTGAACAACAAAATTTAAATCACTACTGAATAAATAAGGAATAAAACATAAATCCAACTATTATATATATATATAGTAAATGAATTTATAGATTATTAAAAAAACTGACCATATTTTATCTACCCAAATGTGAAATTAATAAATTACGCGAAGTTTTTTCTTTGGATGGCTTTAATTAAATCTTTTCGTCTTGTTTATCTCTAGCCATTTCTTTCCGGTTGCAAATTAAAACGTGAAGGTGAACAATTTTACTGGAAACTTGCTCCAATGAACTTGGCATCTTAATGTTCGTTTGGGATATACCTCTCGTGATGAGGTAATTATAGTTTTTATGATTCACAATGCAAGTATGAGTCATACGTCGTTCAAGTGACATGAATATTCATTCCAAGGTTCACAAATTTACCACTTTTTTTTTTCTTATCTGCCAATATGTTCTCGCTCCACTTCTTCGGCGTTTGTAGATGCCTAATTTCCGTTGCTGAAGTTTCCAAGTTAATTAGCCTCAAAGGTTTTCGGCTCTGATTCACTCGTTAACATTGCGTATTGTTTTGTAAGCCATTTTGGATATTCTGGTTACTGTTTTCGTCTCGATTTTGTATGATTTGACTATTTCTAAGAGGTCATACGTTTGTCCTGCTATCGTTTTTGGACACTGAGTGGGTTTTCTTTTTTTAAACCCATGTTTTTTACTCGGATTATAGGAACTGCAGAAATCGTGCTGGGAATGCAAAGTAGATGAATAATAATGACTTTATAGGAGGAGTTATATTTACGTCTTTTGCTGTTGGTTCTTGCCTTTGCTTAGTTACATTGAGGGAGAAGGAGGTTTACCCCAAAAGGGCGAATGTTTTACATAATGCTTTTGCTGCTGAAATGCGTTTCCTATTTTTATTGCTCCCTTTTGTAGTGACATTGTTAATAAATATGCTTTTGTTCTAGAATGGGATTACATAAGTCTATTGAAATTTTATTGATTGGATTAAGCGAATTCGAAATTGACCCTCAAATCTCCTCTTGCACACTTACAGAAATGTTTCAGGCATCTAAATATTTGATAGATTTTTTTTTTTAAATTTATGGATGTAAGTAAATATAAAAATTACTACAAATATTGTTCTTTTGCAAATGAAAGATATATTTTACATAGATTTTGATGCAATTGAAGAAATTAATCCAAAACCCATCCCAGTTGAAATAAAAACTAGTGGTTTGAATAGTTCTTTTCTAATTTTATAAATTGCAATTAAGTGCTAATATTTAGTAAAATGACTTAAATAGAAGCCGCATTGGCCGAAGGAATATTTCTTCGAAGCGTGATACTGATGAGTTAAATGACATTTTACACGAAATATAGCGATATTTTTAAGTTCTTTTATGGCTTGATGAGGTATGATGGATATGAGATTCATTTCTCTTTTTCTTATATCTGTAAAATATTTCCATAATGTGATCACAGTAAGCTGAATAGTCACCGAGTCTCATGAGTCTCCTATACAATAGTGCTCGGTTCTAATTTCTATTCCACTATGACTCATTGTGTGCCGGAATAATGGGGCTATGATGTAGAATAAGGAACTTGGTCCGGAAAGGGATACCAACTCAATTGTCATTCTCACCTCGACCGTGTTCAAATGAGTTTTGCGATTTCTGATTTCAATAAATCAAATTAAACATTTCAAATGAAGTTCATACTAATGACATATATTGCCTAAGTTAGTTTCAATAAAATAGGAATTTTCGTATATTAGGTGATTTTAAAATTGATCAGGAGATAGTTAGTCTTTGTTTTTAATTTTATCCAACTATCTACTAAAACATTATAAAGCAGTTTCATTTGAAGGCTTTTGTAATGATAATGTGTCTTACCAGACGTCAAAGTTTCTCATAGAATTTAGATGAACAAAGAAAAATTATCTGACATTAACTGTTGGAAAATTCACTTTCTCTCTACCATTAAAGGCATGCATTTTCTAATTTCTTGGTGTGTGTAAGGTGTGTCGTCGATTTTCGATCATTAATTTAACCACTTCCATCAAGCTGAATCTGAACCTTAGGGTATCGTTCTACTACTTCTTTTCAATATTTGAGACATTTGCGACAAGTTTTAACTATATTTTTTCTTTAAAATTAGATCGACCAACCCACTGCAGCAACAGTTCAAAATTGCACCATAACTTGCTTTTTGTTTGGCTGTAACGTTAAATCAAAATGCGGACCAAATTTATCCCCTTCAAAATACTGCCAAATAATTCTGTCATGAGCAATGCGTAATAAA
>BMAW01129616.1:142960-194571 GCA_019974015.1 Nephila pilipes | reverse complement strand
TTGAAAAATCACTTTCTCTATCTTTTTTTCGCTTTGTGTTTTGTGTTATTAATCTAAGCAAATTTTATTGTCGATTGTGCAAAATTCAAACCCTTGTAAATAGAAACCCTTCTATATGGGATCAACCAGCATAAATAAATCTTGACGATAGGAATTTTTTTGAACAAAATGGACAGAACAATTTTTTTTTTTGAAACGATTATCTATTAAGTAAAAATTATATTATGAAAGAGTAGAATGTGCTACTAAATATATAGGTTTTCTATGTTAATTTTATTGAAAGATTATATTTGTTGTAGAATTCTTGGAATTATATTTCGTATAGTAATCACTGTTACATAACCTTAAAATTGTGAATTAAAGTTGGTGGATTGGTTATAGACTTCATAGTATTTGTGTGTAAACTCTTAGGACATATTGTGCCAAACACCAAACAAAAAATGTTACATAAAAGATTTCTTATTCATAGCAATTTTATAAATTAAAGCTCAAGATAAAGAACAAAAAATAAAGATTATAAAAATTATTTGTTTGCAGTAAAACAAATGTTCCTGTAAAAAAGTTATATAAATTGCATTGGGGATTTCTCAACCAAGTCAAAGACAAAAAATGTAAAAATATTTAAAATGTTTAACAGCAGAGCAGAGCTTAAGCAAAATCAAAATGTGTCTCACAGTAAGAGGACAAACTCTGACTGGTACATGTAGGGAATCCTCCCCAAAGAAAGACACATCCGATGAAATCTGGTGGAGTTATTTACTTGACTTAAATATAAAATTATGTGCTAGTATATACTTCTGTTAAAACAGTGAATGCATTTAACGCAAGTAGAGATCTAGAAAGTATTCTTATTTTTTTAAAAATAATTGTTGTATTTTATTTCATATTTAAGATTCTTTTTTATTCGCTTATACCTCAGTTTTGTTTTTAAATTACATATTTTGCAGCGTCTATTAACGATTTTTAAATGCTAAATTATTTTTAGCGAGTCATTAAGATGTGAATGGAATGTTCCACTTGGCGAACTTTTTACGATCTTTTTATTTTTAGAAATGTGAAACGAATGGAGTCTACGCATTAGAATCGTAGCTATTGCAAAGCAGTTCTCGACGAGCCAACTGAAAAAACGCGTGGATTAGAAACACGTGTAACAACAATGGGATTTTATCTTCACACGAAATAATTTCAATGCATTACTTGACAATTACATATCTTTAAACATGTATAATTTTATTTCCCGTTCATGCATAATTTTTATATCATCTGATTTAATTCCATATTCATTGGCATCAAATAAATGTACAAGATGCCGAGTAAATGTTGTTATCGCTATGAATGTGAAATTTCCTTATGAAATACGCTTTTAAAATCGATAAGCATTCTTCAACTCCAACAAGTCTTACTTGACTATTCACAATGAAAACTAAAATTGCTTTTAAAAACCCCCCCCCCCCCCTCCGATTCGGGATTTGACTTCATATTTTCAGAGCTCTCGCATCTGTAAAATCATGAGACCGTTTTCTATAAAATCCCTGAAAATCACATCCCTCAGTGTAACTGGAATTAAATCTAGAAAATATTTTGAAATAAAAATGCAAGATAAATTTATTTTTGAAAATTTTTACTGTTAATCCTTAAAGCCTTCTGAAGTCAAAATTCTTAAATTCAAGAGACTGCTTGAAAATCATTTGATAAATTAGTTAACACCTGATATCGAAATAATCATATTTACAACAACCCGCAAACGAAAAATATTTCGAAGAGAACATATTGTATGATATTAATATATTGTTAACTTGCTCGGAACACAAAACACTGTTTTGGTTTTGATAAATAAAAACAGTTCGCAAACTATTGACCCTCCCCCCCGAAAAAAAATGAATATATTCGCTACAATTTTTATAAAATAAATCATGGAATCGAATTAAGTAGAGATACTTCAGAAATGCGAAGTAGAAATTATATCGAAAGAAAGCTCACCACTTGATCATATTCCAAATTTACGAAGTCCGTCGGTAATAGCTTTCGTGCCACCCCCAATACTGCATTAAAATAAAACCCAAACGAATGTTAGAAAAATAATGCACCTTGAGGAATCTTATTCACTTGAAGAATAATAACTGGATATACAACTTGCATATGAGATGAAATTTTGTTGATTTACTGATATGCTTCTTAAGCTGTGGGCCGATTCTTTCGATATATTGTGAAAAAGTGTCTAAGCTACTAAAAAATGATTTTCACAAGCTGTTCCAGAAAAAACCTTGTTGTAGTGATTAGAAAAATGCATGGCTTTTGGTCAGAATGACTTGGTCATTCACCTTACAGAAATCATGCACTTTCTCTATTCTTAGAATTTACATGTTGACTTTCACAGGGGAAAAAAAAAATCGAAGATTTGGGAGAAAATAAATTTATTCTGAATTGTATTTCCATATTATGCAGTATAAAATTTATTTTGATATTCCAATATCACTACGATGAATTTATTTGATAGCACAATCCACACTTCCGAACAACTTAAAATTTCCATTATGGCAATCACAAATGAATTAATCTATCGAAATTAATCCGGGCGTATTTGGAAACATGACTCTCTTGTTTCTTCTAATTTAAAAACAGCATCAATATTCATTAGAGGCAGCGGTAGCCTAGTGGTCATGGCTTCGGTTTCGTGACCGGCGGTTTCGTTCTGTCGCGGGTTCGATCCTTGGCCGCCAAAGACCGTGTAGCCGGGGCTGATGCACGTAAAATCTGTTCGGGGCCCAAAGTCCTCCCGTTGGCGTGGTGTGGATGTTAGGAGAGGGAGTGCCAGCTCCGGTGTCGTCCTCGTCACTTGACCGTGGTTCAAAATTACGAGGTCCTTCGCCAATAGCCCTCGCGTTGCTTCTAGTGCGACGTTAATAAAAACTAAACTAAACTAAAAATTTAATAATCATTAAGCTTTTCAATAACAATAAATAACATAATAATTCAAGATAAAAACCAACGTTTTTTATATGGTGGCAAAGTTTATCAAAAAAAATTATTGAAATAATAGTTAAAACTTGTAGCAAAAGTCTTAAAATATTGTATTGTTAGGCAAATAAGAACGATTCCCAGTTTCATATCTCGAAACGAAAATTTGATGACGCACTGATACACACACACACACCAAGTGAAATACATAAAAGCGTTAAAACTAACTAAAATTAATTCATTCATACAGTAAATTAAATGGTTGGAATGCAGTTTAGCCCTACTACCCTTGGCGACAGAAATTATTTGGCCAAATGTAGCTACCCTGGTCCGCTTTGTGGACTTAACGTTCAGCCAAAAAAAAAAAAAAAAAACAAAGTTTAGCAATTTTTGAAATCGCTCTGAGTGGTTGGTCTATACTGCATTATTAAAAAAAATATTAGTTAAAATTTGTCGCAAATGTCTAAATATTGCATTGTTAGGCGAGTAAGAACGATTCCCAAAGTTTCAGAGCTCCAGCTTGATGGGAAGTTGGTTAAATGAACGATCGAAAATTCGATGACACACTGATACACACACAGACACCAAGTGAAATACATAAAAATGTTGTAAAAAATAGTGTATGTCAAAACTAAGGCTTAGGCATGAGTGATTATTCGTTTGGTTTTTTTTTACTAATAGATCGTTTTATTACTGCTACTAATTGTCTTATTTTGTTTTATAATTGTACAGTTGTGTTCATGTCAAGATTGCAGATATAATTAGTTTACCTTACTATAACTTAAATTATTTAAAAAAAAAATATTTACTACCGTTTTGTAATGTAATGGACTTTTACTCGTGCTTTCTCTGAGTAAAATTTATCTTAACAAAATATATTTTATTTCTTATGTTTCTTTATTGATCTTTTGTGAATATGTACTTCGTAGGCAGTTTCTCAGTAGTGTCACTTAGCGTTGAATATGGAGATACACACGCATGTTGAGGGTATCAAATTTTGCCTTATTTTTTCCAGATTACATGTCGGTATGAAAAATATATATAAGCGGAGAATTATAATAAAAAGTATGAATTCAAATTCTTAAAAAAATAGTTGTTTATAAATAATTTAAATTTTCATTCGAATTGTTAGTCTGCGTTATATATATGAACTCTAAAAAAATGCATTTTTTTTTTATAATGAATACCTAATTTAAACTAGCTCATTATGTGGGTACATTAAAAATAGTCAAAGCAGACAAGCAAATGCTAATAATTGGCTAAGTATGTGTGACAAAAATAATGTAATAGAAAGAACAGACTGTGTATTCTTTATTTCATCTCATTAACTTTAGGAAGAAAGGAAGTGATTTCACTTCTTTGCCTTTAATAAACAAATATTTTCATCTGTAATGCTGCAGATAATTGAGGGGGGGGGATTTTCTTAGCTATATATGTACTGATTTGGGAAATAATGACTTATCAAAAGCATTATTTTTGGAGAAAAAACTTACTTATCCATGACGAGATATTTTTAAAGCCCGAACGCACCTTCTTAGTTAATCTACGAGTGGAAAAGAAAAACAATCTACAAAAGTTAAAGAGGATGCTGGCTGGTTGTCTCATGAAAAAAGCACAAATTCCCAAAACAGATAACGAAACTCGAAGGGAGAGAGAAAAAATATTATTTGAAAGTCATTTTTTGTTTTTTCTACTATTCTGTAATAAATGGTTATTGCATGAATAAACTAAAAGCAACTTGAGGTTAATGTTTTTATTTTAAATCTATCTCTAAAATTGGCGTAACAATTCAATTCACGAAAGCAACCTTAAATGAACAGTATTGAAATGTTTATTACATGTAAAATTGGAGATGTAAAATTTTCAA
The DNA here is from genome assembly GCA_019974015.1 of Nephila pilipes. Lineage (NCBI taxonomy): Eukaryota > Metazoa > Arthropoda > Arachnida > Araneae > Nephilidae > Nephila > Nephila pilipes. The sequence continues at coordinate 189,746 of BMAW01129616.1, read as the reverse complement.
TAAAAATAACTCCTAATTTGATCAAATTGATTTTTTTCAATAATTACACCATAGTGCTTATTATGAGGAGATATCGTAAAAATTATTCCACATATTAATTAATCCTTATGTACACATTGTTGTAAATTACAACTATTAATGTTGATTTGTATGGTTTCAGAAAACCGTGGATTGAAGCAACTCGCAGTATCAAGAAGTTTTATTTCCAAAAATAATGGAGATAGAAACTTGATTTTAATTATTATGTCTAAGACTTCTCTATATGGTCACCATCCAGAGTTATACATTTTCCCCAGCGTTTCTTGACTTTTCGAAGGCCGTTATTATAGAACACAACTGATTGAACTCTGTCTTCTTCACACTGCGTGTTGCTTCAATCTCCGACTTCCTGAAACCGAACAAATCAACACGAATAGCTGTAATTTACTACATTACGTACGTAAGGATAAAGTAATGTGCAGGAGAAATTTTATCCGGATGTCTCGGTTATTTCTTAGTAATAATTAAATCTTATACGATACTCCCTCGAAATCTTCTAGTGATTGAATTTTGTTAGAATTTTAATTTAGTTGTTTATATAAGACTGTCATTATCTTAATGAAGAATAGGATACAAACTCGAGAAACACTTTTCAAATAGAAGAGGGCTGCGGTAGCCTAGTCGTCAAGGTTGTGGACTCTCGGCCGGCTGTTTTCGTTCAGTCGCGGGTTCGATCCTTGGCCGCCAAAGACCCGCCGTGTAGCCGAGGCTGATGCACGTTAAATCTGTTCGGGGCCCAAAGTCCTCCCGTTGGCGTGGTGTGGATGTTAGGAGAGGTGTGTGCCAGCTCAGGTGTCGTCCTCGGCACATGACCGTGGTTCAAAATTACGAGGTCCGCCGCCATTAGCCCTCGTGTTGCTTCTAGTGCGACGTTAATATAAACTAAACTAATTTAAAATAGAAGAATAACATAATATCATATTCTGTTTTCGCGACCGTTTACGACTTGTTTAATTGAATACCCTGCTCATTTATTTTTGAATAAATATTTTTCAAAAATACGCTCCGTATTTCATCTTCTAAACTTAAATAACAAATGGATATTTAGCTTTATCTGTTAAAGTGAAGAAAGGTTATTCATTATAAACCTTATTAGTTAGTTAATAATTGTGAATTTCTAAATTTTAAGTACGTTTGTGGCAAAGTAAGTGAATTATCTTATAGTTAATCCCCCTAAATTCGTGAAATGTCTTTGAACTGATACGTCATGACATTATTAATTTAAGTTATTAATTTTTATTATTATTGCAATTTTCCTCCCTTCCAAATTTTTAAACCATTTTGATGTAAAAAAAAAAAAACTTTAGTCCTTTTAGTAATATAAGAATTTTTGAAACTTTCCAAAATCATGAAAACCAGAATGTTAACTGCATTTTTCTTCTCTGCTGTCCATACTTTTTACGTGAATTCTTTATTTTTGTGCTAAATAGAATATAAATTGAATATAAAATTGCTAAAAATGTATAAATTTATTTTTACAACATTTTTTTAATCTCTAAGGATATTAAAAAAAATTTTTTTTTCCAAGTTTAAGGTAGTTTTTCAGATTATTTTTGGGCCTTTTCCTCCCCTATAACAATATAAGTCCTATATCTCATAATCACTCAAAATTTTATATCAATATTTTATCATATTCTAAGAAAGTCTTCCTAATTAAAGTCATTTTCCTTAACATGAAATGGAAACATGATAATAATCATTACTTCATGACATTTCCCATTTCGAGTTATTTTGGACATGTCGAAGTACTTTATTGAACATCGTTAACATTATCCTTTCCTTCGAAGAATTTTAATATGATTGATTTTCAAGAATTAATTTTTTTTTTTTTTTACTTTAGAATAATTAAGATTAAGGAATTAGATTGGAAAGCCACAAATTATCAAATTATTTTACCATCCAAATATTTTCTCCCTATGAAAATTGCTTTCATTTTCTGCCTATATTTCTGAAATTTTTTCTCGCTGGAATAGATTAAATATTCGTTCCAGTACAAGATACATATATATATCAGGAACGAATAATATATATTAAATTTATAATAATTTTGTATAATATACACCCAACACTTTTTCTTACGCCGTCTTTTTTTATGCGATTTTGAAATAACACGGTTCACCAAAATATTTTTTACTCGAATTTTTTGTTCTAGCACGAATCCCCCTCAAAATTTTTAATTCTAATTTTGACAATGTAATCAGAAGACGTACGATTTGTACCCATACATGTGTTAGTAATACATGTGACGTTTAAATATATATTAGACTCAGTGGAAGTAAGAAATTTGACTGTTGTGGAAGCGTGGAGAAAGCTTACAATTATGGATTGTATTATACATACTTCTTTTGCCATCAAACATTTGCTCCAATCGACCTTAAATGTTTGATGGGTGGGGGGAGGCTAGCAAGCGCCTAAAGTAGAAGTTTCTTAGTACAACAATCAGCTATGATTTTTGAAATTAATTATAACTCTATCAAATACAATTAGTGGCGAAAGTTTAAACAACATGCAAACAGCTGACATCGAAGAATTAATGCTAGAAAGCCCTTTGGATGAGAACGATTTGATCGAATTTGTGAAAGTTTATGATAATAAAGAAGTCGATAATGACGAAGTCGAAGATGAAGTTCAGCTATTAACAGCTGATTTAATTCGCGAGGACTTGAAATTTGCTATAAGCATGGGACATTTTTTTACTCATGATCCTGAAGTAGAGCTTGCATTAAAATTTCAACGTAATCTTGTGTAGCAGGATATCAAGAATTATATAAACAACTTAAGAAACAAACAAAAAAAAAAAAAAAAAAAAAAAAACCGCTAATATCAGACTTTGTAACAACAAAAAACCTAGAGGCCTTTAATAACGTACGAAATTCTTCATTTGAATTAAAACCGACAGTTGTGCTAGACATATCTAACACATCTACTGATAATAGCATTTTTGATCCTGTTCGCAATAAACGTGCACGCCTTGTTATCAAGTAGCGATGAATAATTGTTAGTTAGTAGTTTTATTCCTAATTTTAATTTTTATTTGTTGTATATACCAATAGATTGAATTTTCACTGAACTCTAATTTTAATTTTTTTTTTTGTAATAAAAATGAATTGTTTTTATTTTATAAATATGTAATATGGGTTTTATTATCACAGTTTTTGCAGTATTTCTTGGGAAATTATTTAGAATTTTTTTCACATTACACGATTATTTAAAGTTGAGTAACATATCCCCTGATTTACTATATGTCGCATGTATCTTTTTTTTACACGATTTTCTGAGGAATGTATCTGCCGTATAAAAAAAAAAGTTGGGTATATATTAAATATATTAAAATTTCGAATGTATTAACCGTTGTTCATGCAGCCTAATTCCGTTAATAGAAAGCAGCATTAAAAATTCTGCTTTAATTATTCATCTAAACATTTCTTTAAATTTTTCTTTTGTATTTTCTTGGTGTATATTTAAAGATGCTATTCAATCTTAATTTTTCATGTATCTTTTATTTAAAATGTCATTTGTTTGTGCGGGGTTTTTTGTGGAAAATGGAGCGTGGCATGAAATTATGAACTCTCTTGCATCTGCTTGTTTATTTAATAAAAGGTATGCTTATGTCGAAAAGGAAATGGTTAATGTTTTTTTTTTTTTACTTTAGGATTTAAACTTTCTTTTGAACAGAATCTTTTGAGAATGGATTAAGATTAATAGTTTATGTCTCAAACCACACAAAACAGCATTGAATCTATTATAAAAGTGCATTTGAAGCAAATCGTTGGCTGGCGTATTTAATTTATTTATAGTCTAAGTTATTTTGTTCTCCAAATTTAAAATAGGTTATATATATATATATATATATATAAGTAATAGAACATTAAATTGTAATCTAAGCCTCTCTTATGATAATTAATGAATTGCTTATTAATAGTCTACTATTCAATGTCATTTAAAGTCTCAGATGTATCGTGTGCTGTTCTTTGAAGTGTTTGACAAAAGAAGCTACTATAACTTTTATTTACTTTAAGAGAAATACTTTTCAATAGCAGATATTTGTTTTTCAAAATCCCTGAGACTGAAAATAATGTGCGTTCAAAAATCAAAATAGTGTTTTTGAAAGGAAGCTCTCTCAATATTTCGGATTACATTGTAAAAAGTATTATAAATCTGTTATTAATGAACGTTTTTTCGGTGCGTCCAATTGCCTTTACATCTAAACCCTTGATTATTTTTCTCACTGTGAACTTCTGCCTCTTGCCCCTCTGCCTTAAAGAAGCCGAATAGGATGTACGGCCGCGGAATTGCTAACAACAATGGAGTATAATCTGACGAAAAAATTAATTTCAGAATTTTCACCTAGCGTATCTTTTTAAGAATGTTTTTCTTTCGATGGCTCAGCAGTTGTATGTTATGTTGTAAGAAACAATATATTGGAATTCTTCAATGAGCTGCATTTAAATCAGTGGTTTCGGATCCGTGGCCCAAAACAAGAGCGTGGCGCGAAAGGAATATTGCAAACAAATACAAATTAATAAAATTGATTCAAGAGCCCTTGTGCCAAATTGCATTTTTTTTTAGCCGAGTCCCTTTCCCCCTTCCGTCGTTTCTGAACTTATACAAATTCTAATACCAAATAGAAGGCCATGCGTCAGCATTAGTAATTTATCCATCCATTATAGTGTACGCTGTAGGAATTAAATCCAGTTGGGTGTCCATTTAGTGGCCAGTGTCTGTTTTACGACATACAGTCTTTGGCTAGTTTCAGACTAAGTGGCTTAACTGATTCAGATGTCTTTCAACTACTCGACAGGCCTTAGCGTTGAATAATTACGTTAAATGGCTTCTCGGGAGTACTTAACCCTTTTGGGGGCTTTTATTCCCATTCTAATCGAAAATGACTGTTGTAAAACCGAACATTGGAATCTACACTTCCCCAGAAATGGTTGTAAATTTTCGGAGATGTTTAAAATTAATATAATCGAATATTGTCCTTTGTGTTGATTCATTTTGTGGGACGGAGAACTTGAGCGATACTTGTGCCTTGTGAATAGTCACCTGGGGTGTGTGAAGAGAGAATTCCTACCTCTATTACATTTCTTTCATCCACTCGATCAACAACTGTTTCGTCTGAAACCGGCCTTATTCTTCTGGAGAATCAACATAAAGATCTATGTACTCTCCCTCTTGATTATTTATGCTGTTGCAATCCAGATGTTCGTAGTCGTGTATCACTCGATTCATTATATTATTCGTTATTTCTGCATAGTTTGAGGACAATTATTATGGCTAAACGAATTGACTTTACGAGTGTTTCTGTAACTTGAGTGTAGAAAACTAAATAGTTATTGGCTAATTTGTTTTTATTTTCTCTTTAAAGAAGGTAAGCATATTTTTTAACTCATTATTAGGATTTTCTTTGGTTGATTTAATTTCTTTATTTATCGTATTACTCGTATCTTTACTTTTACCACATAAATAGCTTAAAATGTTTGGCACGGCTCTACGTTTCAGCAACATCCTGTAATTAAAAAAAAAATGCATTGATGAAAGAAGTTAATTCAATGGAAAATGCACTGATAACTTTTTTTTTTTATTGAAAGGAATTTTGAGACATCCTGTTTAATTTGTCACGTTTTCATGCTTATCTTCAAAGAGTGTAATTCGAAAAGGCATTGTATTCAAAAGCCTGCCTCCAAATTCATTGCGTATCAAGGAGGTGTAAAGACAAAATAGCGGTACTAAAAACAGACCTTGTGTTTCCAGCTTCTTCTGGTGGCAGGGGAATCATGACCCCGAGGGATCCTAGTGATCGTTTTCTTTTGCATGGCTTATTGTCTTTGGTAAACAAGGATGAAGCCGTACCCTAGAAATTCTTTATTCTTAACCCTACTTATTGTCCCATTTCTTCTGGAGTCTTGATCACAGATTAATTTGCTTTTCCCTATCCATTAACAAATTATATTATGATCATATTTATACAGTTTTCTTTTCCCTTTATCCAATTATTTGTTTGCATTTACTCTATTTGTTTCTTTGTTTTAATATTTACTTTTTTTTTTTCTTCCCCTGTTGGTTTGTCAACGTGCATGTGTGCCGCGTGCGGCGTCCCGTATGGGGAAAGCGGTATCCTGGGGATACCTTTGGCTTTCCCTTTGGCCCATTGTAGACGGCTGGCTCTGAAGTTCACCCCATCCGTATGTACTTATGTCATCGACTTATTTTCAACAGGAAAGCATACTAAGATAGTGGATAAACACCTCGAGAACTCCCTAAAAATTCTAACAACTGCAATCGAATCAGAAATTGATGCATTAATTTATAAAATTTGATGTCAAATATCGCATTAGTTTTAATTTATAGCCTATCTTTTTTTCAGATATAATTTACTACGAAATGTTATGTATGAAATATGTGATAAGTTTAATAAAACAATGTCAATCTATTTCCTTATATCTTTTGTATATATCCAATCTGCAATCTTTGTATATATATCCAATAACTATTGCAATTTTATTTCGAGGATATTGTTATTCAAAGGTGTTTCGCGCGAAATAAAATCTTCAGCCCCAGAACGAATACATTTCTTCGGATATCTAACTCATGAATTCTGTATTGTTCTAGTAGAAGTATTGAAGCATATATAAAAATAAAGGAAAGTTAAATTTTTAACAAAATATATTATGTATCAATTATCTGTTAAATTCCAGAAAAAAATCCTCTTAGATACTTCATTCTCAAAAGGGTTAATTTAAATAATTTGGTAAAAGATACAACGTGTAGTAAATTACACTTTAATATAGCATGTTATACAAATTGGCAGCAATCCAGAGAATAGGTGACATAATTATCGCGCAAAGTTCTTTTGAAATCCTGTTCGAGAAAATGTAGACTTTGTTTCTTGGAATATAATATCAGCCACTTTTTGTTTTTAATTTCTTCTACCTCAGATGGCTCTTTCCTGGCATTCTTCCATCTATAATTTCTGGTAAAATGCTCTTAAAATAAAAATTTGCTAGGTTTGGAATTAGTGCTTGCCAAAATTCCTCGTTCTGATTTCTATACATACAGTTAAATTGTATTTTTTTTACTCTATATAAATTAATATAAATTTATTTTCTCTGTGTAATGAATAATTGACCTTGTACGAATATCTGATAGTAAAATTTAGGATTTAAAGGCAAATAAACACTTCACATAAATTCATACATAAAAATTATAAAGTGTGAATTTTTGAATTTTAAAAATTTGCACTTCATGTTAAATTTTAAAATTCAAATTTTTTTTTTTTTTTTTTTTTTTTGTAGTTAAGAATTTTAATAGATTTGATTCATTATCTCGCAGATTGTAAAATGCACTAAATTTTTAAAAGTGTTAGGTATATTAGACAAACTATTTTCCCATGTTCCCAATTTCTTTTTTCTTCCTTTCCGTCACAAGCGCTGAGCTTTTGAGGTCCTATTAAAATAGAATGCTTACGAGATTATATTTACGAGGAATATTCAGGATATAAGTTTTGTAATTTTTTGAAAGAGCACGTGGTACACCAGATGAAACAAACAACTGCCATAAGAATCCACACTTTTTGCTGGTTCAACGACGAAAGTAGTATCAGTGGAAGAGGGATGGCGCATGCGCAGAGTGACGAAGAAAAGAGAGTAGTAGCAGACCAGCTTGCCCGAGACGTGACTGACAACGTGGTCGGCAATGTAAGGGCGTGCATGTTCAGTGAAGGAAGGCAGAGTATGGAGGATGAAGATCGAAGTGAGCGTCCTTCCCCATCCACGAATGAAAACAATACGGCTAGAGTACAGGGCACGGTGTTTGCGGATAGGTGCATAATGATGTCAAATGTGGCGTTCACACTGCATATTAGTCGTGCTCAGGTGCAACCAAAACAATACTGTTGGAAAGCATATTCTGCGACAATTCCTAGCATTGCAGCGAACTGAGTTTTACCAGAGTGTTTTCTTGAAACCGCTTGCACACTACGACAAATATCTCAAAGTCAGTTGCGACTATGTCGAAAAATAGGCAAGGTGAAAAGTTCATGATGACATGGCTCGTTTTTTTATGCAATAAATTTTCCTTGTGAAAAAAAATGACGGAACATCCCTCTTGTTAGAAATATTTTTAAAAGGCAATCCGGAAAAAAAAAAGGGAGTGAACAGAATTGAAAAATATCATGTAAAAAGAAAATTTACGTATTTAACGTTCAAAACGTAACTAAGACGAGCAATATCCACTACTGAATTAGTCTGAATCGCTATGTTTGTCGTATTCTAACCCATCGAAAGGCTATCGTTGTAAAAAATCATCAAGGACGAGTAAGAATCCTTCTTTTTTTGTGCTGTTTTTATTGCTTGAGCAGCAAAATTATCAATTACCTCCTTTTTGTATTGTAACCTTTTTTCACAATAGCTTTAAAGTGACAAATGTTAATTGCTTCCAGTAGGATTAGAAAATTCTCCAAGACACAAGAACAAACTAAATGCAATCAAAGCAATTAAACATTGTGGGAAAGGATTAAAATTTTATTTCTTAATAAAATGCTTAGAAAAATACTTTTTTTTATTGGTAAGTTATTGATTCTGTACAACTCGTGATATAGAACTGAAAAAAGCAAACCGTGTAGCCCAAGGCGTGACTGATAGCACCTTTTAATTAAGTAATGACTAGAATATATTATATTAAAAAATAAAATAGTAACTAGACTTATTGGAAATAATACATAATAATTCAGGAAAACCTTCAGGCTAAAAGTAAAAACTATAGTTTTGTTTAGGAAAAACTGTTCTAAAAGAAAATTGTTATTATAAGGATATGAAACCTAATAAAAAGAAATTATTACTTTCTCATCAAAAGTAACTGCTTTTAAAGTATTGCAAAAATTAGAAAAAGCTTGCTAAAAATTGGTTTTGCTACAAAACTGTTACTAATTATTATTACATTAACCTTATTTATATTTTAGAATTATGCAGAATCAGATAATTAAGTTAATTAAAAAAGAAAGAAAAGTAACTTTCGCGGAAAATTAACTTTACTAAACATCAAATGAAAACGTTGAATTTTCATTTTTATTATTCGAGGAAGTATATATATGTTATATATATAAATGTATGTTTAATTTATTTGTGTTTCATTAGAGCATGAAAGATGGAACACCAAGATTACATGAAGCTTTGAATAAAAAATAATAACCGATCTTCAACGGTATCCTAAAAAATCATAATTTGTTATGATTATATGTTCTGAATTCAGAAATATTTTACTTGGTAATGTTGTAGTATTCGTTAAAAATTTCCCTGGAAATTTTATGCGAAACTATATACATTTTTGCCTTGTATGTTTATTTTATTAACTCCCGTGTAATCATGTTACCTATTTAAAGAAGAAGAAAAAAAAATCGCAATTTTTTTATTTCATTTACATCTGCAATATTTGCTCATTATTTTTCTTCCGAAACAGGCTTAAATAATACTTATATTTAAAAAAATCTAACCGAGCTCTCCTCTGGGATTGTGGCCCAAATTACAAGCGGTTGCTTCTAGCATTTGGATATAAATATTTTTCTATTTTATTTAAAAAAGAAAGATAAATAAGATAAAAAATTTCAAATTTGAACACAAGATAAAAGCTTCACCTCGCTGTCCTGAAACTTTCCCTGTTCTTTGTAAATATATAATAAAGAATACTATATTTTCTAACACTAACTACTAAACTGCGAATTTTAAAAAATTATTTTGAACAGCATTTTGTGGGTAAAGGGGGAAGTGGAGTTTATGAATAAAATTTTCACAAAAAGACTCACAATTCTTCCAAATTACTTATACTTTATTTATACCCGGAATTGCTGGAATTACGAAACATTTTGTTTGGTTTTATGAAGTATAAAACAACAAACAGGTTATTATCCTATAATGAGGAGGATTATTCATGCAATTTATGTAATTTCATGGAACATTTGTGATTGATTGTTTATCAACAAAAGCAACGCGAGGTTTATTGGCGATGGACCTTGTAATTTTGAACTTCGTTCAAAGTCACGAGGATGTCACCTGAGCTAGCATCTTTCTCTCCAAATTTCCACGCCACGCTCGTTGGTTGACTTGAAGCTATGATTTATTTAACCCTTTCAGGGGCACCGTTTGCACAATGCAAACGCATTTTCCAGCGTTTGCAGCCTGCGAACTGTGCCCGTTCGTGTTTGCACAGTGCATACACTCCCCTCTCTGAACCGGGGAATGCTAATTTTTTCAAACGTATTTTTTTTTTTGTCTGCATGATAAATATAGCTCCATTTGCTTGCATATATTTTTAAAAATATTTTATTATAACATTGCGCCCCTCAAAGGGTTAACGTGCATCTGTACCGCTACACGGTGTGTCTTTAGTGACATTAGGATTCGATGGAAATATTGCTGGCCACAAGTTTGCGACCATGACTACTAGTTACCGTGGGCACTTCATGGAATACGATTAACAGATTGTTAGTTCCATTGAAATATATTCATTAAATAAGAATCTAATTTAAGTATATAGTTAGGTTACTTTTAACATAATAAATTAATATATGCAGGTATATTTTCTGTAGTAAAATTAATTTTAATTAAATATTTCTATGTAAACTGTTAAAATTTAATCCTTATATTGATCGATTTTATAAATTAAAGTTGATAGATGCCTGATAAACACTCTTAAGGTTTTTTGCATTGTAATCTTTCCTTGTTTATTTATTATCATTGATATTTTCCTCATAAAAAATAATGAAATGTTTATCAGCTTTTTAAATTGTCCTATCTTCCTTTAAAATATGTTTTTACTGGGAGAAGTGGAACTGCTTTGATTTCTTTAGCGTTTGCAATGAGCGATTAGATCTCTTCTCTTCTTTTGACACCCCCATCCCTTCCGAAAAAAAGGTAGTTGTTCTCCATTGCAATACATCCGAGGATCCTCTCCCTTTCTAATATTACAAGTGTGAAATACCATGGTTTCTTTTTGGCCATCCTGTTGACAGAAGTGCTACACGGGTATTTTTATTGCATATCTTGGAATTCTCACTGAAATAATTCGCCAAGAAATTTGCAACAGCCAGCGCCATCCATCAGCGTTAACCAGTTTTTAAACCTACTCTGAGGACGGGCTTAAAGTCCTTGTTAGAATCCGAGTGCCCGAATAATTCATCAAATTCACTTCCATTCTTTGGAATCATCACTTCCAGTGCTTTACATGCTATAATTTATGTCCATCTTCATATGCAAAATCATCCTCGCTGCCATCCAATACAGTTAATTTCTTTCAGTTTAACTTTGGGATAGATTTTTGGAGGAAAAAATACGTACTCTTCACTTACATTCGGAAATATAAAGGATCTCTCAAAAAGTGAAATCTTGACCAAGGTTAAAAGTCGTTTCACAATGCGTTTTTTTAAAAAATGTAATTGCTTCTGTTCTGGACAGCTGATTGCCAAATAATTCCAAAATCTCCACTTAAGTGAAAAGGGAAAGTTTTCCATTTTGGAGTTAGGCCAAGTTTTCCTGAAGTTTCTTTTTGTTAGTTTTATCTAGACCTTGGCATTCACCTTTAGATGGATTTCAGGTTATTGCGCAAGGTGCTGTTGGCGTTGTCATTTTTTGTCGTCTTTCCACTCCTTCCTCTTTCAGATTTGCATTTTTTAGTGAAGGGGAAATGAGTATTTACTAGATGAATGCTCGAAACTATTGAAAAAAAAAAGTTTTGATATTGAAAGTGATAGAGAATTGCTGATTAAAAAGAATAGTTATTTTCTTTGAATTTTTGAAACGAAAAAAAAAAAAAAAAAATTTTTTTTAAATAAAAATTTAAAGATTTATTTAGTTTTTATTTGTACAGCCAAAAAAATATGAAAATGATTTTCTTTTTCTTTTTTTTTTTATCTGATATTCATAATAGATTTGTTTAAAATTATATGAAAAATTCTTCAGAAATATCAGAAATTTACTATAATAACTGGCATATGAGTTGAGGTTAATTTTTTAGAAGCAAATTAATTTTTGAAATTTTATATATTCATTTATTTTTAATTTTCTTCCTTCCCTTCATATAGCAAGCTGCGCCTAGACCTTATTTTATCTTTGTTTTGTATTCTGAAATATCATATAAAATAGTCATGATAGAGCGGGAAATTTAAAAAAAAACTAGCTATAAACTCAAATATATTACTTTCAATTAAAGAAATCAAGAGAACTCCATCTTTTGATCTGTTCTTTTGAATCTGTTAATTTAAAAGATCGAGAACATCCTTCTCAGCGCTCCGCCAGAAACCTGTTCTTTGTTGTTCCGAGATGTTCACTCTCGTTGCCGAGACTTGATGGCAGAGAAGCAATTATATTTCAAACGATTAATAAAAGAGACGTGCAGTGTTTCAAAAAACAATTAACACATAAAGAATTATCGCTATTTCTCTCTACATTAGCAATCAGTGCGATACTCCAGAATAATAATTTTAAAGACAATGAAATTCACATCACTTCAGAGAATTTAAAAATATATAAAATTCTTTTAAAATAAGCAGTTTCTACAAACTGAATCGTTAGACTCTACACTATTATTGCAATATGTTAAAATTTTGGGTTTTTCAATTAATCAAAAAAAAAAAAAAAAAATCTCGTCCATTTTGTAATCGATTTCTACAACCAAATGAAGCGAGAGTATTTACCTAATGTGTATAGTTATGCGTAATTATTTTGCTTACTCGTATATTTTTGATAGACAAATTTTAATTCTTATTATGTAAAACTAATTACGCGAAAATGAATTACTACTGTAGGTTTATATACTATATTGATGTAATGTTCGGCATTCCTACCGATTTGAATTTGATTATACAGAATTTTTCAATAATTCCTAGATTTAAAGTTTTTATCTTTATTCTAATTTCTTATTACTGTGTATTAGGAAAGTTGGAAATAAAATAAAAATGGAATATGCATTTATCTGTTTAATGCATTTTTATTAATTCAACTGATATAATTTTTTCTCAAATGTGTAAAGAAATCAATGTAAAGTAAAATAAATAGTAATGCTGTAGTGCTATTCATTTTAATTCATTTGACATTTTTTGTTCGAGGCATCTTAAGGGCAGATAAACCAATGGAAAGTTCCATATAAATTAACAGGAACAAAAAAAGAACAGAAACTCCCCACTTCCAATTTCTATTAAAAATAATGTATTTGTTGTAGAACTTGAGGGAGACTTAACATTAGAAGATCTTAGAATATTAAATTTCCTCTAAAAGAGAGTTTGGTTTCGAGAGGGGTGGTTGTATAAACATTGATTACATTGCCGCAAGTTACACGAGTTAATGTTAATTTTGAAGTTGTGTTTTTTTTTTTTTTTAGCTGACACAAATGATTTTAATTCTCAAATTAGTTAAAACTCATTATCCTTTACGAGTTTGATTTTACAGATAAATACGGAATCTGTTTGTTTTAGAATCAGCAGAAACTAGAAAGATCACGTTACATTCTTCTCTATGATGCCTTGATGTCTCTAGAACGCTGATAAAAATTAAGTTAGTATTCTTATCTGGTCCAGACCTCGTGATAAACATTCAAATTACTGAATTCATTTCTCAACTGTGCCGAAACTGTTGTCTAGTTTTAATTCACTCGTTTCATAATTTAATCCGGAAGTAAAAGGACGTACACATAGCAGTAGTTTCGTGACTCAGAACGGAGAAAATTGTAATGTTTTATTCAACCTTTACGTGTCCACATGCAATTATAGTTCGAGAGTCGAACATCGCTAACCTAATATTTGACTCAATTTTTAAAGCATCAAAACATGTGTTTTGTTATCTGAAATCTTCGTATTCTGTGATATATTTTCGCTCTGTAGAAACGAAATGATGTTTCGCCTTTCCCTCATATTTCGGCGTATTGTGTTGGAGCATCTTCATTGAAAACTAGTAACTTTCAATAGCGTTTTCTTGTTTCTCTCCCTTTTCACTTCAACGACAATATTTAATTGTTAGTATAATAGTATTGTTATTCATTCCAAAACGTTTATGCCTTACTAAAAAATTTAAAATGTATGCGTTGTAAATTTTAAAAGGCGATTTTGATAAATGGAACTTGGGCTTACTTTATAATCTAAGAAATTCTGCAAATTACTTTTAATTATTTCAAAACTGCATGCAAGTTCTTACATTTTATTTATGTTAGTTGTAGCATCCTATCCAAATATGCCCACTTTTCTCGTATATTTATTATAGGATATTTTCTTTTTTTTGAAAATCTTGTTCCATGGTAACATTTTATCATTCGAATTGGCTCCAAAACAGCCATATTTTAAATTTAACTTGAATTTCAGTTATTTCATTTGGAGAATGCGATTCAAATTTAGATTTCGTCCTTACTTTTTGAACATATTTTTTAAAAAGAGTGATTCATTGCTAATTATTTTGTATGCAACTTTTAATACGACTTATATTTTAGTAAAGAAACTCATCGAACGAGTTCATTTTTAATGATCCCAGTCACCTCTACTATTTAGAACATTTCGTGAAACTTTTGGTTTTAAAATAATAATCATAAATGCGAAAACTTTTAATTAATAAATCAAAATTGGTTTTCAGAACAAAATTCACTGGAAAGTCAACAAATGTCGAAATTAATATTTAAATAAATTAGATGGGGTATGAGTTCATATAAGAAGCATCGTTAGGTAAATATTCAATAGATTAAATTAATGATTTTTTTAAAAAAAATTCGATATTTTTCCCTAAGTAATAGATAGCATTATGAAAGGATAAACAAAAAAAGTTTTTGTCACATTTTGTTCGTTAATCCAAATATTTTTTGACTTGGAGAAATCAAAGTGCTTTTTGAAAGAGTTTAGTGGAAAGATATTGCTTTATTAGCGTAAATTTATTTTGCATTAGTTGAAATAGAGACTCAATGTGATTAATTATACGTATTCTCAAAAATGAGAAATGTTCTTTATTTTCAGCATATGTCCGAAAGAAGCATTTTATAAAAACGCGTAAAAAATATCGTTACTGGTGTTATGGGATGTGGTATTTAAAAAAATTATGGAAATTGAAATTTTCTATTATCTGGAAATGTTATTTGAATTTCAGTATCCCCCTCCATCCCTTTGCTCAACATTATAAATCTCTTATATTCAATGTTTTAACTCATTGTTTGTTTTGCAAATTTATGATATTTTTTGCTTTTCGCTCATTGTAAATTTAATTAATTGCTTCTTACTTAGATAAATAAGACTTTTATTTATTTTTTGCCTTGTTGAAAGTTCATATAGTAATGTTTATTTCTATAATTTTTTGTTTAGTGATTTTTCTTATGACTTTTGAAAAAAAAAAAAAAAAATATACAAATAAATGATGGGTATTTACTTTAATAACTTTTTATATCATGAAATTTTCTTTCATTAAATTTAAATATTTTTTCTTCATGAGTAGTTTTGGTAAGTTCATTTCAGTGTATTTAGTTGTGCTATGATTTAAATACGGGATGTGGTTACTTTTTCTGTTTGATCGTGGGAAGAAAAAAATTGGCATGCACCCACCAGTCTATGAATTAATAATAACGAACGAATATGAATATTTATCATGCCCTAGTATTTTGTCACAATTCATGCATTTCCATCATTTGTAACCTGATTTTGCCTTGCATTTTCTCATATTGACCCTGCTCCAAAAATAGCTAACCTTCCCAACTTTTGCATCTGTTACACATGTGTGGCAAAACGTTATGCAAAGCAGAAAAGATTCGTCCATTTAGCCCGTATTATTTGTGTTAATGCATAAGATGGGCTCTCCTTTTTTATGCAATTTAACCTTGACCTTGAGAGACCATTTTTTTTTTTTTTTTTTTTTTTTTTATTTCCAAGGTTACCCAGTCGGTTGATACTGAGTGAGCGAGACAGGTGATCTTGACTTGATTATAGCTTAGCAATATCGGAATTTTTAATGATATTCCGAAGGGAATTTCGCGATATTTCTTTGAAGCTATCATCCTATTTCAGTTTTCTTCCTATTTTGCTTTTTTTGTATATTGATTTGGAAAGTATGAAAATAACACAAGGATATTATATCGGTTTAAACAATTTATATTATTTTTAAAGGTGTATTTTTTTTAGAATATAAATTAAACTATTTTTTACTTCCTGTGTGAATTTTCTCACAAGAATCAAAATTTGTACCAAGAAAGAAAATATAAAATATTTATTAGAACACTGAATTCAGAAAACATGCAATTAAATACGTGAATGCCTTTTAGTTGTCTTGAGAGTCAAGTAAAATGTATTGGGTCGTTTTTTTTCCCCCTCTGAAAAATTATTTAGTTTGAAAAATAGTTTTTCTAAGAATCGTTCAATAAACGTAAAGGAGAGATTTAAACTTACAATTTTAACCAGAAAACAGTATTGATAGTCGTTCGGTGTCTTATCAATAATAATAAATAAATCTTTTTTCTGAATATTTCATATTATTAAAACAACTGCTGATGTATGAAAAGAAATTTGAACAGTATTAACAACTCTTTTTAATGAAATGTATTTGTTAATGACTTCTTGTTTTGTACTTGTTGCGTTTCGTAAAACATGTGCGTTACAAATGCATTTTTAGGGTGCAATTTGGGGGGGGGTTCTTTTTAAATGTATGCCTATTTGTAATTCCTTATAAAATCCATATTTACTTATAATATTTTGCTTTTTCCGAAAAGTTCTGTTTCATTGCTTCCAAATTAATTGTCATTTAAAGAATACAGCAAAATGCAGCTTTTGATGTATTCCACGGAGAGAGAAGACCAGGAATTGCCTGAAATGTAAAGTTTATCGCAAAAATATTTATTTGCACTTTTAAAATAAAAAAAAAAAGCTTCCTACTCTAAAATAATGTAGAAAATAATTATTTTACCTGATTTACTATTTGTATATTGTTAATAGTTTATTGGGAATATAATAAACTAGCATTTTATAAATGTCGAGGATATTTAACAGTTATTTTTGCTTCGAATTCTGGCTATTTATCAAATATTACGCTAAAATACTGTTATCTTTTCTAAGGTGTGTGTAATACCAATGTCCTTTCAAATTTTCAATCCACTCGTCGATTATGTTATTTTTTATTAAATAAAGTATTCATTTTTTCTCTTCAAATGGAATTTTTATCAAGTAATTTGATGAAATAATCTCTGTATGACAAAGCAACTCTCTGACTGTAACCGTTTCACTTTTCATTTATTTCATGAATTTCTAGTTGAAATTAAGGAGGGGGGGGGAGAATGGTGCACGTTAAGTCTTCGTGTAATGTGTATATAAAAACACCCAAAAATATTATAATAGTATAAAATATTATAATAAAATTTTATCTTGGAATTTTTTCGGATTATTTACTCTGACAAATGTCTGAAAAAACAAATGAGAGTTGTTTTGTTCGCACTAACGTACGATCAAAAAAATCACGGTAGAAAATCAATCATGAAATGTACTCGTATAGCGAGAACTTTCGCCTTGAGTATCATTATATTTAGGAAGAAGTATGAAAGAGAGGAATTGTATTTTAAAATATTTTCATAATTACTAACTTATGATAAACTGCTCATTAAAAACTTGATAAATTAAATCTCGTATATTTCTTTTCTTGAATATTTCTATACTTTTAAAAAGCAATTCTCTTTACACTTATATAATATCGAAAATGTTCCTAGAACTTTTCGTGCAGAAATAAATGGAGATATTTAAAGAATAATTAAAATTCCTTCTTTTTTTTAATGAATTTTTCTATTATTTAATACGTTTAAAACTAATTTAGGATTTACCATCTGCGTAGTTTTCGATAGTTATATTGCGACTTAAAGTATTTCGTCATTAAATTGCATGCGATAGCATTAAATTGCATGTAGGGCAGATCCTAGCCCGTATTGAATTTTCATTCAGTTTAATGGAAAAATAAAAACATTAATAGCTCAAAAAAAAAAAAAAAAAAAAAAAAAAACCACAAAGAACTAAAAGCATAAATAAGGTAACCTGCGGAAGAATTAAGTGTGGTGGGTAAAATTACATTTGTTTCATAAATTTCGTTAGTAGAAAATCATTATTTATATTTTTATTTAATTTTTTATGATAAAAAAAGAGATATAGAATGAAAAAATTCTATCATACATAAATTCAGATTCTTAAATGCAAGAATATAAATTTATATGCTTGAGCTTATTACCTCAATTAAGGCCGAAACATATTGTAACATAATACTGATAATTCGGCCAAACAAGCAGAGGTTTCCATGTTGAATTGAGGAGAAAATTATAAAGCATTTTAGATAAAACCTTGGAGAAATTAAAATTATTAAATATTTGAATTGTTCGCTAGCTTCCTTTTGCAATGTTCTCAAACCAAAAAATAAATTTTTTAAACACTTTTATTGAAAAGTTGAAAAAATCAACTTAATAATTTAAAAACATAAATAAAAAAAAAAGATCTTCCCCCCCCCCCCCCCGTCATCGGTGGACATCTGCTTTTAGTAAGCTTTTATTTTGAAACAGTCAAAGCTTTATTGATCAGTACCTCCTATTTCTATGTTTCATAAATAATTAAATCAGATAATATCCAGGAAAACAACTTTTAGTTCAACGTATAAGACATGCTTTATTTTTAAATGTTTCAAGTAAAATCCTTGACTAAAGTAAAAAATTAAAGAGGACACCGATCCCGATTAATTTGTTCTGAAAAGCAAACAAAAAAACTAGCAGCTAGGTATTTAAAAAGATGAGTACTTATTAATTCCGTGTTATCGGTTGATGACTAAGTGTTGAAAACAACCGATAAAAATTTGATATATAAAAGAGAAATTGAGGTAATTACATAGAATATTTATAAGAGTGAATTCCAAACACTTTGTCTGATTCGCTTATGAAAAACAATTTTCCCACACTCCTGGTAATCGAAAGTAAGGAAAACATCATCAAGAATCTTAAATTTGAAGAGGGAAAAGGGAGAAAGTCAGTAACCTTTCTCAAGATAATAGAAATATATCCACAACTTTAATAACAGTAGAGTTGACAAATCCTTCTGAATAATATTAACTTTCGAAAAAAATTAAAAAGGGGTGAAAATGTCATTTTAGGTTTTAAAAGTAGTGGTGTTATTTATAAATATATTGACAATGAATTATAAATAAGACTATTTTTGTCTTGATCTCCATTTTAATGGGAAAATAAATCTAATTGGTCAAGTGAAAGTAAACATTTCAACAAATTGCTGAAAAGTAATCTGAAAGTGAAGATAAATCATAATATAGGATAACGATTAACTTAAGTCTGTTTTTGCGTCTTTTTTTATTCTATCATTTGAGTTTATCAGTTCAATTGAGAGTAAATACGATGTGAACTTTGTTTCCATCGTATTTAGTGGTTTTGATGATAGTATAGATTAAGGAATATTCTACGCTGGTAGTCCCAACACAACTATTCAATTGTTTTAAGTTGTAGGGAATAAATTGATTTTTCTTTTTTTTTCTCTTGTTACCTTGATTTAACACTAATTTATTACGTTTTGCTTTCTTAATGTTTATTTCAATAACCAAGCTCAATCCTATGAATAGCAATTTTAAATAGTCGTGAAAGAGTATGTTTTCATCTCATTTTACAGCATAGTGCATTACATCAAACATTCGAGTACACACATTTCTTTTTTGGTTGAAAAGTAATTGAAAAGCTTATTAAAAAGACAGTCTTACGAGGAGTTTTAAGGTAGAAGAAATTCTGCTTGACGGTAGAAAAAAAAGAGGTGGTCAATTTGCTTGTTTTTTCCTGACTTCAAGAATCCTTGATACCCTAGCGATCCTTCTCTATTTTCGACCCTCCTTCTTGTCAATCACTTATCTTTTTTTTTTTTCAACTTCACTTCTAGACTACAGTTTAATCTTGTTTGGCGCAGCATAGCCATATCTGGCTCTTGCGCCAATAAACTTTACATTCACTCACTCACTCACTCAATAATCCTTGATTGCCCTGAATAATAATATGTGATGAAAGATTCCGAGATCTGTAATTTTATATAATCTTACATTTAAATCATGTCGACATCCTAGGATGAATTACGTTATTTCCTTTTATTTCCGAGTTGCTTTTGTGTAAGTGTAACAATTAACAAAGATTTCGGCTCATAGTCTGTGCTGTATTTTCTTCCATTCTACGATTTAATTTAGGGAACAAACCGTTTAGTTAAAATTTATTAAATTAAGTTTATTTATTTTTCTGTTTGCTGCAAAGTCATTAATTTGTGTGTAGCGTTTGCAAATAAAATCGGGATAGTACGATTTGTGATTTCTTTTTCAGTACCAGTTGGTGATAAACCGTCTGCAAATCTTAAATCTATAGCTTTATTTTGGATTCTATCGTTATTTACTGGAGTATTAAAAGCTTGTTTTAATTATTGTAGTTTCAATTAGTATTTCGAACTTTTTATAAAATTTTTTATTTAATCTCATAGCTTTTATCCTTTATCTTTCCCTCCTATTCAAGCTGTCACCCTAGGTATTCGAAAAGTTGTTCGACAGTCGGAAAACTTTTATTGTTGGCAAGCTGGCCTCTGCTTAATTGCCGGTTTGTACATTCCTAAAGTGAGGAAGCTGATACACAGTAGGAAGTGCTAACTGACCAGTGTGTTGACCTTGTCCAACCAAAGTTGCATTTTTCTCTTCATCAAACAGCCGGTTCGCCTAATTTGTTTCCGGACTCTGTCCAGGTCCTTTACCCGTATTCAGTGGTGACAGTTTATTTTTATATTTTCTTTCTTCCAGAGAGCATTTTCCCCCAGCATTTCATTAAAGAGCAAAAAAAAGGAGAAACTGTCTTTTTTTGTTACAATGGCTATTGTTCGATCACTTCGGAATCATTGATGTAAAAAAATCTTTTTATATCAGTTTTACGCAGACTGTCGTATTTTTCATTTCCCTTTTTCCACTCACTGTGTGGATACCAGTCGTGCGCCAGTCGCTTATGGTTTGCGTGTCCGTTGAGTACCGTATCGCTGATCGATTGAAAAATTTTATTACAGCTGCTTTGTCCAAATTCCATACATTATATAATTTGAAACGAAGCAGAGAATGTCTGAATTTTATTTCCGAGTTTCGCATGCCTAACTCAATTTTTTTTAAAAAAAAAAAAAACTTTTATACGAAACTTCTGTATTTTTTTATAAAATTCTGGGTTTTTGCAAATAAGTTACCTGACATTTTCACTTTTACTTTATTTCTATTTTTGAGATTCTGGGAAGATATATTGGATGAAAAATATCATGTTAAAAAATGTCTTAATAGTAAGGCGCTTGTGAACTCCAAACTTATCTGGTAAATATTCTTTGGAATAATAACTTTTCTTGCGTATTAAATTGAGTTGTTACTCAATTTAATACTCAAAATTATTGTATTTGTCGCCAGCATTTTAGCGTTAATGTGATTTTTATGTTATCTAAATCACTGATTGTCTACTAATAAAAAAAAATTGGTTATTTTTCATCGCTGACAAATACGAATTTTTCAAAGAACTATTTTCTTTTCTTTCTTTCTTTTTTTTTGTCATCTTTAGATCGGCTATACGCTATATACAACTCTGTCTTATTCCTATGCATTAAGTTATTCCTGCTTTTGAGAATTATTGGATTTCGTTCCAAATCATATCAATATTTTGACGATTACTATTCATTTTGATTATAGCTCTGTTTTAATTTTTTCCATCTATCTCTCCGTCCTTGCTCTTTTAAATAATTAAAATTAAAGGAAGAAAGAAAAATCTTTTAAAAAAAAATTGAGAATTATCACCCCTCCCGCTTCGAAACGCTTTTTTTTTTTCAAGTAAGAAACTGACCCAATAATGAAGTAAGCTCGTGTGATGTAATTGTAAAATATACATGAATTAAACTACTCCCTTATAATATTGAAACTTTTAATAAATTCAGATTTTTCTCGGTTTTTTTTATATAATTTCATATAAAAGAAAACTTTAAAGTTTTGGAAACAAAATATGAAATATATTATGTGCAGGAGGGAAATGGATTAATTCAGACAGAAATTATAATTTTAAAATTTACTGCACTAAATTCGTTTGATGAAATAAGAATGTCATATTATTGTGAGAGCCTTTTTTTGTTTCTAAAAAACAAGCTTTGAGTTTGTATCGTATGCATCAATATTTTCGAAGATGGCCTAAAAAATGGATTATTTTTATCTGCAATAAAGGTGAAAGTATTAAAAAACGAAATAATCAAATAAAAATTATGTAATTTACTGAATAATTACATTTTGCTTCAAAAATAAACAGTTTTATGTGAAATGGATATAAACAAATTTGTAATTATTTTATAAACATAAATTTAAAAATAAATTCTTTGTGCAAAATTGCTCACCCTTTTACTTTGGTAACTGAAAATAAACTGCTAAAGTAGTTCCCAGGAATAAGATCTAATGAAAAAAATAAGATAACAGTAGTAGCCCTCTTTAATATTTGCTTTTTATTTTTATATGAAACACCTTTTTATCTTTGAATATGTTTTTGTATTTCATTCATTTTTATAGAACTATTTAAAAATATTTTTTTTTCATCTATTTTTATTATTGTCATTTTTTTTTCAGGTAAGCACTGAATTTTCCTCTGTCCAATTTTGTTTTTATTGGGTAAGTTAATATTTTAAATATTTTTCTAGGCTTTTATGGAGAAAAATAACTTGCAATAAATTAATCTTCAATTTGAAAGCTGTGAAAAAAAATGTTGAATTGGAAATTACTATTCTATTAAAATAGTTCTCTCGCAGATATATTACATAAGCGCTAAGGTAAAAAAAAAAAATGTTTTGATAACCGTTTAAACCAAAAATAGTGCCACGATTATTTTAAAGCTGTATTTTTAATTTTTTAAAAAATTTCGAATTGCTTATAAATTAGGATACTTTATTGTTTGGTAGGTTTAAAAAAATTAATACTTTCTTTCTGATGTATAAAAGTTTTATTTTAATACTTTAAAAATAAAACTTTAAGAACAGTTTCATTCTAAAAGCAGATTTTTATAAGGTGTTTGAATATTATTGCGTTCATCCTGCTAAAACATGTTTCATTTGAACATTTCCTTTTTGATAAAGGCTCGTAAATAAAATTATCTGTTATATTGTTAGGTAGGAGACGAAATGTGATCTAACATTAATACCTGTAGAATGTTTTTTGTTGTGGGGTTATTACATAAGGCATGTAATTTTCGCTTGGAAACATGTAAATGAACATTACCCGCAAAATAAAAACATCCATTTGTGACTGTTTGCTAAAAACTTTGGCATGTGACAGACACATTGTGTTGTCGTATGAAATCATGAAATTATACTGTGCGATTTAAATGCAGAATATATTTTAAATATAAGGCAATGAGACATCTTTATGTATCACTCGGTGAAGCTCGTCATTTTTTTCTTTTAAAAAAAAAGCTACATTGTTGTGACATGTATGATGACCGCGGTAGCCGAGTGGTCGCGGTCGCGAGCTCTTGGCCAGCTTTCGAGTCGCGATTCCGGTATAGATCCGTCGTATGGCGGGCTGATGCACGTTAAATCTGTCTAGGTCCGAAGTCCTCACTTTGGGTTTGATGAGAGGCCGCGGTAGCCTAGTGGTCATGGCTTTGGATTAGTGACCGGCGGTTTTCGTTCAATCGTGGGTTCAATCCGTGGCCACTGATCCGTCAGCCCCGCCGTGTAGCCGGGGCTGATGCACGTTAAATCTGTTCGGGGCCCAAAGTCCTCCCGTTGGCGTGGTGTGGAAGTTAGGAGAGGGGGGTGCCAGCTCAGTTGTCGTCCTCGTCACTTGTCCGAGGTTCAAAATGACGAGGTCCGTCGCTAATAGCTCTCGTGTTGCTTCTAGTGCGGCGTTAATAAACACTAAACTAAAAAAAACTAAACTTGGATTTGGTGAGTGATGTGTCATCTAAGGTGTCGACCTTGTTTCTTGACCGAGGTGCAAAATTATGAGGTCCTTCACCAATAGGTTTCCTGTCGCTGCTAAGTGCGACATTAATAAAGAAATAAATGAGTGACATGCGGGATTTATAGAAAAATTAGAACGCGTTTGTTTTGATTATGCTTTTAAGATTTTATTCTAAACCAGCTGTATAAATGCCTAATTCGCTATTTTTACTCTGGGTGTTTTCAAAACTACATTCATGAGTTATTCTTGCACTCTTGAATTGGTTATTGAACTTGTTACACGTTCCATTTAAAGTAATTACTTCATGCCTTGTGAAACACTCTTATTTAGGAATCTGATTTCGAGAACTGTTTAATAATGAGATGTAAACAACTTTCTGTTTGTTCATCAAAACAAACTGAACCACATCATAATTCATCTCATTTCTTCAACATAATTTTGTTACTTTAACACTCATTAGATAAATTTGTTTATAAAAATTTACCTATAATTAATATTCCTTAATGACAGCCTTTGTTGGTATAACTGAATGAAATGCAACCGGAATTTAAATCGTCGTGAATTAAAATACTTAATTGCGTGAGTTGATAAAATTTGTCCTTAAATCGAAGAAAAACGTTTTATTTACTTTTGTATTTATGTTTTGTGTGATGTGTTTTTCATGCGTTGAATTTATTCGCAAACGACAGAATTTTCATGAACCTGATTTTTTATACTTTCGTTATAAATTTTTGTGGCATGTCACATTCGTGGGCCTCGGGCCATCCACCACGAATGTTATATTGCCCAGCCATTGTAATGGTATTTAATAAAATTTATGTAGCTTAATTTTTGTAGTTTTCATTTATATGTTGTTCGTAATGAATATTTATAAAATTCGACTAGTATTCTCTAGTGGAGAATTCGGTTGGGAGAACAAAGTTAGTGAAAATGGCGTGCTCGAATTTTATAAATATTATTTGTAAGAAGAGGAAAGAAAAGTTTTGAAAAATTATTTCCGTGTTTAGAAGTACTTTTTGCTGAGAGATGTTAACACTCTTGAAGGAAATAATAAGTCTGCTTTACATCTAGAATCTCTTAATATTCATTTCGAGTCAGTGTTAATTTTATTCTCTACGTATGCATTTTCCTTTGGCGTAGGAAATACAGTTGCAGAAAAGAGCTTAGGAAAAAGCATTATTTAATTCTTTTGTGTGCTTTTTCGTCCTGTTGTGTGTGTGCTTTTTATAATAAACCTACCTTATTTTAGTGCATTTCTCCCTTTTTCTGTGTCTTACATGAGTATTTTTTATTCGATTTTTGAAGCTAATCATTCAAGTTTGAAATTGCTTAAAATTAACTGCAGTTACCTGACTGTTCTTTGACGAATCAGATACCAAGGAAGATACATGTATGCTATTCACAATCTGAAAAATCCGCTTTTTTTCATGTGATGCATATAATTCACGAGAATTTGATTAAAACTAATTCTCCTTTTTGTAATATTTTCTTAATAACTGCTTTGGAGACACAATACTGCGCAGACTCGTATGGTTAACATGAAATTTGTATATTTCATAAATTAACCACAACCACTTTTTCAAAGTTACTTTGATTTTTTTTTTCTTCATGTTTTATCTGTTTTTTGTGTATTTTTTTCTACGCCTGCACATGTATAGTAAAAAAACTAATCTTACCGAGATTGAACAAATGACATTTTGGCAGGGTGGTTCTTCTCATAGCAATTTTGACGCTGTTACTCGCCTACGATTTATGTGTTTTTTAACAATTTTTTAACCCATCTTCATATTACGACGTTCTACTCTCATAGGCGTGGGTAGAGGGAAACTCGACCTTTTTTGGGCCGTGCCCGGTAACTCTTTTGAGTAAGTTTTTATTTTTGTTTTATTTTAGTATTTTTTTTTTTTTGTTGTGTTTTTGTTGGGGGGGGGAAGAGATGTGTTGCATGCTTAAGACTTTACCACCCATTTTCGATTTTTTTTTAAAAAAAACTTTTTCTTTCTCTACCTTCCAATATTTTAAACACGTGTTACTAGGCGCGTGGTAATCATCATTTTGTTTGAACAAAAGATTTTATGATTGCGTTTATGTTTGTGGCTCTATTTAAAAGGCAAATGTTTTAAATATATATTTGATTGTTCTTGCGGATTATGGTGTGCAAAAATTTCTTATAGAAGTCTTATTAATGTTGAAAATTAGAAATTATATGTATTATACAAGTAAAACAGTTTATGTAACTTTTCTCTAAAGATGATTATTCGTGACTCTTCCATTCAAACTTTGCTGTTATCTGAATTCAAATGGGATTTAGTTCAGATGCGTAACTCTATTAAGAAAATCATATCCGTCGGGCTTTGTTCTGCGATTTGTTAAATAATTTATATGCATAATTTGCATTCAAATTAGTTTCGAATTAAATGATTTTAAGCAGTCTGAATGCTTTCCTTTCCATTTGTATTTGAGAAAAAAAAATGCTTAGAAATGTTACTGCAAATGTTATTTATAAGCGAAGTTTTCCTTGCGTGTGTTATAAAATTTTGTGTTCGATATCAGTTGTTTCGTGGAAATTAAAACATAAATACCTGTAAGATACTTGTTTCTCGAAATTCAACGTTTAGATGTTAATTTTCTCTACGATAGCAACATTCACAAGTTTTTGATAATAAATCTGAAATACCTCTTTTCTCTAATGCTATTGCTATTTTTAAGGAAAATAAAATTATAACCCATATAAAAGTCAATCATTCCCTCCCCCTTCCTTCTCAAAATTAAGCGTCTCAGAATAACTGTTCTTAAATCAATCATACATACATATATGAACTCTCACGTATTTAACTTCTTTTAAATAACCATTGCTCGTATTTTTATGTTTATGTATTTTAAAAGATGCTCGAGTGAATTATAACGCTTAAAAACACGTCTTCTTAACGATTGTATATATTTTTTTCCATGAATGATTGGCGGGAGGGGGGTGGGAGTTATAAAATCTGAGTTGTTGAGGTATGTTTATTTGTCAATCCGGTACGCTTGAATGCGATTTCAAGCCAAGTGTGGCAAACCCTGTTTCTTTAGCAATTTCTAAGTGAAAGAAAAGTGGCGCGCTTCTCCGCTTTGTAGCGAGCTCGGATTAGCTGCGCGCGCACTCCCGTGTTGAGTTTTGCTACGAGGAAGTTGTTTTCGGATCACAGTTGACGTGAGCTCTCGCCGGTGGTGATGCTGACTGGAGAGCTCTCGCTATTCGCACTTCAACTTTGACAACGGCGAAGTGCGGTGTACTCCATTTTTGTGGCGGGTTTTGGTTGTGGTGTTTAATACATCGAGATGTATGCTGGGTTGCAACGTCTCACTTATATCTCTGTTCACTTCATCGTGTAAACGAACGGACTCGGAACAGGATTACGGAATCAGGATGACATAGGAATTTTTCTTTTGGATATGGGGCCCCATCCCGAAGCGCCTGTTGACGTTCAGAAGTACATCGGTTCGTGTCTTATCACTCAGCAGACTAGGTCCAAACGCAAATCTTGTCCGAGAAGTCAACACCATTCGAAAGATGGAGGTATGTGTGGGGGATATGTGCCGCCCTGTAATAGATGTTGCAATACAACCGTTCAAAATTCTGGGTACAATATAAGTAACTATGCTTGGACGGGTGTACCTCTTATTAGTGTTGCCCGACAAAACAAAAACCATCACCAGGGGCATCCGATAAAAAACAGACTGTCGCCGAGAAATAATGTAAAACAGGATTACTCTGGTTCTCTTACGATCGAGTCTTCGAGCAATTTAGAAGATATCCTCCCAATATCTCGCTTAGCTATCCATGCCCAAGGTGCACCGCTTATTCTATCACCAAAAGATATCGAAAAGCATAATAAAGAGTCGGAAGTGTATTACAGTTCTTCTCCTTTCAAGGGTCGAGGTTTTTACGTGGAAGAAAATCCTAATAACCGTCTATTGATGTTGATGCCGAACGATGTTCAATCGTATTCACTTCGCGACGAAAGAACTGGTTGCTTCACAGAAGACGATTTTTCCATCGTAACCGATCCAGATTCATCAGTGAACCCTTCTCGTACTGTTTCATCGTCTCCTTCTCAAAGTGATTGCATCAGTACTACTTCCGAAGATTCCGGTACATCTGAGAACGGTCTCCCCAGGATTATCAAGCCTAGGAAACGACGCAAGAAAGAACGACGTGCTAGCGAAAGCGACGGCGCCAGCTCTTGTGGAAGCAGTACCATGGAAGAACTGTCCGGTACAATAGTGACCCTCAAGCCTTATCAACCTTTATGTTATCGCTACGATAACAACGGATTCAAGATTTATCCATCTCCTCCCACATCTCCCAAAGCCGAGTCCAGTATAGTCCATTTAAGTGATTCCGTGGAAAGGGTGGTACGAAAAGGTGTGTACCCTTACCCTCCATCATCCCGCTGTCAGTGTCCGTACTGCGTGCCACCTCCGTCCACTTTCCTGACTCCTCCGGACTCACCAGTGGATATTTCGGAGAATGGTCTGTCAATGGCCATGATCCGGCGGAATAGGGGCTGCAGGTCACCGGACACTACATGCATGATTCGCAGGGAAATGGACGTGAAGATGCTAACTATGGGCACTTATGATGATGATGTAATGGTGGATGAGTCGCTCATAAAGAGTCAAAATACCCTTGTCCGTAAGTCTCATTTTTATCTTCGCTTTGAAGGTAGTTTATAAGTTGCTGTATATTTTGTAAAATGTTTTATTTACCCTAATTTTAAATATTTTTATCTTTGGAGGTTTTTTAACGAATTTAATCGCAGTATTTCACTATGTATGTATTTTAATTTTGTATAGTTTTAAAAATTAGCTAATTTGAATTTAAATGTCTTTTTTTGCAAAACTATCACATAGAGGTTCCTTTTAACTTAAATTTCAATAGTTTAAATAGCTGCAAAAAGAAAAGATAACTATTGGCTTATAGATTTTTTTTATCTCCGAGATTTCCCCCGATATTATGTATTTTGTCTCTAAATTTCGACATCAGATGTTAATTTGTGTTAAAATGAAAATTTTAAATATAAGAGTATAATTGTATTTTCAAGTATTGTATGTATAATTTCCTAAAACTAAGAAAATTTTGATGAAATGTCTAATAACTTTTTGTGATACGACATTTACATAAAATCTGAATCACAAATATTTAAAGCTCTGATATTGTGAAGGATTATTTCTACTGTATAGTATTGAAACCGAGAATAGTATCAAAAACGTGCATTCTATAAATAGAATCGTATTTTATTGATGAAAAGTTTCAGGATTAACGCTTCAGTGCCTCTTGAAACATATTTCACTCGAAATCTGATGTTGTGTTGAAAGCATAGCCAAGCGTGTATTCCATCAAATGAACTAGAAAATTCCGCCGTTAATAAGTTTTCTCTCTCCGACTCCGAGATCGAAACCCGGAAGTATTACTGTTCATCATTTTTTTTTTTATTCAAAATATCATGTGTATTCTTAATGAGATGATCGTTTTGAATTTGCATCCTTTCCTAAAGAACGGAAACTTGTTAAATCAAGTGATGGATAACGGATCATGTCTACATTGTTTCCATATTTGTAATTCTTTCGCATGAGTGACTGTATGCTTAGATGTGCACTGTGATCAGTGAACAAGTGAATTCTTTTGTTGAGAGCCAGCTTCGGCGGTCCTTAAAATTCCAGGTTTTGAATGAATTATAGAAATTTATACGGTCACAGGAACTCGCTGAAGTAAACGCGGATACTTTGCGCCGTCTTTCAATCCCCTCGCGGATTCTTTCATTGATAGAATGAATGTATGCGTTTCCCAATGTGTTAGTTAATGCAGTAATTGTGATATTCGATACTTTTTAAAAGTGCTTGTAAATCCTGCTTTTGTTTCTTTAATTGTCGCATCTTATGTACAGTTTTTTTTCCCTTTGTCCCCGAATCAATTGGCCACGAACCTATATCAACTTGTTAATCGTTAAAAGTTAGGGCCCATACAATATATTTCATTACATATTTCAGCTTCATAATAATAGGAATAAAATGCACACAATAAACATGTCCCTGGCAAAAAAAAAAGTCTTAATGTGACCTGTTCTCATTCCGTATTTGAATTTGGTTACATTTATTGAAACTCGTCGATTCATGAATTCACGCATAATATAATTCCTAGTTTTATCTTGAAATTCGTTTTTAAATGAATTATATTCATCCCCAATATTTTACACCATGCTGAATGAATTGGACTATTCCAAATCTGATTATTTATGGTGAAATGTAATTATTTTTAAAATAATGGTCATTAATCTTTGATCTTGAAGTTATTCCTAAGTCATAAAATTGTTGTTACATGTAATTTCGAAATGTGGCCAGAATTCTAAGTGGCGTAATTCAGAAAATAAGAGATATATACTGTGAATTATTGCTGAATAAAAACATGTATGGATTCACTTAAAGAAAAGTGAGTAGCTCTAAAATTGTTCAAAGTTGTTTTATTAAACAACGATTCTGAAACGTTGTTAGAGGGGGGGTTTGTTTGTGTTTCGTCGATTACAAATTTAATGACGTGAAAGTTACTGGAAAAAGATTAGATAAATCATGTCTTCTTGAAAATCTTTTGATCGAATGCTATTTCTTTCAGGTCGATACCGACATTTGGCTTACCTCCAACCTTTTTTTTTTTTTTTTTTTTGTAACTCTTACTACTTTTAATGCTTGAAGTTCATGGAAATGGTTTCATTCCAAGAACTCGAGTTCTGGCATGAAATATTTTTTTCTTTTCTTATGATGACGTCTTTCCGAATGGTTGGAACAGGAGCAGCGGTTGAGTTATTGAAATTACGGCTTATTTGAAACAGTGTTTGTAAAATTTTCTTTGTGTGCGCTTTTGTTAAAAGCTGTTAAACCTTGGAGTTGCTAGTCTTTCAACAATTTGTGGTGGCCGCGGTAGCCTAGTGGTCATGGTTTCGGATTCGTCACTGGCGGTTTTCGTTCAGTCGCGGGTTCGATGGCGGGGCTGATGCACGTTAAATCTGTCGGGGCCCAAAGTCCTCCTGTTGGCGTTGTGTGTATGTTAGCAGAGGAGGTACCAGCTCAAGTATCGTCCTCGTCACTTGACCGAGGTTCAAAATTACGAGGTCCGTCGCCAATAGCCTTCGTGTTGTTTCTGGTGCGACGTTAATGAAAACTTAACTTCACTCAGCAATTTGTGTTTCTTGTTGATACTCGCATAACCGAGGAATTTTGTTTTTACATTGGAATTTATTTCTATGTTTGTGTTCACGTATCTCTATCAATAAAAATTTACATTTTCAATAAAAAAAAAATTGCAATTATGTGAAATAAATATTTTCTGAATATTTAAAAATTCCAGCGATATGCAATCAGAAACGTATGAAATTGAATTGAGGTATGACAGGATATTGTAATTGCATACAAATACTCGTATATGATTGAAATTTTTATAGCATAATATTTCCGTAAAATGTGATACGTTTGGTATAAATAAAATAAAATTGAATTCGGAAAGCGCAGTTTTAATTATCTGTTTTTATAAAGATAAAAGTAAAAAGCCTGGTAATGGTTGAAATAAAACGTCTAATTACTAGAAAAAAAATTTGCCACATTAATTTCCTTTCGTGTTTGTATTATGGTTCTGAAGGTATTTATAACATTGTAATAATCCTTTACAATTTAACGAATATCTAGATTGTTATATTGTTTCCTTGATTTTTCTTCCTCTTTAACAGTATCTTCCATTTCGTTGTAGTTGCCGCGGTAGGTTAGTGTTCACGGCCGCGTGATCGTGACCTGCGTTATTTCGGTCGAGTTGTAGATTTGAGCCTGCCTTCCACTAAAGATTCGTTGCTTAGTGAGGCTAATGCACGTTAAATTTGTTGGAGTCCAATGTTCTGACGTTGGTTAGTGTGGAAGTTTTGAGAGGAAGGTGCCATCTGAGGTATTGGCGGAGGTTCAGAATTAAGAGATCCGTCACCAATA
Source organism: Nephila pilipes (assembly GCA_019974015.1). Lineage (NCBI taxonomy): Eukaryota > Metazoa > Arthropoda > Arachnida > Araneae > Nephilidae > Nephila > Nephila pilipes. Next base: position 157,740 of record BMAW01129616.1, on the reverse strand, counting down.
ACCATCAAGTTGCTTCTAAGTGAGGACATCAGTAAGAAATGAATCTGTTCATTTCGTTTTTTTTTTTTTTTTTTTAATTATGATTTATAATACACATTTTATTTAGAGCTTTATTTTTCTTTCTCTAATTTGTGGAATATGAATCGATTTGTCATTAAAGCGTCAATTAACACTACAATATTTGCAATGCCTGTATTGTACTTGGTCATCTAATTATGAATGACAGAATCTCTTTAATATATTTTCCTGAAAAAGGTTCTTTGCATCACCGTCCTTGTAACCTGCTGTTTACTAAACCTAATCGCACCGATTGTTCTATTTGACACTCGAAATTAGACTTGTGGAGAAAAACAATACATTTTTCAAATATTGCTTATTATGCAATGCTTTACTGAAACAAGGAAACAAAGGATGAATTAAATTGTCTTATTTTTTCCCCTCTTCATTAAAATTTTAAATTATCTAATCATTTTATTTTAATTATTTTTTCTCCTAGATCGGAACGCACGTTTATATAATAAAGTATTTTTTTGAGAAAGAAAACATCAATAATGATTATATAATTATTTTCGCATTCTAAATCATTTTTAAAATTTTTAAAGATAGAAAGGTTTTGAAAAATGTTAGAGCTTTTTTAGTATTCATTTGATCATATTATGTTAATTTATCTTAACTAAATCATTCACTTATTTTTCATTAAAACGAAATATGTACGAAGTTCATTGAACCAACTTTTCAAAGAAACTGCGTATGACTTTTCATCGGTTTAAATCGTAGTTAATTCCATGGAAATTTATTGTCACAACAACAGTATAGTATTGAAAAATAATACGGTATTGAATGTTATTAATCCGTTTTTGATCTTGCTAGCATGTTTGCATTCCCGGATTTTGTTTCATTTTTCTGTTCCTGATTTATAGTGCACGTGTATCGTCATTACATCCCATTCCGTAGTCATCCAATGAATATAGAATTTATTTTTTTTTACTAACGCTTCTATATTGTTAGATGTATGTTATCGGAAATACTTCTAGGAGAATTTTATCGCAGCCATTGGCTCTCCCGCCCCTTTTCTGATACCTTATCGCGAAAAAAAAAAAAAAAAAAGCTAAATTTAAATAAGTGTCTTAAACATTTGACACGATAAAAGTTTCTCTATTCAACTCGTTTCACAATTTTTTTTTTTTTGCACCGATTGAAAGATGATTTCCCCTCTATTATATAAACACACACCATAAAAAATTTGAAGATTAACATTAAGAAAAGTAGGAATCATTAAAATACAGTCACAAAAAAAAAGTGAATTGTTTTACATGTTTAGATTTCTCGTGTAATATAACTCCTTAACCAAAATGTCTTACATTTCCCTCCATGGATTTAAGAAAAATATCATTATCAAATTACGATTGGACATCGCGTATTTTAAGAAGCCATATACTAATATATGGATCACACGTTGTTGAGAAACGGGTAAAATATTACAAATCTTTTCTTTGAAGTAATTTAGTATAGAATCCCTTAATAGTTTTCCCCCCCTTGAATATCTCTGGAACTAATAAAAGAATTGGAATGAAATTGGGATCATAAATTATTATTCTGGTCGTCATCTTCCTAATTCTGCGGACTCCATAATGCATAAATTTGTAAAAGTTTGCATTAACTTAATTTAGTTTCAATTTTTTTCAAATGTATATTGGCATTCTATCTTTATGATATCGTAATCTGTAGTTTTCATTTTCGGGAAATAAAAAGGTATGAAACTCGGAAAAACTAGTTTCATATATAATGTTTAAAATAAATTGTAAGAAGAATTTACCGTAAATCGTTATAATAAATTAATATTTTAATGATATTAATAATTATTAAACGTTTTGATCACCCTACAATTTCGAAACATTATTCGCTTGATTGCAGTTGAAGAGGAAGGCGTTTGCGATTTCACGTGGATAACCAATGCTTTTCTACTCGGCTTGTGTAGTTGCAGTGAAACTTTATTTACAGAGGCAAATATATACAGTGTCTCACAAAAGTGATCGGACACTTGTGCTTTACAAAAGGAAACTGTAATAAAATAAATAAGCAAACATGTACAAATTTTTTGTGGGTGTGTTTCATATTTAAGATTAGTAACAATTATTACATAACATACATTTTGTCAAAATATTAAAATAGCAATTTAATAAAAATATAATTGTTTAGAACGGAGCAAAAAATGGCTCACATAAGTGATCGGACACCATTAGATATGCAACAAAAATCGTCTGAAATAAGCAATAAAAATATTTTTTGGGCGTTTATTTTAACTCAAAAGCAAATGGCAATAATTTATAAAATCGTCTGCAGTATTTCTCTCAAGTTTGTTGTGGAATTTTTGTGTTTTTTAGCTCTGTGCAGCCATGAATGCTAAACGAAAAGAAACTTCGCATGAAATTAGAAAATTAGTTATTAATTTGCATATTGAACGTGGAAAATCTATAAGAAAAACTGCTGAAACAGTTAACTTGAGTCATTCAACAGTTTTCGATATCATTAAACGATATAAAAAGAAGCACATGATTCAGAATAAAAGAAGACTTGGCCGACCATCGAAGCTATCCAATGGAATAAAGCGAATTATCGTTCGAAATATTAAAAAAAATCCAAGAAAGAGTGCTCCTAAAGTTGCTGCTGAATTACAAGCATTATATGGAATAATTGTTAATCCTGAGACTATTAGAAGGGTAATTCGATCTGCTGGATATCACGGTAGAGTAGCCAGGAAAAAATTCTTCGTAAGTCAAAAGAATAGAAAACTCAGATTAGCTTTCGCAAAATCCAACATAAATAAGAATTCTGATTACTGGAATAAAGTAATATTTGCTGATGAGAGTAAATTTAATATATTTGGTTCTGACGGTAGAATCTTGGTGTGGAGAAAACCCAGGGAAGAATTTCGCAAACAGAACTTGCTGCCAACAGTAAAACATGGAGGAGGAGGAGTTTTGGTGTGGGGGTGTATGTCGTCCGCTGGAGTTGGTAATCTTGTTTTTATTGACAGTATAATGGATCAGTACAAGTATATTGACATTTTAAACCAAAATTTGAAATCTTCAGCACGAAAATTGAACCTTCACAACGATTTTAAATTCTACCAGGACAATGACCCCAAGCACACTGCTTTGAACGTTAGACTCTGGCTGCTGTATAACTGTCCTGAAATAATAAAAACACCACCACAACCTCCAGACTTAAATCCCATAGAGAATATTTGGCAAGAATTGGAATCAAGAATTCGCAAACACACCATTTCTTCAAAGCAACAATTAAAATCGGTGCTTTAAGAAGAATGGGGTAAAATCACTCCAGAAATCACAAAAAAATTAGTCGAATCCATCCCAAGAAGATTAAATCATGTTTTAAAAGTAAAAGGAAATCCAACAAAATATTAAAATCTTTTAAAAAGTAAAATTTTTGGATAAATATTTGATGGGAAAGTAAGTGTCCGATCACTTATGTGAGCCATTTTTTGCTCCGTTCTAAACAATTGTATTTTTATTAAATTGCTATTTTAATATTTTGACAAAATGTATGTTATGTAATAATTGTTACTAATTTTAAATATGAAACACACCCACAAAAAATTTGTACATGTTTGCTTATTTATTTTATTACAGTTTCCTTTTGTAAAGCACAAGTGTCCGATCACTTTTGTGAGACACTGTAGGTGTGCAAACGCAATAAATCGAATAAACTCTTGCTTTTGTACCGAAATGTTATTTACATAATTCTGCTATGTTAAAAATTATTATTTACAAAAGGTGCACAACAATTGTTATGTGGTCTTTATGTTATAATCAAGCTTTTTTTTGTATATTATTCGTATTACTTATACAAAACTGTTTATTTTTATGTAAAATTAAAGCCACGAAAGTCGTGTATATTCATGCTCAAAGTATATATTGAGGAAAAGGGAGAGCATAGAAAATCCATAATTTTATTTTTCCTTTGTTGCAATTTTTATTCATACTTTCTAAATGTGTGTTAAAATTCTTGTATATTAGTGATTTTTTAACCCTGTCTGGTTCAGCTGCAATTTTTTTTTTTTTTTTTAGAAGTAGCACTTTTTTAGAACACCAAAAATAAAAAAACAATCGAAAAGTTAATTACTTATTAAGATTCTGATGTGTTTTAAAGTATGATTTTTTTTAAAAAAAAATTTTTTTTTGCTAGGTTTGTCTGTATTTTTCCACCTTTATGATTTGTTACCTACAAAATAAATTAAAATCTCATTCTTCTTTGACCCGCTCTGTCTTTCCTCCTTATTTTTTTTTTTTTTTTTTTTTTTTTGCATATTGGTAATTCATTTTAATTTTGTTTTCCGTGACGTTTTACATTTTACTGTTAAATCTCATTGGTATACATGCAGGTGACAGTTGAATTTGTATTATGTTTTACTTACCTGACTAAAAATTACCAAAGATTATATTGTCATATATATATATTACACAATACGAAGGAATACATGAATATGTATAGACTTTCGGAATATCAATTCTGCATTTTTCGCAACTTACAAGGATATAAAGTAAGAAAAATATGTGTAATCATGATTCATTTAACTCCCTACTCCCCACTTCTTTTTTTTTTTTTTTCCTCTTAAAGAGGAAAAATATATTGTAATTCATGGTGTGTTGCTTATTTTCTAGCTTATGCAAACAATTCTTGCTAACAAATATTTTGAGATACTAACAATTTTTCAACTGTTCATTCTTCCGAAACTTTTGCATTTAAGCTTTTGTGAGTGTTACTTTTTTGTTCACTATGTGTGAAATAATAAGAGTAAGCATATTTAATATTGACCTAATTTTTATTATTGACCGCATAAAATGTCAAGCCTTAATTACAATAATTAAGGGAAGAAAGTTGCATGTTATTTAATATGAATTACAAAATTTTTAAAATGAGAAGAAATTGAAATAGTAACAATTTCTACTAATAACAAGAATCTCATAAGTGGACTGGGTAAGTGAAATTGAACCAAAAAATAGGTTTTTATTTTTTTTTTTTTTTTTTTACATTACATCATGAAATTACTTAAACATCTATCTTTGCAACAATGTATCACTCTCATTTATTAAAAAACAGAAATGTGTTTGTGTGTTGGGATTTTTTTTTTTATCTTAAAACACTTCATAGCTTGTTAAACATTTAAAAAGCAGACGAATGTAAACAAATATCTTTCCCAAAGTGACGCCTCAATTACTGCTCTGCATATATTATCTCTGTTTTCTTATTTTTACAGTAAAAATTTTTTTTGCAAAAAAAAAAAAAAAAAAAAAAAACTTAAGTTGTAGAAAGTCATTAGCGCGTAAAAACAGACCAATTGACAATTTTATCAAGACTCAGACATTTTATGACTTAGAATAAATGTAAAATTCTTCAAAAAAATGCAACAAGCTGTTTGGGCTGAATATATTCATTTGTTGTCGAGTAATGAAATCCAAATAATAGACTCTGTCTAGTTGGATCTGAAAGCTGTAGTGGGTTTCATGGTGCCCGAGCAAAAGACGAAATGTATAACCACACCAAGCATACGCATGTCCCTCTACCAGTAATGAAAGTTATCAAACCTGTATTTAGAGGTTTGGTAAATCCAGAGGTACTAAGAAAATGCCTTTAGGGGAAAACACAGAATCCTAACGAATCTGTACAGTATCATCCGGAGTCATTACCAAACACTGTATTTGTGACAATTGAAATTTTAAAGTTTGGTGTTTATGGTGCTGTTTCTGGATTTGATGTAGGGAATACAACAAAGTGCGATGTTTTATCCAAGATTGGAACTCATCCAAGTCGTCACTGTGTGATAAGCATGGAGAAAATTAGTTTAAGAATATATTATCGAAAGATAGTAAAAACTATTCGAATACCAAGAAAAGAACGAAATCTGGGAACTTTTTAGGGAGATTGGGAAACTCGAAGATTCTAATGGGGTAGAAGTCTTTAACCCTAAATACAAAGCAGGATTTATTAAATTTAATTTCATAATGAGATATAAAAGTATCGATGAAATCGTTCGATGTGATTTTCTCACCACGTGGATTTTTCAGGCGCGTGTTCCTTTTCCTCACTATTTATGAAATTCAATGACATTTATATAGTTAATGTTATGTGCTTTAACACATGGGTCTGATTATTTGTCGAGAATTATTTATTTTATGCAATGAAATTGAGCCGAAAATGCTAATTTAAGAGTGATTTTCAATAAAAAAAAAATTAATAATCATTTTTCTATTTTACTTAAATAGAAAATGATGTGTTTAAGTATGTAAAACGCGCTATTACAACTGCCTAAAAAAATTCATCGTCCTCTCTTATACCGTTTATGACGAAAAAGTACATAAAGTTCATGAATTTATCATGGTGGAGATATGAATCTCCCTGTCCCCTTGAATTAAGATAAATTTCTCATAATCTTTTTATACTGTACTTTTAATAGCAAGACCCGTGTGGTGACCGGGGATGACAGAATAGTCTCACTGTAGCTCATGCATGTCGTAAAAGGCGACTAAAATGGGTACCCAGCGTCTGGGGGTATAGCCGGGCACCCTGCCCCTGGGGATTATATCAGGGGACCTCAGGGACTTGCCTTCTTCAGGTTAGTACGGGCATCATGACCCCGAGGCACCTTAGTGATCTTTTTCTTTCCCATGGGGTTTACTTTCTTTGGTAAACACGGGTGACGCTCTCCCGGGATACCCTAGCGATCCTTCTCTATTTTCGACCCTCCTTCTTGTCAACCATTTTTACCTTTTTTCAACTTCACGTCTAGACCACAGTTTAATCATGTTTGGCGCAGCATAGCCATATCTGGCTCTAGCGCCAATAAACTTTACATTCACTCACTCACTCACTTTTAATAGCAAATATGCTGCTCATTTCTAAGAACTATACCAAACACCTCAAATAGGAATCAAATGTATCCTGATCTATACATAACGCTTGGTGGGTTATAAGTTTCTATTCATAATAAAAATAAATATTTTATTTTGGACAACCTTTTCTATTTATATAATGTGCTCTACATGATTCCCGTAGTTTTGAAAACACATTTTAATACAGGTTTCCCACTTTTGATGAACATACTGTAGCACCGTTGAAGTTATGCTTGTAATAATTTTCGCGATTGATGTGCAACATTTCCAGTCTTTTTTTTTTAATTTGTTTGATAAGTTTTGCCCCACTGTGGTGGGGGGTTTTTGTTTTTTTTTTTTTTTTTTGTTTTTTTTTTTTTTTTTGTTCAAGTTCATTTCAACCATACGATAACTTCCCGACTCGGCCATCAGCATAATTTCAATTTGTCATTCTTTTGTCAAATGCATATTCTAAGATATCAGAAACAAAAATGTATTTATACATTATATCATTTTTTTATGTATCAAAACTTATTGATCCATCCTGTATATTTTTTCCTATGTTATGATCGTATATGTTTTAGAAAAGGAAATTAAATTGTTTTTAACTTTTTTTTTTTTTTTTTTTTGATTTTATTAGTTTAGAAATATTATGCACTCTCGATTTTAGTGAATTGCTCTCTGTATAGTGCTATCTTTTAAAATATAAATCTAGATTGTCTGTAAGCCTATATCTAGGAAGAAGAATACTTCCCGGTGCTTTTTTTTATTGCAAATTTATTCAACGGCGTATTTGCGTGTTACTTGTCTTTTTATCGTAATTGTGTAGGTGCTTATGAATATTTATCTTTTATCGCCTTATTTTCAATTAGATGGTAAAATGGAGATATCATGCCTATTATCATTTTCTATATCTCCATTGTTTTCTCAACTATTTTGTCAAAGAGGAACTATTCTGAATAGCTTTAATGATTCCTGACTCTGAAAAGACATAGGGCTCTAGTCGATGTATGCTTTTAACCACGATATCATTTTAACGCATCTGTTTCCTTGTATTGAAAATCAATTATATCATGAAAAAAAAGTTTAAAAAAGCCTCCCTACTAATCCTCATACTGTCTCCCAAGCATAGCTCATGATAGCTAAACCTGATACACATTTCTTTTCTTCCTTGTATTCTCGCCTAACTCCACCTCCATTTTGATGTTATCTGGCCAGAGTGACCGTAACCTCGAACCTGTATGTGTGTGTCAGCAAACCTGTTGCCTGTTCCTTTTTTGATCTGATTTGTCCATCTTGCCATTTACTTCTTCTTACATGTATTCCCCGCCAAATGCTTCTCTTTATAAAATAAGGAAAAATAGGTATTCGTTGAAAAAAAATATAAAGGTGGATCCGAATTTGAGAGGTTGGAAAGGCAAAAAATAAAGCCATCTGTGCTGGGATATTCATTCTTTTGTTAAGTCTCCCAAACCTTGTTCGGTTCAGTATGGCAACAAGGAAGTACGATTCGTTCTTCACTACCCGTTAGCGGCCAAAGAAGAAAAATGTTCTTTTTGTTATTATTCTTTTCGTGGTGCTGTTGTTGATGTTCTTTACGACGTTTGGGAGTTGATTTTTTCGCGCATTCGCAAGAGAATGTCTTGTCATGTCGCGGACTTATCTTATCTTTGTATTTTTGTTCTAAAGCATTTTATTTTCCTGTGTCATTTTGTGGTGCGTAAATAAAGAGTGATGGAGGAAGGGATGTAAGCTAGCCTTTCAGCGATGTGACCGCCACTCTGGGATAATGTATCTTACGCGATGTAACCGCAAGTGTTACAGTACATGTTAAATTTTGAAGTGGAAACGGAGCTACAAATGAGGCACATTTTCCCATTCTTATCTTATTTAATATGCGCTTTACCTCGGAGAAATGATAGTGTCAACTTTCTTTAACACGATTTTTTGGTACGTCAACGGCAGGTTGTAGTACAAATACATCTGGATGTTTGGGATGAAACCAATTTTTTTTTTTGTTTTCTGGCAACCTTATTAGACAGTGGGTATCATTACTCTGTTAAAAAACCATGTTTGTTCAGGGAAATGAAAATTGCTTCTGAGCAAAGCATAGAGATTGTATATGTTATTAAAAGTAATGTTCTCCCCTCTTTTCTCTCATAAGAATTTTCAAATATCTGAATCGATGGAATTAATTGAATGTTGTAATTGTTCTTTCATTTGCGCCTCATTTAATGTTATTTTCTGGTGCTATTGCTAATTTATTTTAAATGATCTGATAACCATTTGAAGGTCTTAATTTGTTCTTATGAATTATTAAATAGTTCTGTTTTGTAAATCACTGATTTTATTTTGTGAAGCAATTATCGAATTCTATGTTCTAGTTAATTCAATGACCAGTTGTTGATTAGAAGCCCTGAATATATTTCAATATTGTGAAGATTTTCAACATTTTTATTCTAATAATACATGTGTCTGCCAAATTTAAAACACGTGCTGCTACAAATAGCTTTTTTTTGTTAAGACAGTCGTAGTCATTTGGTATACTTCTGTTAATCTTGAATTAGATCTCACTCATAAAGTAAACTTGGCATTATATGCCAGAAAATCATGCAAGTTACTTTATCAAAATTCTAGTTCTACAAGTTTCCTGTTCTCTCAAGTTATTTATATTATCTGTTAATATATTTTAATTATTTTTAATAACTGGTAATATAATTGTATTGATAAGCATTATATTCTTAGATCTTTAAATTAATTGAAAAAATGATATTGATATTAAACATTTTGGTAATAGATTGTATGAATAAAAAAAGTAATATTTAATTTTGTAGAATTCTCGAATAGATTTTCTTTATTTTGGTAATTTTATGTGACTTAAATTTGTTTCGAAACTTTGGTGTTCCCAAGTATTAAATCATTTTTTTTTAATTGTAAACAAATTTAATTCTAGTAAAATATAGTATTAAGAGTTTATAAAACCCGGAAAAGTTTTGTAAAACTTGAAGAACCACTTTCGAAAGTTTACGCATTATAATACATGTGTTAATAATTGTCTTTACGAATTATTCTGATTTCTTTTCAAATAATATATCTCTGTTGAAATTATTTGAATTGTTTCTTTTGTACAATTATATATGAAAACGCAGAATTTAAAAGCATATTAGCATAATAAGATAAATCGTCATTAAGTCATGGTTAAGAATCGGTAAATAGGTATTGTTTTGTGTATTTTCTCGATTGTGCTTTGAGTAATATCTTACTGCAACTTGATGCTTGGTTTGAAAGTGATGAGCTACGCCACCCAGCACGAAATTTAGTTTATTACCATCTCGATTTTATTTCTTTGATGTCAGTTGATCACCCGTCTTTTTGAAACCGATCTTCGATGGTCAGTTATTCGTTTCTTTTAATGACCTAACACCGTTACTTGCTGGTGTGACTGGTGGAGCAAATGGTCATAATCTTTTTTTTTTTTTTTTTTTTTTTCCGCGCTCATTTTTTTCAGATGAAAAATTGCATTGATCTCGTTGGAATAACGTACTTTTTAGTGTAATGTCTTCACCCAACATTCTGATAGGTTCTTATCCATCCTTCGAAACGTAAGACCTTCCGGAATGGCATTGTTATGTTCCTAATAGGCCAAAATTGCCCATGATGGTGGAGATGCGCATGCGCAAATGTGTTGTGGCCATGTGAAATTGAGATGTCATGGCTTTGCCGGTACTTAGCGCAAATTTTAAAAGCCGCTGCCGCCGCGTTTTTTTATTTTAACATTTTGCAAAATGGCCTACCGCGTCGCAAATTTCTCTTGCTTATGGACAAATTGCCTTTTCTTTTGCCTGCGTACATTTTAATGGTACCTGGCTTGCTACTTTTGCGCGTACCTTGTAAGGGCCAACAGGCTGAAATTCTGCTGTGGCTAGTTTTTTGTGGTATCAGCAGAGTAGTACCACAGAAACTGAAGGCGTATGAAAAATTTCAACGGCGGCGGAATGCTACTTTGCCAGCATCGGCTTTCGGCAACCCTAAACGGCAGCATGCGCGTTTCTTATGGTTTGCCCATGGTGCTGTTCGCTCTGTACGGTGTAGCGGTATCATCTTTGCTGCCCCTGCCGTTCTGTCTGTTCGCTATGGCGGCTTAAGGCAGCCACCGCCTGCTGTAGCCATATACCGGGCCAGCCTGCATGGAATGGCAGAAGAGCAAGGCTTTGCTGCTTTGGTATTCTGGCAAAACCAAATTTACCTGCAAAATGGCAACATTTTTCGCGGCGAAGGCATGGAGCTGCTGGTGCTGCGGTATTTGCCGCCAACAAATGCTACCTGACGGCATGGAAAGTGGAGCAATGCAAAAAGGCGTACATAAAAAAGGCGTGGCGCGAACTATGCGAAGGTCTAACCGCGTACGGCAATTTGAAGCGTCTGGCTAAAGCGAAAGCGTACTTGTGTTGGTACCGCAAATATGTATTCGTATGTGTGCTCGTTTCACGTCACGCAAAGCGAAACGCTTTTTTGCGCTTACTTTTGCTCGGTATAGCCATTGTAGGTAGGCTCGTGCAGCTCTGCGTCACGTTTTGACTACCGAACGATCTTAATTGCATTCCATCTAGGGTCAGTGTCATTATGTAAAGAACAAAGCCTTTTCTGCATGTGTGATTCGGTGCATCTGCAAAACTCAATTTTCTTTGCATTGTTTTCATTCCCTTGTTGAATAATGAGGAGTCAAGGGCTTCAGTTTAAAGGTTGTAGGCGGGGCTGGCTATTTAAATTAGGGTTATTGTGTCTCTCAACACTGTTATAATATAAAAGGACCTCCTTTTCCTTAACGTGGTGCCTGCATTAAACCTTTAAAAATTTTATATTGTTTCATCACACTGTTCCCGCGTATTCTGATTATATCGTGATGCGATGTGTATGAGTGAAATTTTCAACAAATGAACAGGAGTGTAATTTGAATGCTGTGTGTTATATGAATTGCATATTCATTTACCCAAGGTTACGCTGTTTCTTTTTTCCCTGTAGATGTCAACAACTTCCGAGAGGGGGAATAGGTTTCAGACTATAAGAAATAATTTGATATTACCAAACATGCTATAGTTTTTTGACATCATTTATTTTAAAAAAGTTATTTTCCTGATTATTTACACTTCCCTTTGTCTTAGAAATTCTTTACATTTTAGTATTTCTTTACCTTCATAAAATGCCCTAATCTTCTAAAAAAGTTCTAGGAAAAAAAAATGCTTTTAAATATGCTATAATTTACCTATTAATTTTAAAAATTATTTTATTCAGATGAATACACATCTTCTAATATTTATCAACATCTCTTATCCAGCGTAATTGAAACAGCGGATTTTATTTATTTTTTAAAATATTTTTAAAAAATTTCATTGTTCAATTTAAGATTGTATAGTCAATTTTCTTTTTTCTTGTGAGATTCACCTCGCTATATAATTTTGTTTCACTATGTGCTAAATAAGATCTTTTCCTTAATTTTGCCCAAACTCAATCGAAATTAAATCTGAATCGCAAACTGGAAAACCAATGAGTATACAAGAGAAGATTTATAATTATTATTTAATGGTTTTCTTTTGCTATAAATTAAACTACTTCATCCTGTAAGTATATACTATATCTCTTGCAACGTATAATCATGATCCGTCAAAACCAACCTCGAATAGCTCAAAAGAAAATAAAATGCTCCCTTTGTATTTCTGTTGCTAGAACTGCCATTACCTAAAAGCATGTGTTTTATGTTTCTGTTTTATCGTTTCCTATTAAGATATTTTTCAAGTTGATATTGCTCTGCTATTGATGCGTAGTCCATAACGGTTGGGTAAGTCTTTAATTATCGTTACCAAAAGCGCCCATGCATGTATAATTGAGGTGAGGAAGATTTTCCTTGTGCCAATGGTTTACCAACGTTTACAACAAAAACATCGTCGTTTTATTTTCTGTTCAGTTTTAATATGTTGACTCATACAGTGAAAAAAAAATATTTAGAGGTCAAGCCAGCCTTTTTTGTGACCGATTAACCTACGGATGGCCTACTTGCATTGCACTGGTTTTCTTAATTAGCCACAGTTCATCTACAGCGAAGAGTTATTCATTTATTGTGTTTACAATTGATAAAAAAAAGTTTTTTTTTTTTTTTTTTAAAAAAGTGCTGCAAGCGGGCAGTTCGACAGTTCAAAGTGACATTGAAATCCGTAGAAACAAGGTTCTTGAAGGGATTTTTTAACGTTTCTTTTCATAAAATGTCATACTTGCAACTCTGTGATCCAGATGGTAATCCTCTTCCCTTTATTGTTCTCTCTGGATGCTTGATTATATTTCAAAGGTGTGTTCTTTAGGAATTATATTTCAAAGCAGTGGTATTTGCACACACACATTACTTTGAAATATAATCAGGAGAGATTAGTTTATACAATACAAAAATTACCTTGGGTTTAGGAAAAGACAAAGTGGAAGTGTTGAAAAGGCTCAGTTTGGTTCTACGGGAAATGAACTCCTATTGAGAAACGGTTTGTTAAAAGATTTGCTTTATTTTCTCATTTAAAAAAGTAAGAAGCATAGTTTCAGTTTTGTTGTATTTAAATTCTACTATCTATTATACTTCTGCCTAACTATGATTGTCTAACTGCTGTTAATATGCGTCATAATTTTGAATCACTATTCATTTAATAAGCAAATATCTATGTTGACATTTACACCTCCACATCCATCTCATTTTGGCTGACTTTGTCTTACAGATTTAATGTACCAGCCTCTTGCCATCAGCTGTCCTTTTTAGTAGAACTGACCAAAGATTCTATCTGTATTTGATTCTTTGAGATCATTGTAGCTATGCAGACTATAATATTTCAGTTATTTTATAGGAATGATTAATGAAAACAGAAAAAAAAACATACAGTGAGAATAACTAAGATACAAAAGAGTTTGACCCATCAGCATAAATTTACTTTAGAATAGAATTGAATATTAGCTTGAATATATATATATATATATATATATATGGTATATATATATAGAGAGATATATATATATATATATATATATATATATATATATATATATATATATATATATATATATATATATACTAGAGGTTTTATTAACTTTTATAAATGTGGAATTCTAAATTCTTATTGAACAATAGCGTAGATACCATATTTTCTCTTCTTGAAATGGCCGTGAATCTATTCTAAGTCAATTCGTTGCCACATACACAATTAAAATTCTTTATTGTAACATCAGGAAATGTTATGCCTTTTTAGTTAGTTATTTTTAACGGATGCTGTTACCTTTTGCAACCCCTTCTTTTTTTTCCTCCTTTACATCAGTTATTCTTTTTTCTTTAGATACATTCAAGTTTATGAATCTCTATAACTATTCTATAATTATTTCCTAGAATCCTCAAATTTAATGATTGCTGCATAGAATTATGTACAATACGAGTATAATTTTATATTTTCAATAACTCATATGTATAATTAATTATCTAATATATTGAGCTGCATTCTTAGTTTTAGCTGTGTTCCTTTTGTATCTGTTCGTACAGAACCTCTCTGATTTTACTGCAGAATTTTGTTTTAAATTCATAAGGTAATTCATAATTGAATTCCTCGGGGATTTGCCTCACAATATTCTAGTTTTCTTTGATCCATGTTTGTGTATCTGGATTTCATGGAAATGTCATATTATTTATTGAATTGCGTTTTGGTGACGTTTTGGTTCTTCTTGTAAGATATTGCGTATGTTGTGGGAAAATACGACTGAAAAGGCAAAATTACACACACAAAATCTGGTAAAGTTTGGTACATTCATATTATTTGATTTATTTACCCGTGGCTCCTTAGCAATACGTAACTGAACGGCGCATACCGA
>BMAW01129616.1:109352-142935 GCA_019974015.1 Nephila pilipes | reverse complement strand
TTCCATCGAAAGCAATCGCGGCACCCACTTGGAAAAAACCTTTTTCACTTCACTTCAAAAAACCTTTTTCCTGGTCCGATCGACTTAAAATTTTGACACGTTTCAAGCAAAGGTTAGTACTCTAGAAAGACCTGGTTATTGGTTTACTACGAGCGCCATCTCTGGGTTAGTCTTGGGAGTTATTGATCGATGTGTTATACCAAACACCTCAAATAGGAATCAAATGTATCCTGATCTATACATAATGCTGGGTGGGTTATAAGTTTCTATTCATAAGAAAAATAGATATTTTATTTTGGACAACCATTTCTATTTATATAATGTACTCTACATGATTCCCATAGTTTTGAAAACACATTTTAATACAGGTTTCCCACTTTTGATGAACATACTGTAGCACCGTTGAAGTTATGCTTGTAATAATTTTCGCGATTGATGTGCAACATTTCCAGTCTTTTTTTTTTTTTAATTTGTTAGATAAGTTTTGCCACAGTGTCGTGTGCGATGTTCATTCTGTTTTTTTTTTTTTTTTTTTTGTGTGTGTGTGTGTGTTCAAGTTCATTTCAACGATACGATAACTTCCCGACTCGGCCATCAGCATAATTTCAATTTATCATTCTTTTGTCAAATGCATATTCTAAGATATCAGAAACAGAAATGTATTTATACATTATATCATTTTTTTATGTATCAAAACTTATTGATCCATCCTGTATATTTTTTCCTGTGTTATGATCGTATATGTTTTAGAAAAGGAAATTAAATTGTTTTTAACTTTTTTTTTTTTTTGATTTTATTGTTTAAATATTATAATTCTCGATTTTAGTGAATTGCCTTCCTGTATAGTGCTATCTTAAAATATAAATCTAGATTGTCTTGTGTTTCATATCTAGGAAGAAAAGAATACTTCCCGGGTGCTTTTTTTTTTATTGGTGCCTATTCAACGGCGAGTTTGGTGTGTTACTTGTCTTTTTTATCGTAATTGTGTAGGTGCTTTTATGAATATTTCATTCTTTTTATCGCCTTATTTTCAATTGTATGGTAAAATGGAGATATCATGCCTACTATCATTTCTATATCTCCATTGCTTTCTCGTTCATTTTGCTTCAAAGAGGAACTATTCTGAATAGCTAATGATTCCGGTTTCGAAAAGACATAGGGCTCTAGTCGATGTATACTTTTAACCACGATATCATTTAACGCATCTGTTTCCTTCTATTGAAAATCAATTATATCGCGAAAAAAAAAAAAAGTTTAAAAAAGCCTCACTAATCCCATACTGGTTCCAAGCATAGCTCGCGATAGCTAAAACCTGATACACATTTCTTTTCTTCCTTGTATTCTCGCCTAACCTTACCCTCCATTTTTGATGTTATCTGGCCAGAGTGACCGTAACCTCGAACCTGTATGTGTGTGTCAGCAAACCTGTTGCCTGTTCCTTTTTTGATCTGATTTGTCCATCTTGCCATTTACTTCTCTTCTTACGTATCTCCGCCAAATGCTTCTCTTTATAAAATAAGGCAGAAAAATAGGTATTCGTTGAAAATATAAAGGTGGATCCGAATTTGAGAGGTTGGAAAGGGCAAAAAAATAAAGTCATCTGTGCTGGGATTATCCATTCTTTGTTAAGTCTCTCCCAAACCTGTCTGGTCTAGCATGGCAACAAGGAAGTACGATCTGGTTCTTCATCATCACATCCGTTAGCGGGTCAAAGAAGAAAAATGTTCTTTTTTTATTATTATTCTTTTCGTGGTGTTGCTTGTTGATGTTCTTTTTACGATCGTTTGGGAGTTGGATTTTTCTGCGTGCGTGATTCGCGCGAGAATGTCTTGTCCGCGTCGCGGACTTATTCGTGATCTTTGTATTTTTGTTCAAAGCATTTTATTTTCCTTTTGTGTCATTTTTGTGGTGCGTAAATAAAGAGTGATATGAGGGAAGAGATGTGTTACCTTTCGTGCGATGTGACCAATTCTTGGGATAATGTATCTTACGCGGGATGTAACCGGGGCAGTGTTACAGTACATGTTAGCACTTTGAAGGAAACTGGAGCGTTGTAAATACTGAGGCATATTTTCCCCATTCTTATCTTATTTAATATGCACTTTTGTCTGAGAAATGATACCTTTTCTTAACACGTGATTTTTAAGTACGTCAGCGGTATTTTAGTACAATACATCTGATGTTTGGGATGAAAACCAAATTTTTTTTTTTGTTTTCTGTTAAACTTTATTAGACAGTGGTATCATTACTCTGTTAAAAACGCGTTTGTTCAGGGAAATGAAAATTGCTTGAGCAAAGCATAGGAGATTGTATATGTTATTAAAAGTAATGCTCTCATAAGAATTTTCTTTAAATATCTGAATCGATGGAATTAATTGAATGTTGTAATTGTTCTTTCATTTGCGCTCATTTGATGTTATTTTCTGGAAGTTATTGCTAATTTTATTTTAAATGATTCGATAACTATTTTGAAGGTCTTAATTTGTTCTTATGAATTATTAAATAGTTCTTCTGTTTTGTAGCCACTGATTTTATTTTTTGTGAAGTACTATCGAATTTATATGTTCTAGTTAATTCAATGACCGAAGTTGCTGATTAGAAGCCCTGAATATATTTCAATATTTTCAGAAGATTTTTCAACATTTTTTATATTCTAATAATACATGTGTCACAAATTTAAAACACGTGCTGCTACAAATAGCTTTTTTTGTTGGGTTATCAGTCGTAGTCATTTGGTATACTTCTGTTAATTCGAATTAGATCTCATCTCATAAAGTAAACTTGCATTATATGCCATAGAAAAATCATGCAAGTTACTTAATAAAATTTAGTTCTACAAGTTTCGTTCTCTCAAGTTATTTATATTATTCTGCTAATATATTTTAATTATTTAATAATCATAATATAATTGTATTGATAAGCATTATATATTCTTAGATTCTAAATTAATTGAAAAAAATGATATTGATATTAAACATTTTGCATGATTGTATGGATAAAAAAGTAATATTTAATTTTTGTAGAATTTCGAATAGATTTTCTTTATTTTGCAATTTTGCGTGACTTAAATTTGTTTCGAAACTTTGGTGTTTCTTCCCAAGTATTAAATCATCTTTTTTTTTTTAATTGTAAACAAATTTAATTCTAGTAAAACATAGTATTAAGAGTTTATAAAACCCGGAAAAGTTTTGTAAAACTTGAAGAACTAATTGAAAATACGCATTATAATATGTACAATAATTGTCTTTTACGAATTATTTCGATTTCTTCAAATAATATATCTCTGTTGAAATTACTCTTGAATTGTTTCTTTGTACAATTATATATGAAACGAATTTAAAAGCAGTATATTAGCATAATAAGAGATAAATTTGTCATTAAGTCATGGTTAAGTGAATCGGTAAATAGGTATTGTTTTGTGTATTTTCTCGATTGTGCTTTGAGTAATATCTATTTCGCAACTTGATGCTTGGTTTGTGCGATGAGCTACGCCACCCAGCACGAAATTCTAGTTTATTACCATCTCGATTTTATTTCTTTTGATGCTCGCTTGATCAACACCCGTCTTTTTGAAACCGATCTTCGATGGTATCGCTATTCGTTTCTTTTAATGACTCCACTAATCGTTACTTGCTGGTGTGACTGGTGGAGCAAATGGGTTTGGCAATCTTTTTTTTTTTTTTTTTTTTTTCCGCGCTATTTTTTCAGATGGAAAAAAATTGGCATTGATCTCGTTGGAATAACGTACTTTGCGTAATGTCTTCACCCAACATCTCTGATAGGTTTTTATCCATCCTTCGAAACGGTAAGGACCTTCCCGGAATGGCATTGTTATGTTCCTAATAGGCCAAAATTGCCCATGATGGTGGAGATGCGCATGCGCAAATGTGTTGTGGCCATGTGAAATTGAGATGTCATGGCTTCGAAATGAGACTTTAAGGCGAATTTCGAAAGTCATTTTTGGCTCAAGTCATGTGTTTTCTTTAGGATTCTTAATGATTTTGTGAGTGGTGTAACTATTTTTTTTTTTTTTTTTTTTTTCTTTTCCCGTGCCAACTTCTGAATGTTGGAAACGTAATCCCCCCCCCCCTCTCGCTTTATGGATCAAAATTATTCTTTAAAATTTCGGACTTCTTTCCTTTTTCGTCTGTTGTAACATTTAATGTGAGAATTGATTATTGACTTTTTATGCTTAACTTTTGTATGTATCAATAATTATATTGAACTCATTTTGTGTATTATTTTCTTTTGTGAGACCACAGAGAAAAATTTACTGAGAAACTCTGACATGTATTAAAAAATTTCGAATTCACATGAACGCTTAATTTTCTAATAAAAAGATCGGTTTCTACAACTCTTAAAATCTTATTGTATGGTTGCAGCTGGATGCGTTGTTCTTATATTTATTCAAATACGAGGAATTCATTGAAACTTATTCCAATGTATATAAAAGGGAGGGTATCATCTCTTTTGTCGTCCTCGTCACATGAACCTAGGTTAAAAAACTACGAGATGCGACGATAAGAAACAATCAAATTATTAGAATATATACTTAACAGATTCGCATAGAATGGCAATGATACAGAATGGGGAGATAATAGCCTTTGTTGCTTTATATCCCATAAAACCAATCAATCAGCAAAAATGGCAATGATTTTTCATATATTTATTACATTGGATTATTAGTGTTTCGTTAAGATTTTATGGTCAATGAATTAAATGCTAACTGATCTATACATTTGAGTGATAATCTTAAAAAGATGTGCAACATTAAAAAAAAATAATATATGTGGTGCTACGAATTATGCTTATTTTGTCCAACTCGCGTAATTCTAAGTATAATTTATGTCAAGTCCGATTAAATTTCGTTTAGAAAAGGGCATTCGTGGGTTATACTCAAACATAGATCTGTATAAACAGGTCTGTTTCCACGGTCACCTGTGTTTATTTTGAAATCCTATGTGCTTTTTTGCGCTTCATTTCTTTATTTTTCCGAGATAACATTTTTCAGGTAGGTAGGTCATCTCAGCGTAGGCTCTGGCTTGCCCACGTTTCTAGACTACCGAACGATCTTAATTGCATTCCATCTAGGTCAGTGTCATTATGTAAAAGAACAAAGCCTCTTTCGCATGTGTGTGAGATTCGGTGCATCTGCAAAACTCAATTTTCTCTTTGCATTGTTTTCATTCCCTTTGTTGAATAATGAGTGAGTCAAGGGGGCTTTCCAGTTTAAAGGTTGTAGGCGGGGCTGGCTATTTAAATTAGGTTATTGTAGTTCAACACTGTTATAATATAAAGCGGACCTCCTTTTTCCCTTAACGTGGTGCCTGCATTAAACCTTTAAAAATTTTAGATAGTTGTTTTCATCAATTGTTCCTCGCGTATTCTTGATTATAGTCGTGATGCGATGTGTATGAGCAAATTTTCTCCAAATGAACAGGAGTGTAATTTGGAATGCTGTGTGTTATATGAATTGCATATTCATTTACCTGCTACGCTTGTTTCTTTTCCCTGTAAGATGTCAACAACTTCAGAGGGGGGAATTAGGTTTCAGACTATAAGAAATAATTTGGATATTACCAAACATGCCTATAGTTTTCGGACATCGTTTATTTTTAAAAAGTTATTTTCCTGGATTATTTTACACTTCTCTTGTCTTAGAAATTCTCATATTTTAGGTATATTTCTTTACCTTTCAAAATGCTCTAATCTTCTAAAAAAGTCTAGGAAAAAAATGCTTTTAAATATGTATAATTCTACCTATTAATTTTTAAAATTATTTATTCACATGAATAACACATTCTCTAATATTCATCAACATCTCTTATCCAGCGTAATTGAAACAGCGGGTTTTATTTATTTTTTAAAATATTTTTAAAAATTTCTGATTGTTCAATTTAAGATTGTAATAGTCAATTTTCTTTTTCTTGTGAGATTCACCCTCACTATATAATTTTGTTTCCACTATGTGCTAAATAAGATCTTTCCTTAATTTTGCTCCAAACTCAATCGAAATTAAATCTGAATCGTACCAATGAGTATAAAAGAGAAGATTTATAATATTATTTTAATGGTTTTCTCTTTTTGCTATAAATTCATTGTCCTGTGGCATATACTATATCTCTTGCAACGTATAATCAAGGAACTCGTCAAAACCAACTCGAATAGCTCAAAAGAAAATAAAATGTCTCTTTGTATTTCAAGGTTAGAACTGCCATTACCAAAAAGTAGCGTAAGCCTATGTTTCGTTTTATCGTTTCCCCTATTAAGATATTTTTCAAGTTGATATTGCTCTGCTATTGATGCGTAGTCCATAACGGTTGCGTCTTAATTATCGTTACCAAAGGCGCCCATGCATGTATAATTGGAGGTGAGGGAAGATTTTTCCTTGTGCCACTTGCTTACCAACGCTTACAACAAAAACATCGTCGTTTTATTTTCTGGTTCAGTTTTTAATATGCTGACTCATACAGTGAAAAAAAAATATTTAGAGGTCAAGCTGTACTTTTTTTTGTGACCGATTAACTTACGGATGGCCTACTTGCATTGCACTGGTTTTCTTAATTAGCCACAGTTCATCACATATGAAGAGTTATCTAGCTTATTGTGTTTACACTCATAAAAAGTTTTTTTTTTTGTTAACTAAGTCCTATTAACATTGCTTTTTTACATATTAGATTAATGTGGGTTTTTTTATTGTGTAAGATATGTTTTTTTTAATTGGCTTTATTTGTGTTTTTCAATTTTTAAGTAGGATTGGTGTTGCTATAGAATAAATGTTTCACATTCATTGTAGAAGCAGAATTTTTATGTGTTCGTAGTAATTTTTTCGTTAAAGAATAGAAAGAATGAAACTATTGCTTTTCACCCCAATCGGAAATTTAAATATATTATTGCTGTAAGGACTTGAATGTAATATCATAGTTTATCGATTTAGGAATGAAATTTGGCCGTCGGAAATATGTTTCACAATTGTCACCAATTTCCTTAAGTATTTGTTTGTTTTACCTCTCTCCTTCGACATCGCTGTTTTATAAATAAGTTATATGTAAAAGTACTCTTTGTCGCAAGGGGCAATGTTTTCTTGTTCCCAAAAATAGATCCTTTGTTGTTCTTAGTCTGTTTCGTTTTCTTCGGAAAACTGTGCTTCTCGGCTGGTCTCTCTCTCTCTGATCTTCCCTTCCTAGTTGAACTTTCGAACTATTGACCTGATTCCGTTCGACAGTTTGTGCGACATTGAAATCCGTATAGAAACAAGGTTCGAAGGGATTTTTTTAACGTTTCTTTTGTTAAAAATGTTTCATATTTCTAGTAACTCTGTGATCCAGATGGTAATCCTCTTTCCCTTTATTGTTCTCTCGGATTCTTGATTATATTTCGAAGGTGTGTGTTCTTTTGTAGAATTATATTTCAAAGCAGTGTGTGTGTATGCAGGTGCGCGCGCACACACACACACACTACTTTGAAATATAATCAGGGAGAGATTAGTTTATAATAATTACAAAAATTAATTTTAGGTTTAGGGAAAGAGACGGTATGGAAGTGTTGAAAAGGCTCAGTTTGGTTCTACGGGAAATGAAATTCTATTGAGAAACGGCTTGTTAAAAGATTGCTTTATTTCTCATTTAAAAAGTAAGGAAGCATGTTTCAGTTTGTTGTATTTAAATTCTACACGCCATCTATACTTCTGCCCAAATATGATTGTATAACCGCTGTTAATACACGTCATAATTTTGAATCACTGTCTGATGACAAGGTGACATCTATGCTGACATTACACTCTCCACATCCATCTCATTTTTTGGAAGGACTTTGAGCCCTTACAGACTTAATGTGCATCAGCCCCTCTACACTAAAGGTCTTTTGTAGAATCCGGACTCAAAGACGCCGGTCATAGGTTTGATGCTTTGAGATCATTGTGGAAGTTACGCGGTGACTATAATATTTAGTTATTTTTATTAGAAATGATTAATGAAAAAAACAGAAAAACATACAGGATACTAACTTAAGATACAAAGAGTCGGACCATCACATAAAATTTACTTAGAATGAATTGAATATTAGCCGAATATATATATATATATATATATATATATATAT
This sequence comes from Nephila pilipes, assembly GCA_019974015.1. Taxonomy (NCBI): domain Eukaryota; kingdom Metazoa; phylum Arthropoda; class Arachnida; order Araneae; family Nephilidae; genus Nephila; species Nephila pilipes. Next base: position 134,835 of record BMAW01129616.1, on the reverse strand, counting down.
ATATATATATATATAATATGGAGGTTTTATTAACTTTTATAATGTCGTGGAATTCTGAATTTTTATTGGAATAATAGCGTAGATAATTATATTTTCTTCTTTAAATGGCCGTGAATCTGACTTAAGTCAATTGCTGCTATATACACAATTAAAATTCCTTTTATTGTAACATCAGGAAAACGTTACGTTTTTTTAGCATTATTATTTAATTTGATGCTGCACATTTTGCAACCCCCCTTCTTTTTTCTCCTTTTTACATCGTTATTCTTTTCTTTAGATATACATTCAAGTTTATGAATCTCATAACTATTTCATAATTATTTCCTAGAATCTCAAATTTAATGATTGCTTCATAGAATTATGTACAATATAATTTTATATTTTCAATAACTACATGTATAATTAATTATCTAATATATTGGAGCGTATTCTTAGTTTTTAGCTGTGTCTCTTTGTATCTGTTCGTACAGAACTCTCATTTTACTGTGGTGAATTTTGTTTTAAATTCATAAGGTATTCATAATTGAATTCTTGGGGGATTTTACTGTTAAATATTTCCCTTGTGTTTTCTTGATCCATGCTTCTAGTATCTGGATTTTAAGGAAATACCTGCCAGCTATTTATTGAATTGTGTTTTTGGTGACGTTTTGGTCTCTTCTTGTAAAAGATATTGCGCATGATGTGGGGAAAATACGACTGAAAAGGCAAAATTACACACACACACAAAATCCAGAAGTTTGTACATTCATATTATTTGATTTATATTTGCCTCCGTGTTCCTCGTGTTTCTCCACTTATATTAGTGTGTGTGTGAATCGTTTGTTCTTTCTTCCTATAAGGCGGTTTTCTCAAAAATAGCAGGAGGAGTAAATTGGACAGGAACAACAGGAAGTAGTACCAAACACACGTCATAATGATTCCCTCCTTTTCAAGTTCGTGACCGAATTCCTTTTTTTTTTTTTTTTTTTTTATCCGTCTAACTTAAAAAGATTTACGCTCAACCCCGTCGATTCTATCGGATTTTTTTTTATTGCCATCTACCTTGAATTAATATATAGGGACACTGCCGTCTGCAAGAGTGTAGAGGTTAGCGGAGACCTCATCTAGGAAATCATGAAGATGTTTTTTATACCATTAATTTAACAAAATATTATTTAACGTTCCTTCGGAAAGCAGACAGGAAAAGGAAGGTTTCTGTTGTTGAGAGTGGGTAGGTTTGATGTCTGTAAGTTGGCGACTAGGCGCTCTGGCGATAAGAGTGGGTGTAGGAGTCTCGTATAAACGGAACAGAATAGGAGTTTCTTAATATTTAATGATGGTCTCACCCATGGATTTTGAAAATGTCTTCTTTAGCGCGTGCACTTTCTTGAGGAATACATTTCAAACTATGCTGTGTGTATGAACCACACCGAAGTATAATAATAAAAAAAGAGATATGTATTCACTCGAAAGTTTATTTATGAAGATGAAGCATTTTGAAATCTCGGCCATGATATGTTTTTTTAATTGGTATATAATTTTTTGTATGCATCAATTAAAAAAATAAATCTTAGTTTATATGCAGAAAAGTTGTTAGATTTTAAATTACAAATTATTGTTGCATAAATGAAACTTTTTTTTTCCAAACATTATTCACTCATTTACAAAATTAGGATTTAAAAGTGTATTTGCTTGAACTTTGAGATATATTAGATCACGGTTAAATGTTAAGGACAAAATTATTTCTTTTAAGGGAATGTTTCCAATTAACTGAAATATATATTGTTAAATGTATTCAGAACAAAATGATTGTCAACCTTATTATTATTTAGGACGAAATAAAATTTCTAATATAGTATTCGAATAACAATATATGAATTAGTGGACAAAATAATTGTTCGGAATTCTATATATTCATATATGATTAAAGTTTACGTGCGTCTTGTATAACTGTATAGTAAATCAATTATAAATAACATAGTCAATGTCAAAATCAATATTGCTAATTTAATTGAACAAGCATTGTTTTTTATAATTACTGCTATATATTTATTAAACTATACGATTACACATACCTTTATTGTCAAAAAAGCAATATTTTTTCTTCATTATTTTCTATTGTAGTATGGGCTTTTTTACGATTATAATTTATTAATTAAAATATCTGAGTAAATAAAAAATATATATGGATGTTAGGTCAACAAATATTTTTTAACTTCTTACATTAATGTACAATCGCAACAAAGAAAAATTATCAATTTAAATTTGTAATCGCAACAAAAAAAGATGTAACAAAATGTGGATTACTTTACTAAACACATGAAATTAAAATGTCTTTTTCGTCAATTAAAATCAAATTTTTATTATGCTTATTTCATAAAAACAAATGACAAGAATATTCTTTGGAACTATTTTAGTTGTTAGCAAGCACAACTGATATAGAATAGCTTGCGAGATACCATAAGGGTAATAACCATTTTTAATTGATGAAATATTTGAGAAATAGTGGGTTGTTGGGTGAAGTGTCAGACGAAAATCTTGACTTTTAATGGATGTACATTTGAAACAAGCAGTGTGAAGCTACGTTACCGATCTCCGATTTTCAATGTTGTAGACAAAAATTATTTATTCTTAAAATAAATTTAGTTTTGCTACTTCAGAGAAGCATTTCAATCTTTAAATGTTTTTTTTTTTTTAATTCTAAAAAGAAATCATAAGTATTTAAATATTTTTATCCCCTTTCTGTACTTGTTAAATTTAACGACTTAACTTAGAATCGAAAGAATATATATATATATTAGGTATTGTTATATTAAAATACTATGAAACGGGACATATTACTTTAATTAGGACGTTTATTTATACGAATTAGTCTTAACTAGCATTCTTTGCTAATATATAAAATGTTAACTTGTGACGATATTACTTATACCTGTTTTCCCTAGTGTACCAGTACTTATTAATTCTGAAACAACTTCTTTCACGTAGCATGGAACTTCAACTGAAATACGTGCGTAATATTTCTTGGGTTTCTACCAAAAATAATCGTTCGTGTGAAACACTTTCACTCTGAACTTGAGCTCATGGCAACTGAGGTTTTTGTTCTCTTTTTCCCTGTAATGCACCTGATTATTCCTTTCAATTTGTCCTTGTGTCAAGTAACGAATAAGGTCGAGAGTAAAAAACTTTTTCCCTTTCGTTTTACCTTGAAGATCTCGCTCGTGCCGGTTTCCAAAGGAAATATCAAAATAAATGAATTGGAAATTAAAAAGAAATTTATTTTTCGTTCTCTATGCGGTTTCATTTGCTGTGAAGTAATATTATTCAGCGTAACGTTCAGTTGTAATTCCTCTCCGAGACTGACTTGAATTTTGTGTATCAATTTTCTTTCAAAATCTGTTTAAAAATAAGTATGTTAAAGACAGTGAAGGAAGTATATTTGATTTTGGTTTAATATGTACGACATGGTGTCGCCACTAATGTTAATTTTGTTGGGAAATTTCAATGCTAAAAGAATTTTGTATGATATGGAAAGCTGATTGAATTTAGACTTCATGAATTAGACTAAAATCTGTCCTGAATGTGTTAATTATTAAAAGTTTTATTTGTATTTCACTTGTAAAAAGTCGAATGACGATGCTAATTCACAAAGTGCTATTTTTGTTGCGTTACCTTGGCAGTTGTTTTTTTAACAAGATATTTCTCTTTAATAACCTAAACATTTCTGTATTAACAACAGTTGTAAATACACAATACTAATTTTTTAAAAATAATTATACTCAGTTTTAAGTGTGTGTAAAAATTACTTTGTTTTTAGGGTGTTTCTCTCTTTCCTTTAATTGGATTTGTGGCTTTACTGATTCTAAAATTAAATTTGATTCAATTATTATATGAATTCGTTAATTTTTTTTTCATTGATATAATTTATTTTAGATTTAAAAGGTCTTAAACGTTCTGTTTAGATAAAGTAAACTTCATTACAATTATATATTTTGTGTATGTTTTTTTATTCCTTTTGTAACAAAACATTTTATTTTCTGTAACTAGTTTTACTTTTTTTTTACTTACGTCTTAATACAAAGTTGATACACAATTAAATTTTAAATTCAAAATAATTTTTTTTTTTTTTTGGTTTTATTTGTTTTGAGATCCATGTATCATTAGATTTCAATGTTCTTTCATATCTAAATCTTTCAAATTTTGATATTATATAATTCCCTAAGGATCCATGTGTGTGGAAATGTTCTTAATTAAGAATATGCTTATTTTAAGTAATGAAAAAATTGAAATATTATTGATAAAATTTTTATATTTCATTATAAATGTGAAATTTTTTATTTTTAAATTAAAATGAAACGAGCAATGTTTTTTAATGCACACCTGAAACGTTTCAGTATTATATGAAATTGAATTTAGGTTTTCATATGTAATATATTCAGTGAGGTCTTATAGCTTTCCATTATTTTCGCATTTTATTCTCTGCACGTAGAATAAAAAATTATGTTACCAAAAACCTGTAGGCTTCTAAGCCATCATAGTGATACCGCCTTCTTAATGTATGATTTTGAACCTTTAGATTATATTATTTCTTCTATTTCTTTGAAGTTTCTCTACAATTCACTTTTTTTTTTATCCCTATTTGATAAACATGTTTTCGTTCCCTTCCATATTTACCGATTTAATTTGGGCTGGTTGGTAGTTTCTGTTTTGTTAGCCCTGCCCATTCCAGAATTACTATCTGCAGATAACTGTGTTCATTTGTCTATTAGTGAATGCTTTCAGTCATATGTCTGATAGATAGCAGTTTTTTTAAGAATGCTTCGCTTATCAAATCGGTTAACCGTGCCGATGTCTTCAAGCGATGATCGTGCATGCGATGCCTTTCAATGATTCCTTGGATGTTGTTGATAAGCTGACGATGTATCGTTTTGAGAGTTACGGTATTAAGCATTTTTTTTTTTCCATCTGTGCGAGAAGTAAGAAAACTGTTATATGACAGAGAACATTAAGCATCGAATCGCCCTAGGTCATTAAGGCCTTCGTGCGTTTTGTCTTTACAAATGCGAAGTGAAGGATTATTTTAAGAAAACCTCCCACGTTTCTTTCCCCCTGTGCTGTGTTTCAACGTTATCTTTTAACGGGTGAGTCGCGACAAGTGATCCGCATCGTCGATTTATTTATTTCCTTCTAATGATGCCCTTACTATTCTTGTCGTCTCGAAAACCATACACGTTGTCCTCGCTTATATCTGTGATTAAGGATAGCACGCTACGAATCAGATTGATTTGCTAAAGATTCATCTTGCATTTTCGAATATTTCATGTACTTATTTTATACTATCTTTAGAATGATGTGGTACTTTTGATTTGATTGAATTCCAAGTTTAATGCAAAGTTGAGTTGATTCAAATATATGTATTTTAATATTTATCGGCTGTTTATCTGAAAGTTGGAAGATATTATCATCTATAAGAATTTCGGGTTTAATTTGAATATGATTTTTAATGTATTTCCAGCTCAGAAAGCTTATTTAAATCCTTTTTTACAACAACAACAAAAAAAAACTGTATATTAGCCCTTGTCTGGTAGTTTGAAGTAAAAACAAATATGAAAAACATAAAGTCATTCAAATGATACTTTTTATCATGACCTACGCCCCATAGTATATTCGAAATTCTGAGCTACTCTCAGACCTCAGCATTGAACCGTTGAAAATTTTGTCATCCAATTCTCTTTTATTTCGATATAGCTCCTTTTTCCAGCTAATTAATTAATCCAACCTCAAACCGACTTTTACTAGTCAAACAGGTATAATTACTCTTAACAAATCATAAACTTGTTCACTCTCGTAAAACCTCCCTAATAATCCAATAGCGTACTCATTGATGTAATTTCAGTACTGTTATAGCTCTCATTCATTCCCCCCCTTCGGCTCTTGCGCCATTAAACCCTACAGTCACTCACATTCCCCCCCCCACCTTCCTTCCTTTCTTCTAAATTCTCTCTCTCTATTTAAGTATTTCTACACCACATATTCGTTCTCTTTTCTAGAAAAATGGTTAAATATTGTTCCCATCCCCCTTTGATCCATGCTTCATCGTTGAAACTCATTAAAATTTCGATTATGTGTTAATTCTTAACTTGCTCTTCAGTGACTGATGACAAGAACTGTTTATACACAGTAATGATTTATACCAAATCTTAATTTGGAGAATTGGCGACTGAAACTCGAACTTGGATGCCTCAGACTCCCAACTCAGATGCCTTATTGTTCTATCCATTTAGTTCGTCATTAAAACATTACGTTTATCCAACTGATTCAAAATATAATTTTATTTCTTTTTGCACTCATTTGGAATCTCAAGGCTGTAGAGAAGGATAATTTTTGAACTTTTATAAAATCATTATAGTGACATATGCATAAGGTGCTTTTCTGTTTCGGAATGGAGGGGAGGGGGGGGGCATGGAATTGAATTTTCTCCATTCTTATCGAGTTAATACCGTATTCTAATCATTCGCGAATAATTAGTGGGGGAACTTTATTAAGTTAGAAGGTTATTTTTAATTCATTTTAATCTAATAAAATTACATTTATTTACTTTATATGTGATATATTGAAAAATGTATATTATTTTCTAAACAGCATAAGAATTGTCTAAATCAATTCCATACGTCTTTAGAAGGTAAAGAAGCAGTTGGATAAAAGGGTTAATGTGCAGTTGATGGAATTAGAACATAGCATATGCATAACAGATGTCTTGAATGGAGTGCCAACTCACTTGTCTTCATTTCTTGAAACATAGTTCAAAAATACGAGGTTCGACGCCAGTAGTCCTCGTATTGCTTCAAAGTGCTACTTTAATAAACAATTAGCAGGTGTCTGAGTAAGAGTCTTTCATGAAACAATATCAAAAACTCATACTTATGGCAAAATTTTATTTTGTGTTGAAAAAAAATATTTAATAATCTCTAATAAAGAGATTAAGATGTTAGGTATCTTTTATAAAGAAAATGTGAATATTAGGAATATCTCAGACTGGGGCCCCCCCATCCCTGGTTTAATTAAACGTGAAGACAAACTGGTTAAGCCGTTCTCCAGAATCCTTCTAAATGGAACATGTAACCGCTTTCCAGTATGCGACAAACCTTTGAAGTCGAAAGTTGGCGTTTGGTTACCGGATAAAAATAATTGTGTGTGTGTGTTTCAGCGATAATGCAACCAAAAAATTATGGAATTGTAAAAATCAATACTGTTGTGAAGGTTTTTATTTTAATTTCACTTCTTTGACCGTAACTTCATAAAATCTTTAACTCTTATTTTTTTTAATAATAAATTAAATTTAATCCTCTTGGAATGTTTCCAAAAATTAAAATCCTGTAACAGTTTGTTTTTTATATATATGCTGTCCTTATTTTATCACCATGAAAGGAATATTTTTTTCGGTTTAAGTGGGAAAAGTGTTTGTGCGAAGAGTTAGTTATCATTTGGAAATTCCATTCTGAAGTGCATGTACTAGAGATAATAGGTTAGTTTATTGTGCCATAGTTAGTATCAAAAAACGTTTTTTTTATCCCTTGTTGTAAAAAATAAAAGTTCAAATAGCTTCCTTTTATTGACTTAGGGAGTGAATCGATCAATGACCGGGGAGTTAAAAGTATTGAGTAGTGGGGTGAGGAGTAAACAACTCCATAAAGACTTTTCAATTTATTTACAGATTCAAGCCTTGGTTACTATATGGTTATAGTATATGAATAAAATGTCAATTCAGCTGGCCTAGTTGATCCAGCTGTTCGTGGTGCTCGGTGACTGAAAATGCTTGTCTTTTTCTTATCTCGCCGTTGATTCATGTTGCTTTCGTTTAGTTTAGGTTGAGTCATCCTAAAATATGTACAAACATGAAGAAAAAAAGGTATTATTTGTACTAGAAGTTGAACTTTTTGTTATGTCAAGGTTGTATGCATTGTGAATTTGTGGCAGTGATATATGACCGATATTCAGTTAGCTGTAACATTTAATAATTGTTGTTTTATGTAATTTGTTAAACGTTTCGTTTTAATTGTAGTGAATCATTGTTTTAATTGCATTAGATCAGTAATTATTATGTAATACTTTCATAAGAGTAGAATTTTTGTTTCCTAATTCGTCTTGTTTTCTTTATAATGACACAAAAAATTATTTAAAAAAAAGTTTAGATACACAATTTATGGGTTGGATATTTTATCTATTATTTAACGTTGCATTCAGTAGGTTTAAAGAAATGAAAAGGTTTTATGCAAAGTTCTGCAGATTTAGCCACCCAAGGTGCGTTTTTTTATAACTATTATTAAATTACTCAATTAAATTTACGAATTAAAGTAAACTATGAGATACCGAGAAATAGATAATAGTAAACTTTTCCGATATTAAAATTAAAGCAAACGTTAAAAAAAAAAATCTTTAAGTGATCTAGTACGCCAAAAATGATCCAACTAAAACAATAACCCCTTCAGTTACTAATTAACGTTTGAATTTCAGTGTAACATTGTGATTTCAACTACATTGTAACTATTGTGCAATGATTTCGAAAAATAAATGAATAAGTAAATTACTTTTCTTCAGTTTACGTGAAATGAATTTTGAAAGCTCAATATCTGTATATTGTTTCTTTCTATTTTAAAAATGGATGCTTGGAAAAAGGCTATTTCATAAATTTGGTATTTGCCAGAAATATATACGAGGTTGCCATCGTATGTGAAATGTCCTTCAATTCATCGTGTATGCATTTCCATCCCCAACCCGTAGTTTTATGGCTTTTATCCAAAATCTCTAAGTTCTTGTATTTAAAGTCAACTTGAAAATAAAACCAGAAACAGACTTGTGGTTGATACAAACACTTACTGCAAAATTTCGTCCTTCGAGCCAATGAGAAAAAAATAATTAGTCAAGAACTTTCTTAGCATGAACAGAAATTAAAGTTTAATGTATGCAATGATGAATAGGCTTAGATTAATTGTATTTTTGGTTTTTCTGACTTCAACAGAATTTCAAAAACATTTTCAGTTTCAAGTCTTTAAACTATTTATTTGTGACATGTTAGTGTTACTAGTCTTATTTTTTTCCTGTTTTTAATAACGTTTATTTCCGTATTTTTTGTGACCCGTTTTATTAAACTTACTTGTGCTTTGCTTGGATGACTACTATTTTAGATTCAGGCGTACTAATATTAAAATCATTACATAAACTTTAGCACAAGTTGTTACATCCTCATACAGAAGTTGTTATATTCTTCCTTGAATAAAAAAGTTTGATATGTGATTTATGTAAGATTTTTATTTTCCATCCTCAATGCTTTCTTTTAAAAATTATATACGCATGTGTGCCATCGTTTTTGTTGAAAAGTTTTGGTAATTTTCCGTATTTTTATTAATTTAAACCTTGTTTTTTACAATCTTCTCAAGCCCTTAGGAAACTTGTTTCATTCTATGTTATATAACCATTCGCTTGTGGAAATGCTTAAACCGTCACTTTTCCGATTGTTTGAAATGAAAAATATAGTTATACTTTGATTAAACTATCCATCTCGACCTTGTTTACATCTATTTTGTCTTATTTACCTAAAATTGTTTGTTTTGTCCTTTGAATGCAAAATCATCGATTTTAATTAATGTTGCTACCTTTCCAAGGTTTTTTTTTAACCATTTGATTTGTTACTTTTTTTAAAAAAATTAATTCACACACCAAGCCTCGAAAAACCCTAATTTTTTTATTCTTCCACTTCAACAAGGTTTTTTTTTCCTGTGCTGTAAAAATATTTTTACCCTGATTGGTATCAACTCAAAAATATCAATACGATTAAGCACAAAATGTTACTAATTAATTACAATCGTTTAATGATGCTTTGTCAGAACATAAATCGTTGACTTTAACATCATTAGCGCAATTTTAACAAACCATTCATTAGAATGTTTTTTTCTTTCAGTTTTTCATTATACATTTTTATAACTATTATCTTGCTGTGTTCAAAATTGCTGGTAATAAATTATTAATTTATCCAGAAATCAATGTAATAATGACCTTTAAATTTCCCTTTCTTCGCTTATCTCTGAAACTAATGCTGTTAAAAAATGCTTAGAGATATATAACACAATGTAAATATTTTCATTGGCATCAACCAATTTTAAATAATTGATTGTATCATTTAGAGAAAGTCATAACATTGTTGGCTAAGACTTACTTTTCCTGTTCCTTATTAAGGAAAATGAAAGTTTATTCTGCATGGTTGAACTACCTCATACGAGTATCACTACAAATTTCATTTTTGTTTCCTGTTGTCTGTACGAATTTCTTAGAATCAACAATCTTTTCATGATTCGTACATTCACCTACCAATACCCAGTATTCGTTAAATACCACAAAGGGTAGTTCCCCCCCCCTTCTTATGAATGATATGAAATACTGTCGGCATACCATTTCCCCCTCCCCCCCATTTATAAAATAAAAACTCATCATATCGGTTGTACTCAAGATAAATCATCACATATGTTTGAGTAGAATTGCACATTGGTCTACCCAATAACGCATAAAGGGTGTACTTACAAAAGAGATACCACAATCATTTTTAATGTATTGCATAATTAATTCCTATTGGTTCTTTGATAGTTTCATTATAATTTACATTTACTCGTATTTCAGAATTCTACATCAAGTGAACCTCGAGTTTCAAAATTACAATTGGGAACAATGTGTGTGCCATAAAAAAAAAAAAAACTTTGAAATAAGATGTAGGACTGATGATTTTTCATTTGCATCACATATTCCCTGTGAACTTCTAGAAATTTTGTATTTTAAAACATTGTAGGTTTGATTAGGAATAATTGTCATGATTGTATGAGATAATACAGTCAACCTATCAAATAATTCGTATTTCTTAAACAAAGTCAATCAACGGATAGCTTAGAGTATGGAAGAATCGTTGGGGAAGGGGGATAGAGAGGAAAACGAACAATTATTTTTAAAAATCTTTTCTAGATATAAAAAAGGTATGTGAACAATTAAGAGCTATAGCTTATTTCCCTGAAATTAAAGATGCTGTGGTGACAATCTTCTCGCAAATACATTTATTATGTATTTTTAACATTATATTCTTTGTATGCGTTTAATTACCAAGATTATAGTTTTTGTATAAAAAAGTAATGTGTTCAAAAATTTTATTAGATGTCATTTATAATTTGCTTTTTATCTTTTGGAAATTCCGTTACTGGATCATTGATAGTAGTCTGGGTGATTCACGCAGGAAAGATTCCAGACAAGTATTACCATTTTAAGAGCGAGTCGCATTTGAGCTTCAATTTTAATTTGTTGAAAATGTTTACGAAATGGTTAATGCAATAACTATTTCACTATACCCTCATTATATTCCTCATACTTTTCTCATTTCATTGTATGAATGAGAAATGGATACGAGTTGTTTGCGAACCATTACGGTAATTAATGGAAATATTTCACTTTTGATAGAGGTAACATAGGCGATAAGTAATAATTGGAGCTAACGATCTTCTTGAAACCATTGAGTCAAAATATATTTTTCTTATCTCTTATTACAATTTCATGTATATTGGAGTTTCAAGTTTGTTGACCTGGTAACATACATGATGTTTGCAAACGAATGTCTCAACTTTGAGGATGTACTGTTTTACAACTAAAGAAGTTACAACCGTTTTGAACAAATTAAATCAAACATAGTGCTTTACAATTTATAAAATTGTAAATATTAATGTAACCACTCCAGAGAAACACGGACGATATGCAGTCGAGAATAGGCCTCATCTCACACTTTTTTCCAGCATGTTCGACATTGCAGTTTAATGGCTTAGTTATATACGTTTTCAGTTTGTCAATATTCACCGGTAGTGGTGGGAAAAAACACTATCTTTTAAGTATACTCCAATTAAACTTTTATTTATCCAATGTAAGAATAATTCTTCATATCTCTGCCGTATACGCTCACTCACACCCTCCATAGAATCACAGCAACTCTGGGCAGCCAATAGGACAGTTCCCCTCCGCAAGAAGAGAACCAATAGCCAATAGCAATCTAGGCTTTCAGCGCCCTCTCTGACCGAAACCTATACCTCCAAATTGCCAACTTTAACAGACCTCAGATCGACCAATCAGAGCCCACCCACTGATCCTCAGTCACAGAAAGTATAATTCCAAGCCAAAAGCCAAATTTTGCATCAAACATCATCCGACCCGAGGCCTATGCGCTCGAAAACAAGTTCCAAAGCGTTCCTTCCCCCCCCTCCGGCAGGGGGGATTATAGTTTGTGAAATCAGGACTTCTTGGGGAACGCTGATTGGTTTTAGTAGTAGTAGTTTTGAGTTTTTCGGTTTATATAATACATGAAATCGGTATAATATATGAAATCGGTACTTTAATTAGTTTATCTAAAGGATCGATAAGAATGGTAGAGTCAATCAAGAGACGTACACTCTCCAGAGTAATATAATTACATCCTTTTATTTCACCCAAAAAATTATTGAAATCTAATTGTGTATTCCATCTTAGTGATGTTCTCTTGTTTATCTCTTAATTTTGTTTTTCGCTCCTTATATCAGTTTCGTAATTTAAAAGGAGAAGATATTATTCGGAAGTTATCGGCTATTGTTTGAGTATTTTAGCACACTTCAGTAAACATCTGTAGTAATGATATTTTTATTGAATTCTAAAGATTACTTGAACTTAGGTTTTACTCGCTGTTTTCATTTTTTACATACAAAGATATTTTTATAGCAAAATTGGTATTTTTTTTAGACTTATTAGAAGTATTATCTTGTGATGCACGTGAATATAATTAAAAAAAAAGGGAGTAATTAGATTGTGATTTTGAATCCTTAAAAGGAAAAGACGATATTAATTTTTATATTTACTTCTCCGAACGCTTATTTTTCACATATGTTACCCAAGTTTAACCTGCATTGTCTCAGAAGTTTCCATCGAAAGTTATTCTATTTTTGCATCTGCGCCATCTTATTCTGTAAAATAGGCCAACAGATGGGTTGTAAAATTAAATTGATTTCATTGATTTGTGAAATAACAGTCACCTTTCATCCTCAAGATTTTTTGTTATGAAAAGTGTTTTTTTTTCCCCGCAGATGTGTTCTGAAAGATCTGTATGTATATTTTTCAAAATGAGCAGGGATGCTTTTTCACATTGGAATAAAAAGAAATTTTATACTCTTGCATCTTTAAAAAATATGTTTATTTTTTTTGCCGATAAACTAATGTACGCATCCAAAAAAAATTTTCGTATTTCTCATTTCTTATTAAATATTTTCGTTATCACTTTCTCTCCTTTAGGGTTATTTGCTAACACATTAGTTATTTTTTTTCACCTTCGGTTATTTAAATGGTAAGAATAACTGAACTGAAAAATATCTTAATTTTCCATCCAAAAAGAGGGAAAGTTTATTTTTATATCTGGAGATTAAAAATAAACTTATAACGAGATTTTCAAATGTACGTTACTTTGTACTTTACTTTTGATTCATATATATATATATATAATATGATTTTTCATTATACTCGTTAACAAAAACACTAATACGCTGGTAGTGTTGGCCCTTTCAATGAATTACTCGCAACAAATGAATAAAACGTCGAGAAGATGTACTCGACAATTAGAGACCTCATTGTTCAATTTGAAGGTTGGGATCCGGTGCCTCATTGCGGTAGAAGTGAGTTACACACAGCGGTTAGCTTTAAAAGTATTTGAAGTGAGTGGTCCATTTGTTTCTTGTGACGGTGTATGTTAAAGCATGGTCGGAAAGTTCATCGGCAGTCTGTGCTCCATTTAATGTTTTTTAAAAGATATAAAGAAGTATGGAAACATGCGTAAAAGGGCATTTCGTCTATTGCATTGAAGGAATTTAACAATCGCTTGGGTTGTTTAAATGGAGACAAGTTTTCTAGTTATTTTTGATAACTATTATTGCATTATATTATATTATTGCATTAAAAAACTGCATCGGAGAATTTGAAATGGAACAATCTTAAAACGGCAAGAAAATGCAAAATTCATCCAAATGAAGTTCTTCTCTTATGTAAATTTTTAATTTTGAATAGGAGACTTCATTTATTACAGAAGTTTAAATTTATTTAGGAAATTTGATGTCAACTTGATAGCTTTCTGATTCTTAGTCCCGATATCTTGGATTAGGACAATTCTTATTTAAAGTCAAAAGAAACATTTCTACATCTCTTGCATCTTGGTTCAATGAGGCACAGGTTAATTTTTATGTATTGAAGAAATATTTGGTATACTTCCACATTATGTGAAAAGAAGGGGTAAAGGGTGGGTGCATAAAAAATATGAAGTAATTTCTTTACTAACTACACACACGTGCGTGTGTGTGTACGTACGTACACATTTATACAAGTTGAATGACTTTCAAAATCTTACAATTTACTTTCTTTTTCGTTTTTTTTTTTTTTTTAAATAAACTTAATAAAATAGTAGGTTTTGAAAAAGTGGCTTTCTTTTTTGCTTACTCCAAGATATATGCGAAAACATGACAATATTCTTACCTTAGATTTTGCTCTGTGTGATTTTCTCATCATCTTCAACTCATTATTAATTACATACATTTAAATCAAACTAAACTAGAATTTATAGCTGTGATTGTGGCTTATACTTGTAACTCCCGTTGTGTAAATTGGCTCTTGGTATTTTGTTAATAATCTTTTTGGCTGTATTGGCTATTGTTGAGAGAGAAAAAATCGCTGCATGTTACATGGAAAAAGATTTATTATAATTTGACTGCCCTATTATATTAGTAAGTAGCTTGAATGCAGAAATATATCATTTTTATGTAAATCATTAAATTTATCATTGTTTTAATTTTTGAAAATGATGCATATGCTTACTTTATATAAATCTGTAAAAAGAATTTTCCTTTATCAATTTTATAGATTGTTTTAAAATCTGTTTTTAAACAGGAAAATAATTTGCAATCCATGCTATGTCTTACTGCTCATCAAATGTTGTTCTATGTGTATGAATAAATTTTCAAATAAAATAATACTGTTTAATAACATTCGTATTTTTATAGAGGAAGAAATGTAAAGATGTCTATCTACCTTTTGATAGGTATTTCATGTTGGTGCTCCCCCCCCCCCTCCCTCTCTGATAATCTAGAACAAAGCCGTAACCAGGAAAAAATACCAAAAATTCTTGAGCTTATGAATTGGTGACGCATAAGTGCAGAACCAAATTGTGGCAATTTAGGAAAAAAAAAAAAAAACAATTATTGGAATCATTCCAACGAAGATGGTTGAAATAACCTTATGCATTTCACTTCGCCATAAAATTGTTTTTCCTTATTGTTCGCCCTACATTTTCATTGTCTGGTGTTTTCAGTTTCTTTAATTCAATAACCTATGATTGTTTGGTATTCGTTAATTACGAACGAGGAGTATTAAGTTCAGAATGAAAATATTAAAAATTTATATGAAGCATAGAATTAATTTTATAAGGATTGGTTGGTTTATGTAATTCATACAAAAACTTGAAACATTGATAATGTAATCTTCTTGAAAGTGACTCTTTGTGGTATTTTCTATCTTGGGTTCTAATCCCGCCTATGGTCATCTACCTAAACTTTAAGAACTATCCAAGAAAATCCCAAACAGAACAGAAAAGTTTACCATTGTTTGATGTGGAAGTTTGTTGAAAAAAGGGATCCGCTCATGTTTCGTTCTCATCGCTTGACTGTAGATGGGAGGAGGGGGGTGTATAATGTCAAATAACATATCCATAGTATATATCACAGTCCTTCTACGAAATAAAAACTAATCATCTTCCCCAATATTAAGAAGTCAAAAAGGAGAAAGAAATTAATTTGCAATGACAATACATAGTTGTTGAAATAGTTTTTTTTTTTTTTTTTTTTATTTTTAAAAAGGAAAAAAAAAAAAAACAAAAAGAAAAAAAAAATTAAATCTAATAAAAAAAAAAAAAAAACCCACCTTGGCAACTGTATAAGCGAGGCGTTTTTTCAAGGCTGAGGTCGGTAACCGCCGTTCACCTGACCTCGAAGAACGCTCGATGTTCAAGATCTCTTCACTTGCTCTTTAAACCGTTACACCGTTTCTCTTTTATTTCTTGTTGCGTCCCTCCCCTCCCCTCTTTCCTGCTCACGTATGCCTAACCAAGTACTCACAATGTGTTGTTTCCGCCTCTTTCCACTCTCCGACTCGTCCTCTGGCGGGCTATTTCAGTCCGGACACTCCTGCCCTTAATTTTTCTTTCATTATTGTTGAGGTTGGCGGACGTGCTTGCGATGGGCCGGGAGATGTTCTTCTAATCTGTAGTCGAATATTAGTTGAATGAAGAATTGTAATATGACTGGTAGAGGAAGAGGTGAAAAAAATCATTGCCCACCCCTTTTGTTTGGAGGGATTCTTTGTTGTTTTCGTTGTGTTTTTATCAGGGTCTTGTAATGGTTGCTTGGTTCAAGCAGCCATTACATTTCCCTGATAAATATGGGCTGGTTATTATCAGGACCTCATCATTACAAGCCCCTGATTTGTGTGAGAATATTTCATCAATTTCGAAACTAATTTTTCCTTCCATATGAAAAAATATTAGATTTTTTTTTTATATATAAAATCCTAATTTAATGAACCTGCTACTTCAGAATTATCATGGAAATTTTGAATCAATCTAAATGAAGAACAAAACTGTATTACTATTATACTAGAAAACGATATTGCATTACGCTATTTTTTGCTTCTTTTTGTCGTACATTTAAAAAAAAAAAAACCTGAATAATATTAGATAATGGATCTATTTGTACTTAAAAAATAGGTATTTTTATACTTTATACATGGATTTCACCATTTGTTGTTTTATATTTTCGACATTTGTTTAGTGGATTTTACTTTTTCTCTGTAGTGATAATTTTATTTGTTGTATCCGCGGTAGTCTATTGGTCATGGTCGCGAACTCGTTGCAGGCGGTTTCGTTGAAACGTGGGTTCAAACCTTTATGCCACTAAAGACCCGCCGTGTAGCCGGGCCTGATACACTTTAAATCTGTCGCAATCCAATATCTTCTCGTTGGCGTAGTGTGGAAGGTAGGAGAGGCAAGTGCCTGCTCACAGGTGTCGTCCTCGTCACTTGTCTGAGGTTCAAAATTACGAGGTCAGTCACCAATAGCCCTCGTGTTGCTTCTGGTACGACATCAATAAATTCACTCACTCGATGTAGTTTGTTTATAATTGAACACAAATATACTGTTTGATCACTAATTTGACAATTTGCTTGTTCGCATGCATCAACCAAGTTACAGAAATGACAAAGCATTTCGGGATATTAATTAAAATTAAATTAATTTAAACTCTCTGTACCTTTTCTGTTATTAAGTATGCAAAACGAAAGAATATACACTTATGTGCTCTGAAACAATCTCGCATTTAGTTTTTGTTCTCTGCTTACTTTTCTGTTTTCATATTTGCTAGCAGGCCAAAAGCGTCAGTCGTTCTATAATACCACTGTTACTGTTGTCTAAAGATTCCATTGGTAAATTTATCAAAACGCTTGAAATTTATCTGAAACATAATGTGCCTGTAAAGTGTTATTTCTCTTTTACTTTATACAAAGTGGGACACAATTTAATCAAGGGGTTAGAAGTGTTTGACTTATCAAATCTTGCATGCATAAAATGATGATATATTATCAGGAAGTATGATTTCACTTTTGGCAACAAATCCGAATAAATTTATTGGCATCTGTATAAACTATACAAATTATTTGTTTTTTAAAATCCATTAAAAATTTACATTGAAGCTATCATTATTATTATATATTTTATATGTTTGAAGAAAACGAAAACATTTTATTAATAAGTCACTAGGTAAACACCTGTAAGATGAAGAATGTTTATATGTTAGTGCATTCACATTTTACAAATTGAATAAAAAATTGTTTCGAAATCGGGAATTGAATCGTTTGTGTGTTGTTGTGACTTACTCGTATTACACATGGACTAGTCTTCGACTAGACCAGGTCCAAAATTCTGCAAGCATCATAAACTAGATGAGGTGAAGTAAATTAATGAACATCGATACAATTTAAAAGATGGTTGGAAGAGGCATGGGGAAAATTAAAAATAGTACAGATCGACAAGGTTTTCTGCTCCTTGTCAAAAATAAGATTCCTAATGTGTCCACTTACATGTCTACATAGGGTGGTTTGGACTCTCAATGGTAAGAGCACCATCTGGTCAGGAATAGTGAGTCGAAAGGGTTTTCCTTGAATCGCTTGTTTATATCATTTACCTTTTATTATTTTGATATGTTTTTCCACCCATCCTCTTCGAATGAAAAAATTATTGTGCTAATACTGTATTTTCAAAATCGTAGTTTTGAAAAAAAAAAAAAAAAAATTAAAAATACCATTTACTCCCCTCTACCAATTTGGGGGGAGGGGAAGTAAATTAAAGTAATATTATTATTATTTGAAATTTCAACACAATATTTTTCAATAAAGTTGTTTTCTGAAATCGATTAGCTGATTTTTTTTTTGTATGGTTCCAAAACCGGTTTTTCCACCAAAAAAATCACAATTGGAGATTTTTTTCTTCTATCCAGTTCATTGTTCTTATTGGATATTCTGATTCATGTCTCGTAATGACTTTAATTTTCTTTATTATTATTATTCTTATTATAGTTCAAGTTACGGACATATTTAGTAAATGGTCTTTTGCGCATTTGGAGTGGCCGCGGTAACCGTAGTCATGGACAAGGACTCGCGGTCAGCTGTTTTCACCGAGTCATGATTTCGAGCCCTGATGCCACAAAGACCCGTCGTGTAGCCGGCGCTGTTGCACGTTAATTCTGTCGAAGTTCAAAGTCCTCCCATTGGCGAAGTGTAGAATGAAGGAGAGGGAGGTGCCAACTCAGGTGTCGTCCTCGTCATTTGAGCGAGGCTCAAAATTACGAGGTCCGTCGTCAACAGCCCTCGTGTTACTTCTAGTGTGACGTTGATTAAAAACCAATCAATCAAAATTGACATATGGATTATAAAACTACCCCTAAAAGTGGCTGGAGAGCTTACACTAAACGATGTGATAAATTATCAGGAATGAAAATAACGAGTAATAATTATACTGTCTACACGAATATAGCCGGACAAAAATTACAGAGGAATCAAAAAGGAATGAGACGGAAGCTTTCTTCTAACGACCCGTTGACTCCCGGCTATACTCGTATAGTCTCTATTCGTCTACGATTAAGTAACTAAGACACATAATCACGGTCTGTAGAATTTGTGTTTGTTATTAGTTAGGGCCACTTCCATTAATATCGTTGTAACAGAGAATCGACTGTGGGATTCAGCTTCCAGCTGGTGGCTTGCGTGACCAAATCGAATTAAGTCACACACCACTTACTTACGACCAGTGTGTGTTACAGAACAATAGCGGAGTATTTACGCGCATATGCTTGACAGATTGATGCAGATGAAATCTAAACTGTCTTTTTAAAAAGTTTATCCTATTATATTCAAGTTTCTGGTCTGGTATCACGTTTTTCGCCTGAGATTGTCCTTTTTTATTTCTTCAAGTTTTTGAAGCATAATTTTTTTTTATTCTCCTTTCGTGACATGAAACTATTTGTTTTTATTAAAGAATGATTTGTGGGTTTATTTATATTCCATCTTTTTTTTTTTAATAAAAAAAAAAGTCTCTCTATTAACCTTTTCCCTAATTGCACTGCTGCATTCTTGTCAAAGGAATTGATGCGACACTGCATTTTGATTGGTCTCCATTCTTTCTGTCTTTACATTATTTCGTGATCACAGGAAGCAGATTTCGTGTGTTGTATTATATTTGTCTCCGAAGGTCCTTTATTTAGTAGATTTTAACAAATGGTAAATGTTATTGTAAGACGCATTTCGGAAAAGATGATGCGCCATTGAATTCATTATTGTAATTAGTATTTTCAGTGTATGATACATAGTTCAAGATATTTTGTTTCAATTATTGAATGGAAATTTTAACTGAGTTAAAATATGTAATGTTCATATTCCATTTTTTTTCATTTGAAGTTTTGCATCTTGTTTAACAGAAGAAATGAAGTAATGTTTCATTATTTCATCTTAATTATACCAAGAGCGCAAACTATTTTTTTTATACAAATCTAGGTTATTGAACGGAGCTTTTTATGAATATATTTAAAAATCTTTTTTAAAAAAATGACCTGTCGAGAAAACCGATAGAAATTTTTGTTTAAAATCTTAGAAAAAAATTTCAATTTCTTATGGAATAGTTCGCCAAAGTTTCTTAAATATGCATATACTTATCAATTTGAAGTATAATATAAAATACCAGCAATAGTTAAAATTTTAAAAGATACTCAGATATCTTTTTTTTTTATTCCATCAAGTGTTTTTGATATGTCAGTAAAACTATTAATGTTATTTTTTCTTGAAGAATTAATCCATATCGCATTCGTTTTTTTCTGCATACAAGTTGGCTTCTCTTGCGAGGTTTTTGAACTGTTACTGTTATGACTGCTGTTCATCGAACTATGCTTTCATTTTCCCTTTTTATTTATTAAACTATTAGTCTTTTCAGGTTCAATTGATTCCCTTTTTCTTTGCATACTAATATTTGTACAAGCAATACATTTCATATATGAATGAGAAGTAATTAAATGATTCGTCATCGTGTCATTTATTTTAAAGTAATTAAAACGTTGATGCGCTACGTGTTCTGATGAAAGCAATCTTTTGATGAGATCAACCATTTCGGATCAACTCCACCAGGTTTATCCTGATCGAACTAATTTTTTTTTTAATTTTCTTTTGGGAGTGTCCGTTTGTTCTTAAGGAGCTTCCGGTTGCTGTAATTAGAGATTCAGTTATTCTCTTAGAAGTAAATAACATTTATTTTGTTCTTATTATTGAGTAATTAAATGTAATTTATCTATAATGTAAAATATAAAAATACTTATATTTGTCCTTAAAAGAATTACATTTGACTTTTTTACTCGTCACCCTATACGAATGCCTCGGTGGAAGAATTTTGAAAGATGTTCTGATAATAAGAGATTTAAAGTTGGCTAATTTTACTAATTGTAGCATATCTTGTATAGATAATTGAAATCACAAAATGGCCGTTGGACTAAGGGCAATCGGCGGATAATTTTTATTGCGTATTTAATACCATTATTGAGAATTTTAGCATTATTTATACGATCCAAAAATTCTACTCTGTTTTTTGTAAATTTTATCTAAGGCTTAAGTATTGTGAAAAAGAGGCAAATGATGTCGCAAGTGTTCATTAACCGTTGTGCAATTCGGTTTTTTTAACTTGATAGATGTAAATAAAGATATGATGGGATTACACACACACACACACACTGCTGCATGTTATGTGATAGACTTTAAAAAAAAAATGGGGTGGGGGGGTAGTTGTTGTATGAGATTGGGTGAAATGGTTGTATTCAAAAATCAGAATTTATTGGTTCAAACGTATTGTCTCGACTTTATGGATTTCATATCTGCCCTTTCACCATCACGTTCTTTGGATACTCGCATGAATTACAAATAGAATCAAATTTGTGCTATTCCGCTCCCCGCTTCAAATAACCTGTAAATTCATACATTCTTTGCTGTGGTATGGTCACGACGTTTTTTAAGTCTCAGTAATGTGCTAAAAAATGAGAAGGAGCTATATAAATTTTCTCAGCTGTGTGTTTTTATGTGGCCTTTGTCCCCCTTTTTTTTACATTTAAATAACCATCATGACGAAACAGGTGGCATACATTTGCATTTCAATCTGGTAACTCGCAGTGCACAGAGTTAGCGAGAGCGAAATTGTGTTTCCCCTTTTCTTTCTTTTTATTATTATTATTGGATAGCCGCGTTGTTACTGAAAGAAATGTCGAAATAATTTAAATGAAAGGAATATACATGTGAGATAGATTATCCACTTAAATCACAGGCACAAGTGGGTTCATAGATTAAGTAGTCCATGAGATATTTTATAAATTTGCGCCCCGGCATTATTTATTACAATGCGTGTTTCTTCTGAAAATGGGCGATACTTTAGAGAAAAATCTTACACTAACCTTTGGTTTATTTAACTTGGCGAAAATCGATAAGATAGCGATGGTAAAGCAATGGGCACTTTTTTATGTTTTTTTCCCCTTGAACATATATTTACCTGGTTTTTAACCACTTATCTAAAAAAAATTATTGTGAAATATCTTCGTTGTAAATAAAAGATGTTGTTCCTGTGTAAAAACTGTTGGGGAGCAGGCTCTTATTTATATATTTATTTTGCTTTTTGGAAAGAAATTTGATTTTACATTTATTTATCGGTACATAACAAACTGTACAGCGTGGCTGAAATGAGAAATTCCATTTTCTTTTTCAAAATGCTTTTGATACATATTTGTTAAAAACTGATTAAAATACCTTTTTCAGGAAGCCCAAACATATATTAAAAATTGAATGTAATTATAGCCGCTATAGAAAGTTGCAAAAATACATGGTAAAATTCTTACAAAGCTTTTATGTGTGCACTTTTATTAATATATACATTTGATAGTATATTTGTTGAGCAGTGCGGGAAACAAAACGGGTCATTTTTTTTAAATGAAAATTCATATTTCTTTGGAGGGGGAGGGGGATATGTTGTGTGTGTTTCCTGTATTGTGATAAAAAAATATTTAAATAAAAAATGTGCATTATAATATTTCTTATGTAATTCGCTTCAGTTGTTCCATGTTAAAGCCTGTTCGACCCACAAAGAATCAAGCGTATAATTTCATTTAAATAACATGTCCGCAAAAATCCTACAAAAGCAACTTTCTTGACAGTTATCGGACGAAATCTGTTCGAGCACATGTCACATGTGACAGATATGTTTCGAAATCGTATTTCCAAACGGCCCTCTTCTATGAAATCGTCCGAATTCTCGATAGATGTTATTTCCGAGAAAATTAAAGTCGAAGAGGTGAGTCCTTCGAGTGAGTAAATGTTGCTGAAAGTCTGCAATTTTCTATTTTGAATAAGTGATGGGCATTTAGAGATCGTTTTTAGTGTACGTTACAGTGCGGCCATTGTTTTCCGGTTCTGCCTCCTTGCTAAGTACTTCTACTGCTATTTCGGAAAGAATGCGGATATTGATATCGTGTTTTCTTTTTCCCATTATCCGTGACTTCTTTTTCAGGAAATTCAAATGTTCCGAAACGAGAGGGGAGGCTCTCTTTTGCTGTTACAGCAACATTTTAAGCTATTTACATAAAAGTTTCCTACTTAGCGTTTGAGACAAGTCAGAGGTCGACGCAGTAAAAGAGAAAGTTATTCCCTCCCCCTCCATCCCCTCGTCGAATGCATCAAGAACAATAGCAGCACTTGTGTACTTTTGGCTCTTTCTTTCAATTGCCCTGCGTCACAAAATGAATTGCATCTATTAACCGTGCCTTATGCTATTTCCGTCTATGAAAATGGGTTTTTGAGTATAGACATGAAGTGTGTGTGTGGATGTAAATATTAGTTTCCTTTTTTTAAAAAAAAATGTCTACGTCGTCATATTCTTCTGTAAAAGTTTTTGTTTGCTGAAAACAATATCTCGGTTTTATTTTCTCCCTGCTGTAGAAAGTAAGTATATTGCCCTTTTCAATATTTTAACCTTCGGAATAATATGTTGAAAGCATTTATTTCACTGAAGATTACACTTTATTTTTATTCGAGGGCGTGAAATAAATTGCTCTTTTTTCCCCATTAAATGACCTTAGAGAAGTATTTAAATAACTTGGAAAAATTATATATATTCCTGTATTAACTCAAAGAACCTTACAAATCTTGATTTCTTCGGACTTTAATTACGTTGCTGTCTAGACAGGAAAGTAAACATATTATTATGATTACCTTTTTTTTTTTTTTTGTATGCTTTGTTCTTTCTGGAAAAGTTCATGAACATTTTAAAAGCGAATTTTTAGTCTATCTCATCATTCCACTTATGGTTGATTTTTGTGAGTAACTTTCTTTTACTATATATAAGTTTTAAAACATACTTTACCAGGTAAAAAATAGCTTCAAAATGTTAAAATTAGTAGGCATTATTATTTTGTTTATAAAAAATATTTTTTGCATCAATCATTCGAGTCATTCCATCCCTTGTTTATGAATGGATTTTTTTTTTAAAGCAGGTATTGCATCGAACATTCGAGTCATTCCATCATTTTTTTTTTTTTCCTTGTGTTCAAAAACCGTCATAAATCAGGTTCTGGTTTGAAAGCCCATAATCTATACATAGGCAACTAATGATCGAATTTTAAATTGAGAACAATTGGATGAAGCATCGCCCTAATAGAATTCTTACGCGAACAAAAATATCAAAAATTGTTGCCAAATACTACGCCCAATAAATGTTAACTCAAAAGATACAAAAATGAGAGAAGAAAAAGTTGTTATAGTTATGGAGGGGGGGGGGACCATAGTTTTTGTCTCATGATGTCTTTTCGATTATATGAACGTTAAAGCAAAAAATAAAATCCTTAGCTATTGTATTTATCGAAAATTCATGTTTATTGTTCCATTAAACAACCAACTTTATTTATGTAAAGCAAACTCGTACCTAATTTTCTGTTATGTGCTTGATAGGAATTACATAATTTGAAAGGTTTGTTCACGTAAAATGAGTACCCCAAAACAAACATTTTAGTTCATTTGTTGCTGTTAGAATTATAATTTACGCATTATTTTTTCATCTTCATTGGTATTTCTAATTTTATGTGGCATTAGAAAATAATTTTCTTTTCGTAATTTTGTTTCTTGTATGTATTGTTGATTATTGGAATACAAATTTGAGAAAGCTTTCTTAATTTGGAAAACGTAAATTAATTTACCGAATGCTTTCAAAATTCTTTCTTTCTGATATAAACTTGTTTTTCTTTCATACTGTTTGGCAATACTTTTCTTATTTTTCATTCCACCCTAATTCTTAATGAATATATCCAGCACAAAATCTCGGGAACATAAATTGTTTATTCGTCCATCAAAGGATGAGAAGTCGATGAAAGAAACTGAGGATGGCACATTGATTGCTGCATCTGTAGTCGCCATTAAATCCTTCTTAAACCAACTTCTGAATCCTTCTTCTCTTCCAAACTCATTTGCAATTAAGAGATTGGCAGGCTTTCTTACTGGTCATGGAGTAGTCCTGGTCTTACCCGTTAACTTTTTTTTGTGGTGGTGTGTTGTTTTTCTGTTAGACGGCTGGCCCCAATGTTCATCCACGTAAAAAATTGGACACAGTTTCATTTCTGAAATTCGAAACTGCGAGATCTTTTTTAGCCTTTTTGAAGCCATTGACAGCAACATAGTGTGCATGTTGTACAAACTTTTATTATTATTATTTTGCGTGAGATTGCATGCATTTCAAACTATTCATGCGTCTCAAAGTTCTCTATACTTTTATTGCTTTTTCCTGTCTCTTTCATCAGAGTGGTTA
>BMAW01129616.1:63702-93505 GCA_019974015.1 Nephila pilipes | reverse complement strand
CAAAATAATGGGGATAAAGGATTTGAAAAATTGAGCACATTATCATTACATTTCTTTTTTGGATTAAAATTCTTAACATATTCGGATTAAGGCATGATGCTGGAGCAATTCTCGACAATTGATAAGGATTAATGAGACAGGACAGCAAAACATTTGTAAGTCGTGTACATAACCCACATGATTTTTTTAAACTGACGAGTTAATTTATACCTTTCAATTCATGCATTACATACATAATAATCTTTAACTTTAAATTCAAGGAATTACTTATGAATATTGTATTTCGTTCCCCAACTTGGCAACAATAACAATATAGACAGATCATTTCATCAACAAACCGAAAATGGTTTTGCGCACATAGTTAATATATTTTGATGTTACTACAACAACTTTGCGTTATTCTATTATATCAGAAACCGACTTTCGAAAACAGTTACATTTCATTTTTGATTCAAATACTTACAAAATGCTTACAAATATGACTGCTCGATCTGACAGAGAAAGGAAGAATGCAGGTTTAAAAATAGAGTCGTAATCGATCGAATTAGGCCTCCACCCAACTAATATTATAGTTTATAAAATACATTTTCAGCCAACAAATTAAAAAAATGAAAGATTCAAATAACTGCGACTTTAGCTTCATATTTTTTTAGAAAACAAGACAGAGAGACAGATCTTTTAAATCATTAAAACAACTCAGAATAATTTCACTTTGTTTTCGTTTTGACCTTTGGTCTCAACAGACAGACACCGGATATCATACAGATCAGGCAGCAGTAAATCTGTTGAACGGTGATTCTACCTTAATCGCGGAGTCGCGCACACGAAAACTTGTTGAAGAAGAGATAGAATGTCGACTTGAAGTTCATGAATAGAAACTCAGTTCTTTCCTCCCTGAAACTGGAACATGTCTGCATATGCCTCCCACATGCCTGGCGGATTCTTTTAGATTTAATGGCCAGGTTCCTTTCCTTGCATGCTGAGTGAATGACCAGCAACTGGACCCGCCGAGAGATGAAGTCCTCTGCATCAAAGAAGTTCCGTCTGCAGAGTTAAATACCAACACAAATATTTGGTTATTTTACTATTTAGAAAGTAAATGTTCAAATTAGTAATGGAAAAATGTTTTCAGGCAAAATATTATATTTTTTGACGGAGTCAAATATTTTGGGATGACATTTTTTAAATTCAAGGACATGTTAACTTTTCAAATTTACCAGAGGTTTCTGAGAAAATGACATTGAAATCAAGGGCAGCACAACAATGAAAAGCAATTTAGTAGTGAATGTATAAAGTACTATAATAAATTTTTTTTTGAAGATATTCTGCTAAATGCCTTTTGGAATAAAACACCCTTTTCATATGCAAAATTTTTTTTGCGAAAGGTGTGAATTCCTAAATACTGAATGATTTAATATCATTGATTAAGATAATCTTTATTTAAAGTTTAATATCTGAGTAACATATTTTTTGCATTGAAGATAATAATTTTCCTTACCTGAAATTTTCTTTAGCAAACCAGATAGTTAAACAAATATGAATTCCCGAAACGATTCAAATGTTTAACTATTTGCTATTATTAACAGGTAGATATATTTAGGTAAATGTTTGAATAAAACATTAAATTCTGACTCATTGATTAAAATCACAGCATCTAATAAGACGCTACATAAAAATTAACACGATATAAATATTTTGATTTCTGAAACATTCCTTAACAAAATGAAGGCGGCAATTTTCTGGAACGATTTCGTTACTGGGGATTGTTGAGGCTTTACAGAAGAGGTGTATGAAACTAAATCAGTTAATGTATATGTATGAACACTTTAAAAGATTTTTTAAGAACAATTTAAAAGTATTTTGTGCTAAATATTGCTAGAAAAACTACAGTTTTCTAACAATTAAAAAATAAAATATTATTCCCAGATGGTCACAGGTTTTTTAGGATCGATCCCAACAAAAGACCATACGGTGAAATAATGAATGTTGCTGTGCATTAAAACAGTCGAGCAAAATAACGTCTAGATGAGTAGATAAGAAAATGAAATGCCACTACAGCTCAAATTATTGCTCCTCAAATGATAATGTATCAAGACAAGGTTCTTTTGCCAATAATCTTCTATATTGAAAGTTTAATCGTTTCGATAAGTAAATAAAATAGAGATTTTTACGACAGAAACATGTCAGGGATAAGTGTTTTTTTAAACTAATAATGGAAGTACAATATTCTGCGAAAACGTTTGAGTCTTGGAGAGGAGGATGTAGCATATCTGTCCCTCCCAGAGCTTTACATGTAATGAGCTTTGAGACTCAAAGAATTAGTTTAGATTGCTCAAACTGATACAACGAAAATAAATCATAAAGAACATAAATATTCACTTTCAACAGCGGGTGATTAAATGGGTTAAATGGCTGATTTTAAATAAGTTGAACATCTATTACGCTAATAATCAAGTAGTTTAGCTCGATATACTAGATTTTAAGACCGAAGATAAAACTTCACAAATGTAAAAAAAAAAAAAAAAAAAAAAAAAATATCGATCTTGCTGAGATAAAGTTTGAAACTATTATAAATCAGAATAATTCGCCTGAAGAAGCTGGAGAAAACACGATCAGAAAATAAATTTAAACAGCTTGATCCTTTGTTCCCAGGTTCTGAAGTTCAAAGGACGTGTGATACAGCTGGATTGTAGATATTTCTAATTAATGAAGTCAAAAATGAAATCTATGAGTAAAGAAAATAGTTGCTGTTTGACCTCTCCCTATTCAACCAGTAGCAAACGACACAAACGTCAGCGTTTTAGTAATGGGCACATTGTGGGAGACCCGCTGGCACTTTCCCAACAACGCAAAACGACGCTTTTGAGGAAGAAAATATTGAGACAAGCAGATTATGTCTGACCCCATGGAGACTGCAGTCATTTTCAGAATAATAATTTTTTACTAACATCTCTACGCCTTAAGTTGTATTCATTTCAGGTTGCAAACTCGATTCTGTTTTGACCACCTGAGTGCTTGGCAATGATTAAATGGATATTCGATATATGATAACTAATGCAATATAACTTGAAGGAGATGAATAATTTTCTCTTCTCATTGCTCCTGGCCCTCAATGTGGGGCCGATAAATGTCACGTGAAAGGACTTCATGATAAAACCTTTTCCGTATTTCTTGTAATTCATAGATGGTGCTAAAGAAACTGTACCGTGGCTGATATTTTTGGACAGCATAAGAGATTGTCTAATAAAATGGCTGCTTTCCAGAATGAGATAGTGCCCAGAATCAGATGGGATTCACACAATTAACAGTAATCAGACTTGTCTGCCACGTTTATTAGAAAGACGACACCAAGATTTTAAACTTGATGATAAACGGAGGGAAAAAGTAGTCATCTTTTATATATATAATGCATTAATGCAGTAAACCACTGGAGACACCGCAGCCGCCTGTGTGTGTAAAGCTGAACTGCATTTCTGGAATATTGACCTAACGATGATAGATGTTCTGTTCGAGAGGAGAAAGCTGCAATGCTGAGTAACCGTTGACTGGCCAGGCTGTAACGTTAAAGAAAAAACGCAAATCGCGATTCACCAACCGCATCACTCGTTTTAAATAGATATTCGACCCATAGGCTGCATCAATAACTGAATCGCTTTTGGCCACATCAGAGCAAAGGACACACTGGAAACTTGACGGATATCACCCAACACAAAATTTATTGATCAATATTTTCGTTGTATTGTACGCAAATGTATATTTTTATTCAGCCTCTCCTGAACCATTCTTTCGTTTCTCGTTTTTTAAGTCAGAAAAAGACAGTCAGAAAGCATCATAATTAACAACAACAAAAAGGTGCAGGAAAAATTGATAACTTATGGGGTTTTAAAAAGAATGAACCAAATATGAAATGTATATGACTACGGGTTTTTTTTGGTTTCTTAAAATAAGTCAACGACGAAAAACGAAAGCTTTTGTATATTTCATAAAATGTGAAAAAATCATTAAGGATTTTGTGGAAAGAAAAAAAAATTCGGACGATTAAGCATTATTTTAAAATAAGAAATGTTTAAAAACAAATCAGCAGATTGAAAAAAATTCTAAACAAAAAAAAAGCATTCTGACAGGCAATGGAATCATTCCACATTTATGTTTCTTCTTTCTAATGATTAAAATATACGATACCAAGAATAAGATGAATGGAAGAAGACACGTATTAGTGAGCAAGTAAGCTTGGTGAAAAATTTAACACTTGTATAAAGTGTTAGATTCTATATTCATATTAAAAGAACGGACATGTATTTGTTATTAGGCTTTTCTGTGATTTTCAAATATCTAGATAATATGCAGGTCTTGCTAGTAAATAGACAATGATGTTTGATCTATTTATATAAGCTATTTGTAAAAATTTTCTACATCTGGCTGGAAGATATATAGCTTCTTTAATTCAATATGGTTATAAATTTCGGTACTTGCATTTAAACCGAGGAAAAAAATGTCCCATGTTCGATCCCAGGTAAATCCATTCAATGCAAAAAATTGATAGATATTATGGACAGTTTTAAATTTAGTTCTGCAAAAAGTAGAGTAGACCGATGGAAGATTGCATCAACATTGCTGTTTTTTTTTTTTTTTTTTTTTTCCCCAAATCTTTATTGTTTTCTTTGTTTTATAAATATTTGCCTTACATTCTAAGCTGTGCTGCGTAAGAAATACAAAAATCAAATCTTGCCATCCGTTTTATTGAAAACGTTTTCTATTCTTTTTAAGTGTGTTCTCAATTTGTTAAGCCCAACTTTGAAATTATTTTTAAAAATTTTCAATATTAGCTCAATGACATTGGCAATAATTTTTTTCCTCATTCAGTGGAAATTTTATTAATAATAATAATAAAAAGAGTGCGTTACTTATGAAAAATAAATTGCAATTTGAAAACATCTGATTACATGTGCTTAGTGCACATGAAATCAAATGTTAGATATTTTTAATTTAAGATTTTTAAGATTATTTAGAGATAGTTATTTTTAATAAAGAGTGTGCGTTATTTAAAAAAAAAAATTCTTTCCGTGCTATAAATATAGTTTTTGAAAAAAAAAATGAGTTATAAAAATTACAACTGGAATCATAAAATATAAAAATATGGTTTAAAATAAAATTTTAAAAATGCGGGAATGTTTGAAAAATGCTATAAAATCGAAAATTAAATCGATTTAGACATTTAAATTAAATCGATTTCTTTGAGACCATTTCATTATAGATCTGCTACGAATTATGGGTATCTTGTTTTTCAATTCCTGTTCTTTTTTTCGTGTGTGGGTTTAACTGACTCCCTGTGCAATTTGCTAGAATACTTTAAGTAAATTTACTTATTTCTTTGTTAATATTTACCTTTTCTGAGTCCTTGTCGCACACATCGGTGAACAGGTTTTTTTTTTTTTTTTTGCTTGATCACCTACCTATTTTTCTTCTTTCTGTCAACATGTTGCTGCTAAAATGTTTTTGTCCGCTGTTTTTTTAACCGAGATAGTCATTTTGTGGTAATGCATCGTAGAAACTGTCTCGAAAAAGACATTCCATGAATTTATTAATATGCAGAGACCTTTTCAACTCTTACCTCTTTTGCTATGTACTTTATGATTCAAATTAAGTGATGAAACTAATATTGACCATTTGAATTATTCTGAAAATAATTGTGTCTTTTTATGATAATTACTTCGTATTTTTCTATTCTATTTGTATTTCTTTTACCTCATTTCGAATACTGGTTTTTAAAGCTGTCATTTTTTTTTTTTAATGTATTTGTTCTTGATATTTTGCATTTTGGTGACGGATTTTAGTGTTTTTATTCCATACATAGTCTGCTTTGTTGCTTTCTAATGAAGCGAAAAGGGAACAATCACCTACCTATTCCATTTAATCAGCTTTAAAGATTATTCTCGATTTTGTTCTCTAAGATAATTTAAAAAAATTGGATAATTTTAAAATCTCTGAGATTTTTAAGTATTTCATCACTGTTTATTGGCTATCTTATGAGTACTTTGTTCTCGATCACAGAAGAATAATCATTAATCCACGTTCATAAAACAAAAACAAAAAAAAAAGCAGTTATTAAAGCTCTTTCGTTAAATCTCTAGTTTTGAGTTCTGCATAATGAGTTATTTGCACAGTGTCGCAATCAGTGACATTGGCACGAAACTGATTCGTTGGATTCAAGGAAGAAGCTTGGCATAGGATTTGTGAAATCGCTTGAGTAGGTGTCTTACGTGGTAATTCTCGAATAATCTTACCAAAGTTCATTGAGAAGTCTTACTGTTGTCACGTAGAGAAAGTTAGGAGGGCAACAAGGTACGATGCTCGCGCTGAAGTGAATCAACCTTGGTCGGCCCTGAAAACTGGGTGTTGATAGATGCAACTGACAAGGCCGAAATTCGAGGTATAAACTCCGGGCACCAGACGCCCTGTGAAGTTTCAGAAAGCCTTCAGCTGCTCGACATTGACGAGTAACTAGCCTTTACCGCGTTTTTATTTTTTATTTTTATTGTTGTTGGAAGTATCCATCTGCTTCTCTTCAAAGATGTGTCAACTCGCCATCCGCCTATCTCACGTCGTTCATTCCTGTATCGAATCGACCTTGTTGTACACAATCCTCTCTATGGATTCAGAGGATTCGTTGCTCAATAAATCTACTTTAAATGAAGGTTGGCTTGATTTTTAAATAGAATATTGCACTTGATGCAACAAAGAAATTGAATTCTTACGGACGAATGAGTCTACTGCAAAGCTTTATATATATTTGTATTGATGAAAAGTGTATTTATACGCTTCATCAATAAGAATTGAGAGTAAGGTTATTGCAACCATATTTTTTTTATTGATGAATTTCATTTGTTACGGGCACTTGATGCGTTTCCAATATTTTCGCTTTTCTTCTCTTATTCCGTATTGTGAATACTTCGAAACATTTAAATAATAGTTGTATCGTCGATACACTTGTAAAAGTCTCATTATGGTGAGAGAGACCTTTCCTTCAAAAGCAAAAATTTTTATTTCTCTTTGTTAGCCGAGTCTTTTAATGAGACAACTATTGTTGTGAAGATGCTTTGTTTTTCATAGTAAAATGAGCCATGCGCAAAAGTAGGTCAAGATTTCCAATTCCCTCATATTGTCACTTGTGGAATAAACATTTTTAAAAAACAATTCTCTTGAAACTGAATAGAATTTATTCCAAACGATGTGTTTAAATTCAATTTTCTTATGAAAGATGCAATGTGTTACTCATTATCCCACCACAAGTGTTGAAGAATAAAAATAGAACTTGTACTCATTTATAGTATAAAAATATAACACATTTTATTAGCAGTTAATATAATTTTCTCATTTATTTATTTCAATGTAAACATGGGTAACTCGTTATTTTCTTAATAATGGTGTATGAACTATTAATCGACAATAAGGTAATACAGTGAAAGGGAGAATTTCATTATCGCACAAAGAAACGTGTGTCGTGCTATGAAGGAAGTAGTATCAGTGAAATATTTGAATTGTCCTGTTCTGGATTCCTATTTCTGGATTTGTATTGCTTCGTCTCGTTATTTTTTTAAATTTTATATCGCTTGCAATTAACCAATGTACATTACATTTATTTTTACTTTTTATCTTTTGCTTTTTGTTCTAGTTTCCTTGTTTCTAATTCTACTAATTGAAAATTTATTTTCAAGTAAACAAATATTATGTTGGACAAGCAGGTGTTGCGCGAAAAGTTTTTAACTTAAGTTTACCAAAATAGCATTGCTTTTGAGTTTTCCAAAATGTATGTTCTTACGTGATTTATAATGAGAGGATTTTTAAATAAGGTAATTATGTTTAAGAATCTTATTGAAATTGTTAATGATTTTTTTTTAAATTGCTTGCTCTAGTTTTTTTTATGTTGGTAAATTTTCCTTGTTTCACAGCGGCATTCGTTTAAATAACTATAACCGAACAACAACAAAAAATGAAAATTGAGAAAATCATCCATTTTAAGGAAAATTGCTATCGGAAAGATTAAAAGATTTTTTTCATCAATAATAATAATAATAAATATAGAAAGTTATTCCGTTGAATTTGGCGATTAATATACTTTGAAAAATTCACTTTACATTTCGAGTTGAACAGCTACTGATGAATATTGAAACACTTATAATCTTGCAATTTTTTTTATAACATTTTATTCAAATGCGTACAATAGAAAAAAACTCAGAGTAATTTTATACTGCTTGATAAATAAGATAATAAAAAGAAAAAATTTGAATTATTCTGTTTTCGTCCGTTTTTACCCTATTTTTAAAAAAGATATCTTGAGTTCAACGCTCGTAGAATTGCTGTGCAGATGAAGTGATATACTGAAGACACACGGGATTGTCAAAATTGTCTCCCCTGCCCCCCCCCTTTTTTTCTCTTTTAGTTTAACCCATTCTCCAACTATAGTATATGTAATCTTTCCTCCCCCCCCCCTTTAATTCCATATGTACCTAGGGGCAAGAGTAAAAACGATGCACTGTTATTGTTCTTCCTTTGTTTGTGTATCCAATGCATTTATTCAAAATCTATCTACATAAAAAAACATTTAAAATGCGCAACAAAAACCCTTGATGACACAGTTAGCAATCAGTCCGCGACGTGTTCTCTCTGCAAATGCGAGTGGAACGTGAAAAAGCATCATCTGTTCTGAAGCAGAATAGCTGTGCCACTTTCAAGGTTAAAAAAGAAAATGGCCGATGTGCATTCGTCATTTTTTAAAGTCAGGACCTGCAGGGAAAATAAACAAAGATAAATTCCCTTTTATTCCTTTTTGTTAAATCGTGAGTGTGGTGAAGCGTTGTAAATAGAATTAATTTTTCAAGAGGGGTACAAAGAAAATAAATAAAAGTCAACCTATTTTTTAACCAAACTTGTAATTGTGGTTTCCTTGATCTATGTTGCTGTGGGTTGAAGAGTTATAATTCTCTTTTAGTGTCATTGACTTTTATCTTTGAATGGTCCTATCGGATGATTTTTCCTGATTTTTTTTTTTTTTTTTTTTTCAACCTTCAGCATATATTACCACAGGTGAAAATGTCCTTGCAATATATATGTCATTATAGTTCATTTTCGCTTGATGAGGAAGTGGAATATGAGCAAAGTGTTATGCAACAAAAATTATTTTCCCAATTATAAAGATTTATTGTAAAATAACATCTTTTGTAATTCTGTGTTTATCATATTGCACAGATAGCATAGAAAAATCATACATCATCATAAAATGTGTTTTTTTTTGTTTTATTGCTTTTTAATTTTTTTTTTTAATTAAATAAAGATTTATTAAGATTTGGGTGTTAGGTGATTTTTTTCATCATTATCAGTGTTTCCCCCCCCTCCCCTGTTCTTATTTTATTTGAAGGTAATAGGACTTAACGTTAAAACATGTATTTTTGACTTGATTCTTACATAACTGAAAAAACTCTTTGCAGTTTAACATAAATAGTAATCAATTGAAAAATTATCGAATAGAGGGAAAATAAAATTCTTTAAAAAAAATTATTCAGTGATTCACGACATTACTTTTCCAACACTCTACATTTTTAATGAAGTAAATGATAGTATTGTTTTTTATCATAAAGATATTAAATATGTATACTTTGCTTTTAGTCAAGTTTCTACTGTGACATCTTTTCTTATAATTTTTGTTTTCTTTACAGTTACATCCTCACGTCCACCTCAAAGGCCATGGATTTATATGAGTGAGACAGAGCCTCAGTTCCCTTGTAAGTCAAAATTTCCAATTATTTATTTTTATATATACTTTACTGAAATAAATTTAAATTTTCTCGGCTTGTAAATTATGTACCAGTGGCATTTGCACTAGAATTGATTCAGAATCTTCCCCTTCTCCAACAATTATTAAAATGTTTCTTTAAAGCATTTTTTTTTTAATTTTATGATTCAATTAGGTGAAATCTGGACATTCCCCAAGAGAAATTCTATGTATCCCAGTATGTGTGTGTCCACACATGCAATTTTACAATTAAATTTTTGGAAATGATTATAAAATTATATACATTTTTTTTTATTTGTATAAATTTATAAAATTATTTTGTAAGACTCTTTGGCTTTATTTGTTGTTGTTGAAATACTGGAAGATTATGTATTACTTCAATTGAAAATATCTGTTAAGCCAATGGCTTAAAGTCATAAATATTTAAAAATCTATAATGTTCATTACTTTTTATTAAAAAATTTTTTAAAAAAAAACAAAAATTCTGATGTGTATTTTTATTTTAGGTGTATTTACAGTCATGTGCTACAATATTCTCTGTGATAAATATGCAACACGTCAAATGTATGGGTATTGCCCAAATTGGGCGTTAGATTGGTCCTATAGAAAAAAACATATTTTACAAGAAATTCTTCATTACAAAGCCGACATTATTTCTCTTCAAGTAAGTATTGCATTAACTTCATATTTATTAAATATTAAGTGATCTTTAGAAATATGTTCGCCTGTATTAATTACCTTTTGTTATTTTTGAAACATTGAAAAATCATTTTCAATTTCTCTCGCAACATATACAAATTTTCTTTTAGCCATCTGTGTAATGAAATTAAGAAAAGTTTTCTCAGTCTACTGTTTATTATGTCAAAATAATTTTCAAAATGCAGTAGTACATTATAGGTGAAGCATAATACTTCAAAGATATATAGAAAAAGATAGAATATACAAAGATTCCTTACAATGTAACAATCAGGCATAAATTCCTTATCATGAATGATAACACCAGAATATATTCTACTCTGCTATTTGATTATTTCTATTCATGAATTTCAAATAGATGTAAAAGTTAAACTCTTGAATATATTTATTCTCTTACTTGTGAAAAACTTGTGTGGGAAAATATTGCACATAAAAGGATGTTGAGAATTACATAAATACTCACAGTTTAGTTAGCAAGCAAGGGAAACTAGAGTGATGATTCTCAATAACAATTCGAATAACATGTTCCTGCTGTTGCCAATATACAAACAATAAATTCTAGAAGCAAATAGTCAAAAGTATAAGGCTCACACTAGATCATCTTACACACAAGTTAGACTAGATTTTGAATGTTTTCCATTTCAACAAAGAAATCTTTCCAGGGAACAGATCAACATATTACTAACACAAACACAATTTATCATGTTTAGGACAATCTAGAGAAAATGGTTGCTAGTCTCTTATCACTTAGAGATATAATTCAGCAATTGAAAAGCTGTCTGCTACAGGAAAGTAAGAAAATGTCCTAGTGCATCTGAATCCAACCTTTTAGTTCCCTTGAGCTGTGCGTGAAATGCTATAACACTAGCAATAGCTGATGAGAAAAAATAGTAGAACATGTAGTTCAGTAATTTGAATTTTATTTATTCGTGAATTTTTTTATTATCAAAGTAAAAGTCAAGATATTGTGGTATATAAAATTTGTAAAATGTGTGGCATTGCTTTTAAGATATTTAATAATTTGGTTTGGTAGATGTAATTTTACTTCTCAGAGTTTTCGCTAAATGCTATCAAATATTTTATCCTTTGTTTTATTCTTATGTTTCATTATCAAAATTAACTCCTCCAAAATGTAGATGCTTCCTAATATCGATGTCATAAATGAAGCAAAATTATGAAGACATGTTTTTCGGAGAAAATATATTTTACGAATTCTTAAAAAAAAAGAGATAGTTAAATTTGTTCTTATAATTAAGCCTCAAAATAGAATTCTAAATATATCTTAAGATTTATGATTTCTTTTTCAAATATCATTAATCTGTTTTCCTATTTAAGTATAAAATCAAAAAGTGGTTACATAATTTTCATTGCTCCAATGACTTTCTTTAACCAATGTGTTGAAATGCATAGCATAGTTTTGTTTGATTTAAAATTAACTTACTTTCATTTTGAATGTTGTTCTTTGAAACACAGTATTGATCATTTGGTTCTCACCTTAAAGATACATGTTTAGCTCATTTGAATGAGTGGTCAAATCTATTGAAAATGCTAACTTTGTGAGCCAATTTTCTGGCACAAATTCTTGTTTTTATAAATAATTCGACTTTGTTTCATAAATCATGAAATATTTTACATAGACTAAACTGTCTTGCATCTGAAAAGTAAATATCTCCATGATTATTATCCTTCAATTTAAAAAAAATTTCAAATTTGCAATATTTCAATCTTTTAAAGCATTTGAAATATATAGTCTTGATGATAATCACCATAATGATATCAATTTGTAAAGCTCTTTAAATTTTTTTAGTGTATGATATTTTATCCTAAAATTTTGAGAGGTCATTAGATCATCTTTTATTCATTTTGCATGTTCCTTTTTCTTATCATTGCTGGGATGCCTTTTGCCTTTCCAAATATGTTCACTATTAACAAAAATATCACTTTAATGTACTTTTAATGACATAAAAAAATATTTCTTTCAGTGATGTAACATTCATCATCAATGTCTTTAATAAAATTTGCTGTTTGAACTGTAATACTAATATCGGTGCTTTCATTTATCATTATGATGTGAAATTTAAAACAACACAACTATGCTCTCCAAACCTGTTTTAATAAATTTTCCATTTTAATCAGTTTGCTTGACTTTAGCCTTGTGAGATGAGTTAGTTTTAGAAATATTTTATCAGATCCGAGTTTATATGAATGTCTTATAAGCGACAAAAAATGTCTATCATTTACAAAGTTGGTCAGAAAAGGTTTTTATGAATAATCATAGCATTTTACTCACCACATTCACATGTAATGCTTTCATTTTTGTTATGTATCAACTTGCATGTTACATATGGAAAGGTACTTGTATTAGATTCTAGACTTACTTTTAAGCAGTATATGAAATATCTTCCTAACAAATTTTGGTGTAAAATCCATTTATGTATTTCCCTTATTGGCAGACAACTCCTCTTTCACTGAACTATAAAACTGCTGCTTTACAAACAGATTCTCATCCCTGACGCTGCACCCCACCCAATTTGGGGGTGCGCCCACCCCAACCCACCCGGAAAAAAAAAATTATGCACAATAAAATTCTCAGGATCATGACAAATTCCCCTGGTATGTTAGGAACACAATAATCAATAATGATTTAAAAATTGAGTCCTTTGAAACGTACATAACCAAACTGTCTAGAACTTTATTTACCACCCGTGTAAATCTTCACCATGAAATAATTAGGGCTCAAACTCTGTTTATAAATATGCATTCAAAATTTAATTTTTCATTTATAAAACTTCAAAATTGTCTCTTCCTCTAAAACTCCATAAAAAATGATGGAAAAAGTATAAAAACTGTAAAAATGCAAAAAGAAGTAAAAAAATAAAAAACTTAATCTGGCACTTATATTATTAATAATATTTTAAATCACATTCTCAGAATTTGCAAGTTTAAATTTTTTTGTAGGCCAAACTTCCTGATCTTGTCTTGGTACCTTTTGAAACTATGCTTCATAGATGTGTAACATTATTTTCAATCTGAGAAAAATATATCTATTATTGATATTCAATTTCATTCGGGAAACCACATGCTTTTGTTTAATTTATTATGCACTGTTTGAGTATATTTCTTCTTCTCATCTTATAAATCTATGAATTGTATGTTTGAAAACTTATATGCAGTCTTTAGTCAAAATCTGTACATCCCTTAATTATTTTGAGCTGTTGTTATATTTAAGCCACTTTCAGTATAATTTTAATTGTTTACCTTAATATTTTTCATATTGCTGCAATGGAATTTAATTAAATTCTATTTATGTTTAGGAGGTCGAAACAGAACAGTTTTACAAATATTTCCTACCAGAATTAAAGAATGAAGGATATGATGGAATTTTTTCCCCAAAATCCCGAGCAAAAACAATGTCTGAAAGTGAAAGGAAGCATGTAGATGGTTGTGCAATATTTTACAAGAATGACAAGTAAGTCTAAAATATATTATTGTACTGTGAATCTAAATGTATATTAGTTGTATCATGAATAATCAATCATAAATTATCTGCTTGTGCATGATTTTATTTCTATACTTCCATACTTGACCTATAATGTACAAAATGAGAAAATTATGTATTTGCGATGTATATTTATTATCCGGCAGTGATCATATTTTATATTCAGACAGTGCTTCATAATAAATTAGAACCATGCTAACTCGGTCATCGTCCTCATCACTTGATTGAGGTTCTAAATTACGAGGTTCGTCGCCAGTAGCCCTCTTGTTGCTTTTAGTGCGACATCAATAAAACCAACCAACTAACCAATCTAGAACCATGCTTTCATATGTACAAGATGCCTGCTCAAATTCTGCACCCGATCTTCACTTGAGAATGGCAATAGCTATTGTCTTAAACGTGATACCTAGATATAGTGAAATAGCTATGAGCTAGAGTGAGGTTAGAGCGCCGACTGGCAGCAAACCACGGAGTTAGTGTTTCCACCTCGAAAATAGTGAAATATATGGATAAAAGTCGATTACAAAGTTGTATAGTATTCTCAATTTCGTATGAAAAGATACCTTGTGCAAAATAATGCAAGGAACAGAAGTGTAAACTGCATGTTTGTTTGGTCACAATTTCTCTAACTAATCACAATAAAAAAATTGAAAAAAGATGAGAAAATATCTTTTCTACCAAAACAAATTGATTTCATTGTTCTATAGTACAGTACTTAATTTATGTTTGAAAGTTTTTATGGTTTAAATACTGTGGTAACATGCTTTATTTACTATGATTAAAACTTATTTTTTATGCTATATGCCAGTTGTTCAAACAGATATCTCAAAATGCATGAAATTGTTTATTATGCAAATACATAAAAAACATCATGCTATTTGACATGATTCCAATATCATGATGCTCCTCTCCTCCATATAAATCATCAAAAGTAAAACAGTATCTGATGGAAACTTTCCAGGATGAAAACATTGAATACTGTGGTTTTTGTGTAGAATAACCTTTATCTTGACCTAATCTGACTCTTTTGACTTTTTCCTGTCAGGGTATTTCAAACAGCAGGTGAATGCAACCCCTCAGCTATTTCTGCAAAACTTTAAAAAAAATTGGAACAATGCTTGTGTCTGTATGACTTCTGCTCTGTTATGCTATACAATTTTCAATATGAAATATTTTTAAATAAAGGAGAGATAGTATCTCCCCTTTGTGAGTACAAAAGGTTTACGATACTCATGCTGTGTGGGGAGTGCCCGGTGCTCCCAGAGGGGGAAAGAAATTTTTTCCTCAATTCTAAAAGTGCCGAGGGGAAAGAATATTTTGACTTATTAAAATTATTGAAATATTAGTTAAAACTTGTCGCAAACATCTAAATATTGCATTGTTAGGCGAGTACGAACGATTCCCAAAATTTCAAAGCTCTAGCTTGATGGGAAGTTGGTTAAATTAACGATCGAAAATTTGATGACACACACTCACACACACACCAAGTGAAATTCAGAAAAACGTTGTAAAAAAGGAGATTTGAGATGTACATTGTAGTTGATGGAGAACATATTGAACATCTTAAATAAAAGTCTCTTCTGATAACTAATTCTTTTTTCTTTTTTTTTTCTAATACTTTTCATGGTGTAAAAATGCTAGAAATTACATCCATATAAATGTGCATTTTATACCTTCTCTTCTTAGCTCTATCATTCTCCATGGGTCTTTTCGTACTAAATTGACAACTTTGTAAATGACTTTTTCCCCTTTTATCTTACTATTTTTGAGATAGGAATGTTAACTCTGTTGTTTATCACCAGCTGGAACTGTAACTAAATTTTACCCTGTTGTGCATAGCCTCTTTACTGTACTTGGACACCACATTTAAAGCAATAGCTATCACTATTGTAAAGTTAAGGTGGGGGGATGGGAGCCATTAGTTTTTAATCTGTCTATAAATAAGTATAATTCTTGTTTTGATTATGTTATTTATGGAGTAAATACATATTCATTATATGTAAATACATATACATATTCATTTATTCTCTTAAAGACACTTTCAAATTTTGAACCAAAGATGAAATGTAAAATAACAATATATTTAAAATTGAATTTTTTTGTGTATGTTCTATAATCCTGAAATTTTTATATTAGCATTGTGAATATATGCATCACTTCTGTCTGAGCTGTCTGTTTTTTCTCTAATGTGTCTTGATAAATTAGTTTTTGTATTTATAAGTCAATATGATATCTGTCTGCTTAAAGATAATATTTATTAGACCACAAAATTCAAAATATGTATCAGTAATTTGGTTTTTTTTTCTGTTAAATCATTTTAACTTAACTAATTGCCTTAATTTATCTAAATACTGTAAATTAATATTTTTTCAATAACATACATTACCTTTTTTACTTTTTAAGTTCATTGCAGCACTTTTTCTGTGGCTCTTAATATTAAGGAAATAAGAATTTTTTATAGCAATATTTAGACATTTTTGGCAAATTTTGAAAAAAAAAATTTCTAATTTTCCTGTTACCAAGAAAATCTTTTCAAATATTGCCAAATGACAATATGTCATTTGACTGATGTCATGTATGCATTTATTTCCATCTATATCTTTCAAATACAGTCTTTATTATTGAAATTATCTTGAGTCATCCTGCTTTTAGCTATTGATCTCATTTAGCAATTATTGAGCGCAGTCAGTTTCTTTCTTTTTAAATTCTTTTAATATCTCC
This sequence comes from Nephila pilipes, assembly GCA_019974015.1. Taxonomy (NCBI): domain Eukaryota; kingdom Metazoa; phylum Arthropoda; class Arachnida; order Araneae; family Nephilidae; genus Nephila; species Nephila pilipes. The sequence continues at coordinate 76,799 of BMAW01129616.1, read as the reverse complement.
TTTAAACAGGTGTTTTCTGATTTTAAATGTAAATGGTATTGTTATTTGTGAAATTTTAGAGTGTATTGTTCTAACATCTTTCAAATTCATGTTGAATTTTTTTTTTTTTTCCCTTTATCTATTATACTATTGAATTCTGTTTTCAAATTTGAGTATGTATATTAAATGAATTTACATTCATCTACTCAATATATCTATGTTTCTTATTTTTTTAGATAATAAGATTTATTATTGTTTATTGCTGATAAATACACATTGTACTTGTATAAAAGAACATTTTTGTACTTGGTGTTGTAGTTTTGTACTTGTAGAGAAGAATCAATTTTAAAGAGAAAAATGCTTTAACATTTCCCTTAAGTTCAATGATTAAAAACAAACTTAACATTAGAGAGGTGAGTCATATTTTTTTACACATTACATCCTCAAATATTGAAAATCTAAATATTTGTTAATCAAACATAAACGCCTTTTTTTTCCCTACCTACACTATTTGTTGATATTACAATAATATATAAAAAAAAAGTTATAATTTCCATTTATTCTAAATTTCCTTCCACTCCTTTTAATGTATAAAGGTTTGATTCTTTTTTTTTTATTGTATTGTTTAAATTTTTGTTATATATGTTAGTTTAATAAATATTGCAGTTATTATTACTAATAATTTAAAATCTGTTTTATAATTAAGTTTCTCGATGTGTAGAAAATAGAAAAATTGAATTTCTTAGCAATAATTTCTTAAAGTTTGTTTTAAAATATAGATATATATTAAACCATGCATCATTGAATTTTAATTTTGTTAAATTAATTGGTAGCTCTACTAAATGAAGTTATATTAAAATCATTACTGTTTGATGGAATTAAATAATGCTTTTTTTATAATCTATATTTTATTTATCTTCGATTGTGAACTTTTTTCCCCAATTGTTCAAAACTTTAAAAAATCTTCAATGAATTATTCTTACTCCCATTACACTTAATAATTTATAAGTCGGGTTTTTTAAAAAAAAAAAAAAAATCTGCTTATTTTAACTTACAGCTTATAAATTCTTCAATGAATTATTTCTGTTTACATTCCAATGATACATGATCTAGTAAATTAATGTGAACCTAATACTATATTTCAACATGTAAAAATTTGCAAAACATCTTCATATTAAATATTTAATAGCAGCTTTATCACTACACAATTTTTTTTCAATTTATTTATTACTATTAATTATTTATTTGTGAAACCCTTTGTGAGTAAAATAATGCTTATACGCTAATGCAAAAAAGATAAAAATGCTAGGAATGTTGTTCTTAATATTATTCTATTATAAGCCTTTTTCTCTAAAATGTTACATTTTATGCTACTTTTAACTTACATAATTGAGAATGCGATCCTATTTATCAGTATAAAAATAATTCTATTACTGTAGTCAAAATTAAATTTTTTGAATTACAGTTACATGGTGGGTTTTTTGAGAAAGTTTAATGTTATGTGTGGTCACATATAGAAGTATGTAAACTAATCAATTAAATAAAATTGTATTTTTTAATTATTAAAACAATCTATGATTTTTTTTTTCACAGATTTACTTTGGTTCGAGAACACCTAATGGAATTCAATCAATTGGCTATGGCAAATGCTGAAGGCTCTGATGAAATGTTGAATAGAGTAATGACAAAAGACAATATTGGTTTAGCAGCACTATTACAAACCAAACCTGCTGCTTATAATACAGGTAAATATAGTTTAAACTGTAAATCCTCTTTTTTAATAATGTACTATTTTATAATATTATACTAATAAAGATAGTGCTATAATAAAATTTTAAAAGTTTATATTTGAAAATATTTTAAATTCTTTCTCCCTCCCAACTTAAATTTAGAATCCTTATTAGAAATACTAATTTATGGTTATCAATTATAAGATCTATACATTAAAAGTTACCTCCTTTTGAATAACATTATTAATATAATATTACAAAGCACCCTAAAAGTTCACATAATCAGATAAATTTGTAATTATTTTCTAAACTGCATACTTAAACTTAGTGTTTATTTTGAAAATTATTACAAGATTAGGTATAAAATTTAAAATTTAGTTGGTTTCTGTACAGTTAAATTATATGGTTAAATTATACTCATGTTATGGTCCCTCATAATAAACTATAATTTAAAAACAATCTAAATTTGTATATGAGATCAGAAAATTTCTTTATCATTATTCTTGAAACTACTCCTGTGGATTTACCATGTTTTATGCCATACTCTTCATTTTTTTTTTTAAATACATTATATAAAACATGCAAAAAATCAAAGAAAATCTCTGGATGGGATGTAATTTGTTAACAATTTCGTTATTCAAATTCATTAAATTGAATAAAATATAAATTAGATGGAATGTAATTTTTCTGGTGAATTATTTAACAAAGCGACATGTCTTGTGAAATGGCAAAAATGAAATTATTCATATTAAGTGAAAATAAACACCTATAATAAATTTATACCTCTTAATATACAAATTTTTAGTTTAAAAAATCTTCCTGGGATATGCTCGTATGAGATTTTCTATTAATTATTTGTATGCATCTATTTATTGATGAAGCTAATAAATTAATTTTACCTTAAATATCTTATTTCATCTATAACTAAATTTTCAGGCATGTCCTTTTTAAAGTTTTTTGCTAAACCATCCACTTTTGATTTGGAATTGTTGGAATTTCATGTGATACTATTCTTAATATTTCTCATAATTATAGTAATAAGGTGACCAATTTTTTTTACAATGAAAAGGAGGATGAAAAAATTTTTAAAAGTACAGCTTAAATAAATCAAACATTTTATTAATTCAAATAAAAGTGCACTAATCATATTCACATACTTTTAATTATTTAATTAAACAGGTATTTTTCCATTGAATGAATATTTTTTGTCAATATATCATTTTCTCACAATATATTGGAAATTTTGGAGCTAGAAATATCCTTCATATTGAATTTTACAGTAAGTGCTGCAGCTAGAGTATCAACATTCAATCTTGATTTCTAACTTGTCCAAAAATCATAACCAATGGAAAATGAATATTGCAACTGGTGCATTAATTCCAGGACAGCACAACTCTAATTTATCAGAATTTAAATATATGTTCGGTCTTCTAATTTTTTTCAATTCCAATGTGAAGAGCGGGTATCGGGCTGACCCACTTTCGCATTGGACACACTCGATTTACTCATAAACATCTTTTGTTTTGGGAGGGTGCTCCCAAGTGTCCTTCCTGCCATGTCCCTTACACTTTACATCACATTTTAATTGACTGTCTGGTTTTTGATCATCATCATCATGTTTTCTTTGATTAATCAGTTTTACACCTGTCTGATTTGATGGGGGGGGAAACCTCACCATAACTTATTTGCGGTTTTAAATAAAATTGGTATTTTGCACCATATTTGAAATATTAACCTTTCTTCTTTTTTTATCGCCTTGTATTTATCTCATATTTTTATAAATTAATTTTTAATTGATTTTAATAAATGTTTGGGCTGTTTTGCCTCTTGCACCTTAAAACTCCACTATCATTCATTCCCTCACTCTTAATTTTTTCAAACTGACAATTGTCATCAATTTTCATATCAGACATTTCTTTCGATAAAAATTCAAAGCAACTTTCATTATCTCCTCAATTTACTTGCGATGAATTAAAAAATGCACCATTGAAAACTGTTATTTCCTGTGATATTTGTTTCAGACCATTCTTTGACATATTGGAAACATATTTGGTAAAAACTATGCACTTCTTTGGTGCACTTTTCCGTTATGCTCGGATTTGATTTTTGTAAATTTGACAATTTTCTTTTTATTATTAAAGGAATAAATTTTTCTTCAAATTGTGATTTGTATTTAAGGATAAAATCATTCAAAATAAGACTAACTTTTGTAGCTAAAATATATTAACCTTCAATCTTTTGAATGGTTATGTGGAAACTAGATGCCTGATTATGTACAAAATACATTAATTTCTCCGATAATTCATAATTGAAAAAGATTCAAGAATTTTTAGACATTTGTCTAAACTTTAAAAAATGATCAGAGAAGCTCAAATAATTGTAAAATACACTCTGTAGCAGGTGTTAGAGCAAGCCGTCTAACTTTTGAATATCCTATAGGTTTTTTGTATTCAACATTTGCATAACAGTTTGGTGTGGCATCTCTGAATACAGAGGTTAACAGATTGGTTTTAAAATATCAAAAAGGATTACAGGAAGGAAGACACTTTTTGAATAAGGACAGAACCTACAAAAGGAGGGCAATTGGTCACCTTATTATTAATCAAATTGAATTTTTTTCCCTGATCTAATAATTCTAGCAACTTCTTTAATTTTTTTAAACAGCTAATAACATTTAACAACTGAACTTAATACAGATTACATGAACGTTATAAAAAAATTTCCTATAATTTTCCTTACGAAAAATACGAAATGAAAAGTTTGCCCCAATCCTTGAAGCAGTGGCTGTTGTGCGAAAATTGTCAGTTGTTAATGTTTCATACTTCTTAATAATGGAATAATATTATTTGATGACTTTTACTTTTGTGTAGTTAGAGTGGAAAAAATAATTTAGTGAAATCATTCTTTTTTTATTGTATAACTGATGTCCAAGTCATATTTTTGTTTTTATTTTGTCCTTGCTCACTTTAAGTATGCAAAATTTATCTATCATGTCCATTTTTTATTTTGTTCTGGTGTTTATATGTGTATTTAATTATAGGAACTAATGTATCTCAGATGAGCCAAGCTGTCCTTGTTTGCACAGCTCACATCCATTGGGATCCTGAATTTTCCGATGTGAAACTGATACAAACCATGATGTTGATGCATGAAATGAAAACTCTTGTTGATGATATTCTTCAAAAAAGTAATGTTCCCATTCCCCAGAAAGGCGACCCTAATGTTATCCCTTTACTTCTATGTGGAGATTTTAATTCCCTTCCCGACTCAGGTGATTAAATTTTTTTCTTTTGTTCTAAATCTTTTTTTGATACCCGAATTTTTTTTTTTTTTTTTTTTACTATTTTTAATACTAAAACTTTCTGTATCTTTCTCTATGAAACATATCGCATCTTTAAAGGGAATTTGTGATTCCATATTTCTCTTTAATAATCATCTTGCAGCACAATATATTACTTGTACACACACACAACTCAAATACGATACATATTTTAATTTTAAAATAAAATGTATTTATTGATATAGTAAAGTACATAATATGAATATTGCATCAAAATTGTGCAGTAACTTAAAAAAAATTCAACTTAAATGTTGGTTTAGAAGCACTACAGTGTATGTAAATATTTCTGAGAGTTGATCAGCATTATCATGATTATTTTGCTCATGAGAGACATACTGCAAATTGGATTTTTTACTATATTGCGTATGTATAATCATGCGATTTTTTTTTTAATTGCCTTTTGAGTGATAATTATTTTTAGGAATAAATACACAAAATTGTTGATTTTGAATATCACTTGCATCTACATTTAAAACAAATAATTTTCTTTTGATTTTGTTTTTAAGACTCTTTGATTGTGATTAAATTAATTTTTAATGATAAATTTTGTTTCATTTAGTTTGATTACAAAAGTTGAGTAACATGTTTTGGATTCATTCTGGAATTGAATTTTTTAATAACTTACTTTCATCTATGTTTATGTTTGTATTTATATATAGAGAGAAAGAGATCAAAAAATAAATATTCTAAATATTGAAAATATCTTGAACATTTGTCAAGAGTTCTTACGTGTTTTTTATTTATTTATTTATTATTATTATTCTGATGTATTGTAAAAAAATTTTATTTTAATTAATGTTCTGTGCATATTTTTAGGTGTAATTGAATATCTTTCCAATGGCCGTGTTTCTTCCAGTCATTGTGACTTCAAAGAATTTGTTTATAAAGACTGCTTAAGTAAATTAGGAAAATCAGAACAAACTAATGAATTCACCCATCCATTTCAAATATCAAGAGCTTATAACAATGACATCATGCCGTTTACAAATTACTCGTAAGTAGGATAATAATATATCAAATTATATATTTCTATTAGTTTTAAAAATTAAATTTATTATACTTTAAATGTGTGTGCTTATTTATTTTCACATTTTTATATTCATATTTTAATAAATTATGCAAAGTATTAAAGAAATCTTGGAAATAATATTTCCAGTGATAAAAATGAACAAACAAAATATCTACTAAATGATTAATATTTTCTTTGTGAATTTCCTATTCATAGTCAATTAGTTTATTGTTCTATCATATTGTATCATACTATCAAAAAATTCAGTAATATATTCATCAAAAATTCATTTTTTACATTAGAACTGTAAAATTACATTGTTTATAACTTGATGTGTTATATTTATAATTTTGAGGTAAGGAGTTTAATACCTTTTGTTGTTATTTTGCAAAAAGTGTAGAATTTAAATAAAAAAAATGTAGCTGGGATTTTGCAATATATAAACCTTTTACTATGTGTTTGAATTACTTCTTTTCAAATTAATTGTTATTTATTCCATTGTATGAACAGTTATTTTAGAATGAATATTCATAATACTAAATATTTTCAACATATTTCAAATACTTGGCATGTTTGTGCTTTATTTTTCAGTGAGAAATGACTCCATAATTTCATGTAAATGCATTTTATTCTGCAAAATAATCTCCTTCAGCTTCAATTACATGTTCCTAGTGAGATACAAGTCTATAAATATCTTTTCTGTATAAGTTCTTGTCCTTGGAACTAAAAAATTGACCAATGACCTGTTTGACATAATCTTAGTTTTGAAACTGGCACTCACCAAAAATAGGTGCAATACCATGATTGAGTGAAAAAACGAATTCTGCTTAACCATGTAGTAATTTGTGAAGAAATAAAACTTAAGTTTCAGATACTAAGCAGCATTTTTTTATTGAATAGTTTTATAGTTTTTTATTAATATTTCAAATGAAGATTCATTAATTCTCTTTTGTTAATGTATATATAGTATTATATTTTATGTAAAATGTAGAGGGCAAAGTTGATAATTAATAGATAGTGAGTTTGGGTGTTGTCCTTCCAAACACCATTATGTAACAAAGCTGATGGGAAATCTGCCAGGGTGCAAAGTCCTCATTTTGGCATGATGTTAAAGTAGGAATGTAGGGTGCCATATCGGGTGTATATTATCATCTTTTGAGCGTGATTCTAAATCACAAGGTCCATTGCCAGTATCTCCATATTGTTTCTAGTATAATGTTAACAAAACAGTCACTTGATGAAGAGCAAAATGTAGGGATTATTGTAAAATTATGGAGTTAACATGGGACATTTACTTTGTGTAGTATTTTGAGAAATACAGTATCATTAAGCAAAAACTCATTTGACATTAACTGCTCAGTCTTCATTTTTCTAGTTACATTTACATACTGAATTCTAGTGACATAATTCAAATCTTGTGTATTTCTTTTAGATACGATTTCAAGGGTGTCATTGACTATGTCTTTTACTCGAAACTTCACATGTCTGTCCTCGGCGTTCTCGGACCTATCGACTCCAATTGGCTGGAAGAAAATCGGATTCACGGTTGCCCTCACCCTCATGTTCCCTCGGATCATTTCCCTATTGTAGTGGAACTGCAACTACACCACACACTACCCATCCAACTCTCCCCACCCAATGGACTTGTCCTGCACAGGTAGCAGATGACTTCATATGCATCATTCACTTGCATTTTTGCTGCACAAGTATTCTCTTTCTTCCTGCTTTCCTTTCCTGTGTCAATAGACTATTCCAAAGAAAATAGAATAAATTTAAAAAGTCTTTTTTTTTCTACATATTTTGTTCTCGTTTATCAGTTTTCATTGTAAATGTGTAATTAATGAATTTTTGATAGATTAAAGTTAAAGATTTGTGTGATATTTTTCCAACACCCATTATGTATCAGCAAAAAAATTTCGAAGCATGTATTTCTTAGTTTTCATTCATATGGCATGTACATTTAGCTGGTTTTAAAATAAGCAACTTTGAGATGTCTCAAAGTTGGATGAAAATAATTTTTAAATGTATAAATTGACTGTTTTGTAAGCAGTTTATGTGTGTGTATAGAGTATAAATTTATAGCACTGCAGATTTTAAATTATCCTCTGTGTTCCAAAACCCTTAATTTCTTTTGTCTGTGTAGATTTTGTCCTTTCAATTATTCAATCTGGATCAAGTAGTATGGATTATTCTGTTGTTTCTGAAATTGTAACATGTATTTTAAAAACTTTACAGTATTACAGATCATCTATGTAAAAAGGATGTGATTTTAATATAAGAAGTTTTTCCTAAAGGAAAACATTCATATACTATTTTACAGACTTGTCATTTTGAATATTCCTGATATAAAAAACATTAATAGTTTTTATGTGAAAGTATTATTGCTGCTGTATGTTAATTGTGGCTTAAAATTTTTCCTTCTTCCGATTTATCTTAATATATGTGCTGTTTTTCATCGATATCCATTCAATTTGTTAAATGCATTTATTGTTTAGCTGTGATATAATGAGTATAATTGTAATTTCAGCTTGTGTAACCGTGACTTTAATCATACTAACAAAGGATGTGCTTTTCATTTCTTAGTTGTTGAATATGTTGACACCAAATTTGTAATCCATACATTTTTGTTGTTTTTATATCATTTCAATATATTTTTTTGGTGTTTTCCTATTCATCATTGTATGCGGAGAATGAATTTGCATATCTTTTGTTTTAATTCTTCCTTCTATAATTGTGTGTACTTTTTTATTACGATTAGAATCTTTTATCATTAGATTAATGGTGTACTTAATTTCTATAATTTACCTTTAAAATGGATAAGAAATATTTTAAAAGATTTTTTTCTAAAAAATAATAAAATCATATTAATTTAATTTGGTTTGTTTGCTTTACTTTTGACTGGAATTGGAAAATGAATGGGTTTGGTATAAAATAGATATTAGGGTACATAGACTCCAAAATATGTGACTTTTAATAATCATTTACATGCATGTGGTCATTTAGATAATTCGTGTTGAACTTGGCTTTAATACCTATTTATTATTTCTTAACACATTTGTAAAAGGGAATAAATATGTTATAGCTGAATAATAGCTTTCTTGTAATGTTAGTGAAGCTTTTATTGCTTTTCTGTGTAGTGCTGGTCTATAATTAAATGTTATATTTTCATGTTTGTAGGGTTTTTTTTACTTAGTTTAAAAAAATTTACAAATTTGGCAATGAATACATAATTCTAAGGGGTAAATTACTATTTAAGAGTTTTGTGGTAGAAAGGGAATTAATGGTACTGCTGCAAATATACTTACTTTTTGTCTTTGTTATAGTTTTGTCCAATGACTTTTGCTTTCTTTTTGTATTTGGTATGAAGGTATGAAGTTCACTGCTTAATAATAAATAAGATTTTTTTTTGTTTTTATGTTAATGGGGGAAATATGATGAAAACTGTTGTAAATGTTTGTGTTTTTCATTATTTTCCATGTGATAAGATGAGTTCAGTCTTTTTTGTTGCAGCTGAGCTATTATAGTTTTAATTTAAAAAATTGAATTCAAAATTATATTAATATTAATAAAATTATGCAACTTTGTTTTATAATGGGGAAGTAAGGCTTTTTGTTGTGAAAATGGTTTTCTTGGTATTCGTCGATTTTGATCTCTTAAATGTTTGGTTTCTTTGTATGTTTTCATAAAATAAGGTATGACTTAAAAATTTATATAATTTTTTATTGTGCATGTATGTAGTGTAATATATTTTTAAATTAAATTAATTGCTTTTATTGTAATAAAGTATTTGTTTTAAAATTATAAAATTATTATCAATGTTTGTGTTCCTATCCAATTGACTGAAATATATACTTTCATTCATCCTGGTATGATCATTGTCATAATCTGTACATTTTATTAGTACATGTCGCATTCTAATTATTGTGGAAAAAATAAAAAAATTTGTGTATAAAATTTGCTAGTTTGCATTATTTCCATTGTACGTATTTAAAAACCATAACTAGAATTTACAAATACAGCAATAATTGTATTACAGAGTATAATTACAATAAACTCAATACGTCACTATATATTGAATGAAAATAGTGATTCAATGATAATTTTTAATTATGTCTTCTGATTTTTTTTAAGAATTTTAATTCCTTCCACCATTAGCTGTGAATGCTTTTTCTTTCTATTTATGTTATGTCTGTCCAAAATGCAATAGTGAAATATACAAATATGAAGTGGGAATAGAAACAACTGAAATTGTTGCTAGCTGAAATACAATTAGTTTGTTCTGCATATGTATTCTAAAAAAATCTTATTCTTTCACATTTAAATGTGAAACAAAATTCAAACAAATTTAGCTTAAATATTTTTGTGAAAGATTTACAATTATGCAACTTTCAATGTTTAAATGCAAAATAAAAGTTAATATTATAAATTTTGGGACTAAACAGAATTACTATCATTACTTTTAAAATGTTGTAAGCATGTAAATTTTTTGTAAAAATTTGCAAGTATATGTAATTCTTCTTTTTTTTTACTTTTTTTTTAGCACTGTCTATTTTTTTTCCTCCTTCTGACTATTCATAACTATCATCGGTAACATTTTATGTTTGCCTTAAAATTGTTTGGACCTTGCCTTTGAACATCTTTGTTGCCTGTTATTGAACAAACCATTTGAATAAATAGTCATGCATATTTATGATAAACAAAACCAGTTGTAACATTACAAAGGTACTCCATTCATCTAAATCATGTTTTTATGAGAGTGATTTCTTCCTTCCTTAAGTTTTTTTCCCCAGCCTCATTTCCTAAATACTCATCTATCAAAAAGTTAATTACATCACAAAAAAATATACTGTATTATTAAAAATTTATGTTATACAATTTTTCATATAATCAAATGTATGTCATTAAATCGAACAAATTAATTTAAATGTAATTATGAAACATTAAATTATGTTCTTAAGTAAAATTTATGAATACGTGTACATTTAAAAAATAATTGCAAAAATCCTGAATCTATACTTTCTCTAATTCATAAAAATTAAAATAGAGTCAAGAAAATTATTTTATAAATATGTTTTTATCTTCAATTAATTTATAGAACCAAAAAAATATATTCTGTAATTATCTGTGTGAATGTAAAAATATTTCATGTAATTGGAAACATTTTTTTTTAAGTAGGTTTGTTATGAGTACACTCCTGTTAATTTTCTTGAATATTAAATAAATTTTAACCCAAAAAAAATAAATTATTTACATAGAAATTCAAAAAATAATAGAAGATATAAAGCATTGATCAAATTATATATATGTATATATATTGCTACAATAACCAGAGTAACGAAATCTAAGTATTAGAATAAAATTATCATATAATATTTGAAAATATCCATCTTTTTCTCTTGCACAATCTTCCATTCATAGCTCTAAAAATATTTACAAACTGAATAAGAATATTTACTATGGTGTTGCAAGTACCGAAGTATTTCATGAAAATTTATATATGTCTGTCTGTTATGTTTCCTTTACAATTCCTTTTTTTTTTTTTTTTTATTTTTAAAAATTGCATTTAAAAAGAACAAAAAATGTCTCTAAATGTTAACCAAACTTATTAAGAATTAACAAAACTCTGATCTATATGAATTTTTTATATTCACATCTTGAGGAAAGAGAGTTTATTCTGATAACTTTTAGAATTGTAACATTTTAAAAAATGTAGTCTTAGATCTGAAGTAGACTGTCTATGGGGTTTGCTGTCTTTAGTAAACATTGGCCCCTTTGTTACTCAAGCGATTCTTCTCTATTTTCAACCCTCCTTTTTGCAACCTTTTTTTTTTTTCTATTTTTTCACGTCTAGAACACAGATAAATATTGTTTGGCGCAGCATAGCCACATCTGGCTCTTGCACTAATAAACTTTACATTCACTCCTTGAAGTAGACTGAACGGCTAAAAAAATGAAGCTGCGAAAAATGCCTTTAAAAATTTTAAACAAATTGCAATTAATTATGTAAATAATCCTTCTATTTATCATACCTTCTGAATTGTCATCTGTGATTGTATCTTTCCTCTTTGAAACCTTCAGAATTTTCCATGACCCTGTTAAACGTGTGATGATGGTCGTGACCTTCGTGGACATCAATGTTAATATCGACGTGTGTTCAAGTCCTGATAGCGCTTAAAAACTGTCCAGTGGAATAATGAAGACTTCTACAACTGAAAATGTACTGCATCTCAAAATTATGCTGTGATGAGAAATTTAAAAAAGACAGGTCTGTTCGTGTCATCCTCACGGCTTGATTATTGTTTCAAATTACAAAATTCGTTACTGATAACCTTAGTGTTGAGTCTAGTTAAATGTTAATTGAACCAACCGAAGAGTTCATTTTCCTCCAGCAACTAAAATGATATTACTTGAGAATGAAATAAATGGGATAATAGCTTTTGTTGCTCTATAGTCCATTAAATCAATCAATGAAACAAACCTAATTGTATTTTTAAACAGGTCATATTTCTGGTTTTTCATTAACTTAAATCTTAGCATAGTCTCCAACTGAGTTAGAAACAAAATGAAAATTGTATTTTAATCTAGCAAATTTTCTCCGTTAGAAAAGAGCTAAACCCGGCATTTTAAAAGAAAAAAAATGGTGAAATTGGCATTGAATTACTTTAATAGATAAATAAGAAGAAAATTTACAAATGAATGGAAAAACGCATTGTGAATTATATACGAGTAGTTTTGATCTTTTCATCTTCCTTTACAAAAGGAAAACTAAAAATATAAGATTATTGGGTACTTGTTCATTTATAATAAAATAATGTGCCTTCATTATTTTTTTTTATTTGTACTTAATTACTTAAAAATCATATCGAAAAATCGCACTCCACTAAAATAATTCGCTTTAGTTTTATTAGGCCCACATTTAATACTGCGGAAATTATGTAATTTTAAAATTTTAACTTGTGTGATTGAGTAACAATTTTTTTCTTTAAACATTTATCGTCCACATCTCGCAAAATGGGACAACAATTATATATATATATAT
>BMAW01129616.1:26398-63302 GCA_019974015.1 Nephila pilipes | reverse complement strand
CTGAAAGGCTTTTTATATTGCAATAAATTTCGAGCCCCTATCTATCTGGTGGCAGGGATGGAGCACTAACTCTGAGCTACGAAATTATTATTTTGTGGTTTCCATTCCACACTTTCGTGATGTGTGGTTGTTAAGGAAAGAACATTTTCGTTCGCTGTCATTTTTTGGAAAATAAATTTGAATTGTGTATTTTTAAAGCATTGTCATTTCCTAATGATATTTCGTTATCTGTTTTCAATTAGAGTGTTTAATTCAATTTTAAAAACGACGTCTCCTCGTACTTTTTATGCTAGTTTGAGAAGTGAATTGATGTCTCTTGGAAAATTGTATTCATACTTTTTTTTTTGTTAAAAAGACATAATTTAAATGGATATCCATGTCTAAGTATTATATTATGTTTGTAACCCACATTTATATTATTCGTAAAAATGATTGGAGATGTGATAAATATCTGTTAAAGGCGGGAAACAATTGAATAGTCTAGTATGCACACAAGGAATGTTATTTCTAATATTGTAACCAGTAAATATTTTGATATTTCTTGTATTTTGTTACTTTTAAGTAAAGGAACTAGGGAACTCCTAGAACAAAACCTGGAATTTGCTTTTTCGTATTAATTGCTTTTAACATGTGGCATTGAATAAATTTAAAACAACAAAGAACTAACCACATTCTCCTAATCACTCTGTCATTTCGAAAGCTGAATTTTGACGTATAAAAAATCTTATTCTCAATCAGATTAGTAGTATAATGTTATGGGAAATTGAAATGACAGTTCAAGGATATTTTCTTCTACTAAGTTTATTAGTTAGAACCGTTACAATAAACATTGTTGAACACTGTTGCCCTTGTTTAATCTCGATAAACTAAATTTGGTATACGAAGGAGATTCTGATGATAAGGAAAATTTCAGTTTTTCCCTTGCTTTATACATTTACTTTCAGTTTTATTTTTCAAAAAATATATATATTTAGATTTGAGATTTTTGAGAACGGAAAAAAAAAGTTATAAAAAAAAAAGAGTGAACTTTCTTCCTAAGTCATTCAACTTACGTTGAGTGATAAATTGATGTTTTATAATAGAATTATTTGACTGAAAATATCATTGTTCCACTTTCAATGCTTCAAATTTCACATTCAGGTGAACATTTCCCTCGGAACTTTTTCGGTCGCGAAAAAATTTAAATTCTTATTTCATCAGAAATCGTTAAAACTGTCTGAATAGGAAAAGATTTCTTTTTGAATTGTAATCCTTCTTACTACAAGAGGAAAAATGATATTCTCAAAAAAAAAAAAAAATTATTGTTCACTCGCAACTCCATCTATATTCCGAAAAATAAATTATTTTATTGGTGACCTATTTTTCAATATTTATTAGATTTTTATTTTAAATCTCATTGCTTTTTTTTAAAGTACTAGGAGAACTCAAAATTTATTTGATCGCTGTATATCTCTTCAACATTATTAATTTGTTCATAAATTCTGATTAAATCTATCAAATTAAAGAAACGCATGTTTATGAGGACGCATTTTGTATCATTTTTTAGATATTTTTAAATTTTTTTAATATAATCATTGATTTTAGTGACTTCGTTTAATACTTTGAATAATTTCTTTTTTATAGCATTTATGAAAAAATGTTTTTAATTTTTAGGCAATCTTTGGTCATTTTTAAATTTGTTGGTGTTAACGTAGCATTTTTAGGACTTTTGAAGTGTTTTTATTTTGAAAGAATATTTTTTAGAACATAATCCGAATCTTTTTTACCCGCCTTTGTTCCCATTCAAGAATCAGTATGAGGCTATTTTGAAAGACTGATGAAATTCAAAAATTTAATACTATATAGTTTTTATATTACAATGTTCATATTTTGTCGCCATAGTTTTGGGGAATGTATCTAACTGGTCATTTTCAGAAATAAGATCATTATTATTCTGCTTATTATATATATGATAAAACTGATCACAGACTGTATTCATAAATAAGATCAGTAATAGTGAGAAAATTTTAGCAAACTTTAAATTATAAGCTACTTATGCATTCAGGTTTTAAGTTGGAAAAACTGTAGTAAATTAAGTATTACATTAAATGAGAATTATGCGTGAACTGAGAGAGTTTTTATGTGCTACTACGTATAGTGCATACTAAGATTCACTCGAGGATATACATACGCTGCTCATAATTTCAAAAAACAGAAGTTATGGAACCCTTGAATTAGAAGACTTCAAGGGCTTACTGTCTTCAGACAGGTTTGGGCATCATGACCGATCCCCAGGCACCTTAGTGATTTTTTTTCTTTCCCTTGTGGCTTACTACTCATGGTAAACATGGGTGACGCATTCTCGGGATAACCTAGCGATATTTTTTCTACTTTGACCTTCCTTCTTGTGTCAATCATTTTTAGCTTTCCTCTTTTTTTTTTCAAACGCAGTTATTTTTATTTGGTGTATCGCAGTTATTTTTTATTTGGTGTAGCAGGGTCACATCTGGCTTCTGCGCCATTAAATTCTACCATCACTCACTCACTCGTGAATTAGACAAAGTAGTTCTGCTAATAGGATGCTAAATATTGAAGAATAAAAGAAAACAAGCAAATCTTCCTTAGCAACTGTGTGGCGTCTTCCTACGTCATTTTGACTGCGGAGCTGTAAGGAGATTTGAAGAAAAGGAGCAAATGATCTTTTCTCCACTCACTTAAGTCTTAAATTTGTAGATGTTAAGTTTGAAGTAAATGAATAGCTCTTTGCCTCTCAAAAAAAAAAAAAAAAGTAAATATAACGAAAAAATCGCTTGCTTAAATGATTATGGAAGAGATTTGCTCCTGTGCGATTGGCAACAAAAACATTGTTATTATGTGTTGTTCTATAAATTATTTAATCGGTCTACTGTTGTAATGATTGAAGATGCTTCTGTTTGCATTAAAATAAGTATTATTTAAAATCTCCAACATTTGAAGCTTCTTTTACGTGTAGTCCGTTTTCGGTGTGGCTAATTAATTTAATGGAACAGTATTGTGCAGCTAAAGTGAAATATTTCATGTAACAGCTCTCCGGAACGACAGAAAAGTCGCTTGCATTCCACACACCTTCTGAAAAGGAATTATGGGGAACTGACTTCTTTATCAACACACTCCTTCCCCATAACTGTTCCATTCTTTAGACTGTGTTTTTTTTTTTTAATCCAGGAATTTCGAAGTACATACACAGAATCCCAGACCATTATACCCATACAATTTTAAAAGCAAAATTTTAAGTAAAAAAAAAAAAACAGCACTGAGTTTTAATAAGTATTTAGAATCTAACATAAGTGCGCGAATGCGTAAAAAAAAGAAACAAATACAAAATGAAATTATGTGTATTGAATGTACAACAAATGAATGAAAAGTACTAAGAAATAAAAATAAATTAACGAGAAAAGCATATTGAGTGCATACTTATAAACTATAATCTCAAATCCATGCGTGTATTGTATGTCTTCTTTAATAATAAAAATTAATTTGTAATTATACAAACTCACTTTTAAAAAGGTAGGTGTTTTTCTTTTTATATCCTACATTAAAAGCACACGAACTCTAACACTAGGGCAAATGAGTAATTAAAAAAGAGAGAGAGAAACAAATACATATGTAAAAATGAAAAACAAGAGCATGTGGTGTAATTTTAGAACTGTCAAAACTGGAAGTAAAACTCAAAATGCCAAGCGTCTCTTTTAAATTGATACAAAAAAAAGTAAAAGTAACCTTGAAAGTAAAATCAATCAGTATTCAGTTCCTCCCCATTTCATAATTTTACAGAAAATAAACTGGCATTATTGATTCTGCATAAATTTAAGTAAACTGCACCTTTCCCAACCAACTGGAAAATACTCATTAATTATTTTCTTTTTAACTCCTATTTTAAGTATGTTTTTCTTTGATATATCTTGGTTCAGAGTTTTATGAGATTATTTCATTGCTAAATATTCTTGTGACTACTTGCCAACGTGACATTTTGAGACGAAGAAAGAAAACTTTATTTTCAAATAAAAATGAAATGAATATATTTAAGATTTTCTTATTCATCCTTCTTTTGCAGATTACGAGTAAAAATAATAAAGAAACACTTTACATTTATGATCGCAACTAGAATGTTTGAATTTTCCGATCTTTTGTCATTCTTCTATAAAGTAAATAAAAATTTGAAAGGAATTTGAACTTAAAAGGTAAGCAATTAATGATAAAAGGCCTTATATATATATATATATATATATATATATATATATATATATATATATATATATATATATATATATTACTATGTGTGTGAGTAATGCGCCACTGTAGAATCGTTCATGAATGGAATGGAATTGCGATCATAGGTTGAAATGGATTCAAGCACCCCTGAATAAGAACATTTTTTTTTTGTTTCGAAGAATATCAACATAGATGTATGTACGTGGAAACAAGACAAACATACTAAAGCGAAAGCAACGAACAACATACGCGCATTGTTAACACCGAATCTGGATTTCACTACAAGGAACTCCATGTTTTTACATATTTCGAAAGTTCTCGAAGCATTTAAAAGATCGCTCGATTTGAATTCGCATGCCAGTTGGTCAACTCCGGTCACCTGATTATATGGAGTGATCAGTTTGTTCATGTAACAAATTTGGATGAAAGCGCAATTGTCGTGAGTGGATCACTCCCGTTAGACAGGTATTCAATAAAAAAAAAAAAATAGATAGCGCATGCCTGAGATAGTCCAAAATCAAAAGTGATTTAAAGAAGAGCTTTTTCAGAACAATTACGAAAGAAAAATCGTGTGTGTAATAGAAATTAAAAGGTACATACAGATGCATTAGTAGTCATGGATGTAATAACATCACCATTTCTGAATTAAGTATGTTTAATGTTCCTTTTGATAAGAGAGGGGCAATTTTACATTATGATGATGAACGTCTTTATATTCGTGAATCACAATGAACACATTTTGAGGAGATCAGCGCGGTTCAGTCTTTCATGGCCAAAGCGAACGAGAGAATTTTACCTCGCTTCGAATAAAGGGATTTCTAAAGATCATGGGGTATTTGATGAAGGGATTTTGAGGGACTTTTACTAGAGGTAAGCAGTCTGGTTGGGATTATCCCAGCAGGTTTGCGACGGCGGGAAAAGCTGATTCGGCAGATTTTAAGAGCTCCTGATTGCATAAATTAAAGAATAAATAGGAATGATATCAGAAAATATGAATGAATTCTTTACTGTGAGTTACAGAATGGAAAAAATTAGAAAACTAAATTATTTTTCATAGAAAGCATTATATATATATATATATATATATATATATTCAGCTTGCCACTTCTCATCTTCGTAAAATCTTGCAAGAAGTCGTATGACTTTGCTTTGCAAGGAAACGTTTGAACAGCATAGAGTTAAATCAAAAATCTGCGAACCGTGAAGACCAGTTATTTTAATGTTTGAAAATGATCTCGTAATGATGCTCATTGAAGGAAGATACTAACGGTCTCATGTTAAAATCAAAGTATCACTTATATACTAATGCTGTTTGCGAACCTACTTAGTGTGATTTATTATTGTAGAAGACAGCACTCCACACCATCCCACCAGGAATAATAAGTGTTGGCCAATATGCAGCAAAGTCTTCTTGGTAGCACTGGTCAGACCTCCTTCACACGTGGATGCGATGGTAATTTGCTCCAAGTTGGCAAAATTGACAATTGGACTAGATTCCACTTTAGACAGCTCTGAAGATATATGTGAGTTAAATACAAACGCCTCATAGGACGAAGTGAGCATAATCTTGCTTCATTGAAACACTCAAAATTTGTAGAAAGCTTCAAAGATGGTATGTAAAAAGTTGCAGAAATTTTTGTGGGAGACAATGAAGTTGTTTGAGCATTCTGGGCATGTCTTACAATCAACCGATCTTGTCTTATATCTATGCACCACGGTCTTTCAGAGCTTTCGTTTCGCTTAAATGTAGCTATCATCAACCGTTGCTGTCTACACTGTTATATAACAATTGTTCGGTACGGTTTGGCTTGGCGCAATTCTGTGCTTGGCACGTGCCAAGCGACTCTCGTTCATTCTCGCTGCCCTCGATGTCAATTTGAATTCTACTTTTCACTAGAGAGATGATCGTCGTATGGTGATCATGTATCAATTTGAATGCACATCGGTGTCACAAGTAATACATTTTTTTAATTTTATTAAATTAATATAGTCCACTCAAACTTATTTATACAATTTATTTTAACTGAGCTCCTATCCTCCGCAAAAACAGCGTTCTTATGTGCCTACACACGAAAATTATTGGAAGCCAACTGATCGATGTGGACAGCCTGTATTTACAAATTCCAATCATTTTATCAATTAGATGTCTTTAATTGTTTTTAAAGTCTTCGAATTCCTCGTAATTGAATTGTTAATAAATCTTAAAGGAAATGTAACGAGAAAATTTATAACAAATCAGAAAAATTAGTTGTTTTATAGCATTGCTCAAAAGAAATGTAAGTTATGGCCAAAGTTAGAATTTATTAGTAAAAATTTAATAATTTGCAGTTTTGTGTTAAATATATTTGCATATGAAATTTTAAGATTTGGATCGCCCACTATGAGAACACCCTTAACTCCACCTCCTTCATGAAGGAGGTCATTTAATCACACTGTGAAAAGAACACTATTACGATAGCCAAAAGGGAAATAATCAATCTTGTATTAAGCCGTACCTCCGAAAAAGAAAGAGATCAAAAGTCAGATACGATTATAATTGCTTTTGTTATTAATATATCCAAAGGTTCCTAACTCTCCATCTAGGGCTCGATACCCTCTTTCCGGTCCTGATCGGTAACCACAGCCAAGTGCGTCTCGTAATTTTGAGTCACAGTCAGATGACGAAAGCCCAACCTGAGTTGGCGCTCCACATCCAGCCATCTACGCCAGCGTGAGGATATTCAACCCTTCAGATTTTATGCGCATCAGTCCTCTTTACGAAAGAACTTTAGGGAAATAATGACTTTAACATGAGTTTGAATTATATATTTCTTTACATGAGCTTGCTGCCTGGACCATTCTGCTACCGATACCTCAAGTCGAATGCCATATGTCATGGGAGGAGTCAAGGTTCTTTTCGTGATGGACGATCTGTAATTACTCTTCGGCTCAATCAAATTCATTCTTAACTGTTCAGCCAATCACAAAGCTAATTCTCAGCTATTTCTTCTCTTGAGAATTTCGGGTGCACTCACTGCTTCTGGAACAGCAACGATGAAACTCTAATCCTCAATTTTCTTATTTTAACTTTTAAAATTTAATTTTTTTTTATGTAACAGTAATAGAATTATGTAATTTTTAAACTTTTATATGTAATGATGAGATACGTGTCTTATTGACATTAGAACTTCGTAAATAAACACGTTCCCTTCTGAAATAGAATACGTAGTTACTTTTTTAAGATGCTTGCGATATTTTGCCATAGTCTCTCGAGGGTAGATTGTGTGAGCTATTATTAAAGAAACTGTATATTGTCATTTACTATGTATTGTTGGCTCGAAACCAACTACACAGAAAATGGCTTAAAATTTTACACTACACTGCTAAACTTTTCAAGGAGAAATTCAAATCTAAATTGCTCAATCATAGTAATTAGAAGTAAATGTGAAACAGAATATTTAAGCAAACGATTGAAAATAACAGATAATAGAATTATTAGCAATATTTATGACAAGAGCGACAATTTTTAATTTCATATTAACAAGATACCTTTCTAGAGTAGCTGCTTACATATTTCTATTTTTAAAAATATTATAAATTGTATTATTAGAAATAATAATTCGATGAGTTGATAAATTTTAAAATAGTAATTATAAGTAAAATTATTGCTCTAATTGCATTAGAGCAAATTACATTATTCATTTTATTAATAAACATTTAGAAATGATTAAAACAAAAAAAGTAACAGGTATATTTTTTTCTGCGTCTATATTGTAACATATGTGTATGTATGCGTAAATATATATATATATATATATATATATATATATATATATATATGCATTTGTATGTGACATATATGTATATATAAGTATTTTATATCACATTATCAGTAATTTTTCCCTATTTTCATTGATAGTATTCATCTATGATAGTTTTTAGTATAAATTTAGATTTTGTCAAAAAAAATTCTTTTAATTTTAAAATTAGCTACCGGATGGAGACATATATTTTTAGAATAGTTTCTTTTATGAATTTTAATAGACTTGGATTGATGAATTTTAATAGGTTTATTTATTTTCTGAAAAATCAATAAATTGAAAATGATTACTTATTTTAGGTTTTAAAATAATTCGAATTTGGTTAGATAAGTATTTTTAGTAAAGATATTTTTTTAAAGTTTTGTATAGTCCAGAAATTCCAAAATAGTTTTGGTGGCTATAAACAATGTAATATAGAGCCATATTGGAATGAGATGTGTACAACAAATTTGTCAAGAAAATACTCTTTTAGCTTAAAAATATGTTTTTTAAGCTTGAATAAATCAGTATAGATTATTTTTTAAGTTTATGTTTAATTATTATTCTTGGTTTAAATATATTTGTTTCTCTGCTTCATTTCTCTAATGTTGAATTTCTGTTCGTTTATGGAATTTTGATTTTTCTTAGTCTGTACCATCAATTATAATGCAATTACTAAAGTTGGGAGGGTTGTATCGGAGAAACTATTTTAAACACACTTTTCCAATTCCTATATATAGGACGGTACTTAAATTACTTCATCGTCATATTTATTTTTCATCAATTCTTTTCTCTTAAGATTTGCTATGTTATTTAGGTAGCTTTGTATTTAATTTAGCTGTAATTTTTTTTTTATTATTGGCTTATAATTGTTGGTACTTCAATAAAAATTTATGGCTCTTTTTCATTATAATAATTTATATGTTTGTAATTTAGCATAATATTTATAACATGATTATCTTGATTATTTTGAAATTTTACAAATTTTTTCAGTAAATTATTTAATAATTTTAGTTCTTTAGATTTAATAAGACGTTTTAAATTTGGTTTTAGGAGGTTAATTATTTTTATTTTTTTTTTAGTTTGATTTTGTATAATTCAAAAATTGTGTCTAATTAACATTTATAATTATATGCATAGTTTTATATATATATATCGAAGGAGAGTCGACTAGAGTCATTGTAACGAGGAAGACGCCCTTTTTGATGTCTCGTAGCCATAAAAACGATTAGTGAATTTGTGACGATAAAAGACGATTACTTTTGTTTTTAAATGTTATTGTGAAATGTATCATCCAGTGTGTGCTTTAAGTGTTAATGTGGAACGTCGGTATTAAATGTGCTAATATTCAAGGTTTGATTCTTTAATCAGAATAATTAGTAACATCGGCCATCCCCCAAATGTGTGTGTATATATATATCTGTGTGTGTATTACTGAAAATATTTTAGCCATAATTATATAAAATATACGTGAAAAATTTCGTAATTAAAATATTTATATCCAATTACAAAATTGTAATAGATCCTAAAATTAAGGTTTAAGAAAAACTAAAATTGAACCGAGTAGTCCAAGTAACTAATCAAGCGTTATGACTGAATTGCAAGGTTAACTAGCTTATTGGATATTGACCTTTCTCCTCAGCTTAATGATGGACAAAAACTTGAATTCTTCAGAATAGCAAAAGAAAACTTATATAAATACACTTGGCGTCAAAACATGATGAAATTATTCCCAAGCGTCAGGAATCTAATATTATGAAAAATCATAACGGCTGCTTTTTCGCACATAAAAAACTGAACTAAAAGGGAAATTTTTTTAAAATTTAAATGGAAACTATCATATAATTAATGAATTTTAAAAATTTGTACCAATAAAAGCAATAAGCATTTTTTTATTTTGAAATAAGAACAGAATACTACACAGATTATCTTATAGTAACATTTGAAAGTTATTGTTACAGTAGTAGCGTCATCTGTTTACAAGAAAAAAAATATTGTTGTATTAAATAAATAAAAAAAAAAATGATAGAATTTAAATTTGTTTCTTGGTCTTACAATTTTCTTGATGTAGGTGGTTTCTTTTAGAAATTAATTAGGTAATATAATAATTTGTTAATTCATTTTTGAAAATACAAAATGGAGAAAAATATATTGAATTTTGAGTATTATAACAGGGTTTAGACTGTTAGGCTGGATTATTTTAGAATTATAGGCCTAACTATCCCCATCAACAATATATATATATATATATACTGTTGGATTTATGTATTGGATATATTCTTGAATTTTGAGGTTCTTTTTGTTGCTTTATTATTTTTTCTTCTTCTTTCTTTTCTTTCATTCTTCCAACTTTTTGTAGTACTTAACTTGTTCTTCAATTTAGAACGATGATGAGGTGTCGTTGGTAAATTTTTGTATTTCATTATATTTGTGTTTGCTGTATTTTAGTTTTATAATTGTTATAATTTTATAAATCTTTTTAGGGCAAAATTATTAATAGGTGTAAAATTATTTTACATGATTTTTAAGAGTACTTAATACATTTAAGTCTAAATGAATATGTTTCCTTTGCTTACCGTTTCCCTTTTTTTTTTCCTGTGGCAGAATTTCAGAATTTTTGGTTCCTTACAATCTTTTTACTGTGTAATTCATTAAAGAGTGATGGTTAGATTTGTAATACTGGTATAAACACGCATTATTCAATTTCAAAGTATGGAATCGTATTAATAATAATATTTCTAATTTTCTAAATTTTTTGCTTTTCTAAAACTTTACTTTATATTAAATTGGTTTGATTTTTAATTAGTATGGGATGAGTATTTAGAGTTTTGGGGTTTTAAATTAATATATTGTTTGTTGTATTTAAGGACATTTTTGGATGATTTTCTATAAGAATTTTTATTTTTACTAGCAAACTTTGAATTTTGTTTATATATTTTGAATTATTTTGTTTTTCTTTTAGTTCTTGTTCTTAATAACTGTAAAATATATTTTGTGCTTATAATCTATACTTTATATGATTTTGTTCACACACACATACAGAAAGATATACATTTATATATAAATACATACATCTAGATTATAAAGAAAAAATAATAGGGATTATCATGAATGCTTCAAAGTTAATTAACCATAAAAGTTTTAAGTTGGCACTCTATAAATAGCCTTAGAGGGAAGAATGCAATATCGTAACATTCATATGTACATACTCTATATGAATTGATTCCAAAACAGATTAGCTCGTTAAATAAGAGTAAATTCAAAAGTATTGAAATTTTCAAACAGAGCTGGAAATTTTTTTTTTTATTTGACATTAAACAAACAAAAAGAAGGTTTTTTCCTCTTAGAGAGTTTCAGAGCTTTCTTATCCTACAGGATGGAAAACTACACTGTAAGTGAAGCCATCCTAAAATAAACTAACTATTAATAATATTAATTGTGTTAATGATATTTGAAACTTAAAAAACAAGAGAGCGAGAGAGAGCTAGGATTTCTTCATAATTAAGATTTTTCGATATATATAAATACATACGCAACTCCGATCCAAAAATGTTTATTTCTTTATTCGTTGTAATTTCGTTAGCATTTGCTAATATACAAATGTCAGTTAATTTCTATGATACGTACCTTAGTTAATAATATGTACCGATTGTTACTTCCGTACACATTTCGCAATAAATTCTGTAATGATAATCTCTAAATTCCCGTTCTTATTCGTTCTAACTTTTTCTAAAAACCGTACGTTTCCTAAACTGCATTTTGTCTGTCACTGCTTTCAGTAAATGAGTACCATGGTGGAGCGTTTTGTACGTGCCTCGAACACGTAAATCATTCTTAAATACTTTACGTCTCCGCTACATTATTACTGTTAGGCCCGTTTTGTAATCCCGAGTTGCAACCAGACGTTGTCAAGGTAACCAGTATTTTCCGAAAGTGAAAAGCACCATCAGTGGTGCTGGTTTGCTTTTGCTTGTATCACGTTTTGAGATCGACGCGTCGAGCCAAAAAAATAAGTATAAAGCCGCTAGTATAAATGATCTTATTTTCACCATCCAAAATTCTGTGTTGGATGAGAATTTTTTGAAACTTACAGTATTAAAAACAGTTGCAACTGTTCTCGTTTTTTTCACTGATTGGAAACATTACTATTTAAACGTATTTTTGTTTAATGCTTATGCATCATACAGGTTTTTTTTGTGAGGTAATAATTTGAAGAAGCTATATTAACTATAATTTCATTGTAATTTACTTTAATCATTTCATATTGCAATCTACTAGTTAACTTATTATTTATGAGAGCAATAATATAAAACGAGACAAGCTAAATTTATCATCTTTTCCTTCAAATACCCGATATTACGCTGGAAATTGCCGTGATTAACCCTTTCTTAAGACCCTCGAGTGACATAATTTTTTTAGAGGAAGGGGGGGGGATCATCATCGAAATTAATTTCATACGAAGATAAAAAAAAATATCCATTGAATATAAATTTTTTTAGTATCTGAGTAAGATCTATTAAATTAAAGTTATATAAATACCGATCAATATTTATTTGCAAAAAGTCTCAGTAAGTTATATAAACTGTAAGTATTAAAACAATCATAAATCCGTGAGTGAATCACTTTTGTCAGTTAAAAATGGATTTAATTCTTTTAGCATTGAGTCTTATACGTTATGCTATTTCGGTACAAGTAGCAAACACTGTTTTTCATTAAGGCTGCAGTCTACCGGACATTTTGATTTGATGGACGTAATGTTAATCATAAGGATTTTCGACTTCCGTTCTCAAATCCTTGCTATTTGATCTATTTGAATGCAATAAAGTGCACCTGAAAGAGCAAAAAATAATGAATGCTTCTGTGAAATTATTTCCCCCCTTCGATTTTTAAAAATATTTTTACCCCTATTTTAATTCTTTGTTTGTGAGTTTTCTGGATCTTCAAGAATATTTTAAAATATTTTTAAAAATCGGAGGAAAAAATTAATTCCGCAGAAGCCCTCACTATTATTATTATTATTATTATTATTTTGCTCTTTAAGATGCACTTTATTACACTCCGATACATCAAATGATAAAGATTTGAGAACGTTTGTTGAAATTCCATAGGATTAATATTACGTCCATCAAATCAAAATGGCCGGTAGACGGAAGCCTTAAGTAGCTGTTTTTGCGCGACATAATTAAATTTCTTACGATCAATCCATATCTCGAGTCCTTTATTTAATACTTTTCATACCAGATTTTGTTTCTAACAAGATTTGAATCTGCTATATATGTATCACTATTTCCAACGTTTCACATACAAAACGAAACTTTGTATGCGATAATCTATCGCATCGTAAAAAGAATGTTGTCTATTTTACCCCTATTTTACGTATTTTATTTATAAACAGTCAGTGATCCTATAAAATTCTGTTAGAAATCTATTGCTGTAGTTTGTTTTTGCTTCAGCTAGATCATCTTCACAAGCTTTTTCTCCCACAGAAATTCATACCGGGGAAAGGATTATTGAATAAATCTTCAGAAGATAATCCCAAGATGTGGTGAATACAGAAAAAATCATATTAGGAGTCACAAAATCGACAGGAGGAGGGGACAATTATATTTTTCCTTAGAAAATTTGTGACGTTGGGCTATTCGCGGTTTTCTCTTCACTAACCTTGGGGATTTTCAATTAAGATGGATTGAAACAAATAACAATTTCTTCCTAAGCAAAATGAAACGTGAGTAGTTAAATTAGAGGCAGGTAGAAATAAAGTGAAGTGAGGTTGATAGGAAAGTATATAAGTAAAGGGAAAGTCGCACGATAGAGGTGGAGTGTCACTAGCGTTGAGTATATGCCTTACAGGTGGTGGACGAGATCAAGAGTGGCTACGGGTGAGAGCGATCGTGGTAAAGCCAAGAATCAAGTCAACTTCAACCGAGAAGGTTGTGGAAAGCTAATCTTAATTCGGTATTAGTGAGACAGGCAAATATATGTAGAGTGTTACTTTGGAGAGCCGGTGTCCATTTGTCGTTATAGTACTAAACTGTGAAATAAATATTGTGTGTGAGATCTGTCTAACGTCTACTAGCATAACTTATTAACTCTTTAGTGTTAGTATACTTAGTTTAGCTATGGGACAAGAGACGAATATGAATATTGGGTCGTCACAAATTCGTAAGATTTAAGTATGCATATTTATTTCGTTTATATTATTCATGCTTACTTAGTCCTTACACTAACAATAAACTGAATACTAACTCAAAAATCAAATTAAAACTGAGAACTACGACATATAGTTTTGGCCCTGTGCTTGGATACGGCAAACATCTTTGAAGGGGGGAAAAAAATACATACTTTTAAATTTGGTTAGGATTTCTTGTTTAGGTATGTTATTTTGTCCGTGAATGAAGTAATGACAGGAGGCACGAGCTCCCATGCCCACCCCTTGGATTCGCCAGTAGCTCCGGATACTCAAGAATGTGAACTGGGAAGATCCGTTTGGTATTTCAATCACACATGACAGAAAAAATCTTTCATTCATAATGGAATGTAAGACTTCCCAGGTGGCCACTGAAGGAGCAGGAAATGGTGGTCTGGATCTTCCCATCACTCACGAGAATTAGAGATGCTCCTGTCCGTTTCCCATGATACTAGGAGTGAATCTGAGGAACATTCCACTTCTGCTGTTCCAAATTTTATCGAATGGAGTAAAGCTCGAGGAACGTCTGAATTTTGTTATGGTAGTGAATCTTTGATATTATCATTTCCACCCTTAAAAATCGATTATATTTTTTACAGGTGTAATGGATATTCATAGGAGGAATGTTTTGCTGTAGTGAGTAGGAAAAAAAATTGCAAAAACATTTAAATGTTCATTCTTTATTCTTAACACAAGAGATTTCTTCAACCGGTTCAATATTAGTAATTCTTTCAAACCTGATTCATTTTAAGAGTAAATGAATACAAATACATGAGATCAGTTCTTCCGCATGCAAGTTCAAGAGCAAAATTAGAGGTAATGTAAGCATAAAAAAAGTCATATTCTGAAGACATTGTACATTAGCTAATAAATAAATTTTTCCAGTGCTTAATTTTTCTCATCAAAAAAGATTTTTTTAGGAGAAATATATTCTGAAACCTTATCGTTAGATTTTTCTACTGCAGAGAAATAATGCTGACCTCACTGTTATGATATTTCTTATTCTCCAAAAATAAATAAACCGTGTTGAGACGTAACCATGCTGAATTATTTTTTCGCAAAAATTGTTGAAAAAAAGTGATTCAGTATGATTACGTTCAAAATGAAATATTTAAAAAAATATCTTAAAATACAATCGATTCGATCTCCTGATAACTTCGTTCCTTTTGTCTCATGCAAAACAACCACGAAACAAGTTCGAAAGTCAATATTTTATCCTGTTGAAACTATTTCAATTTTTATTAGGAGACTAGAGTTAAGTTCCTTTGACTCAAATTTCTAAAATTATCTTTACCAACTTGGTTTGGTTTAGTTTTATTAACATCGCACTAAAAGCAACATGAGAGCTATTTGCAATGGACCTCGTAATTTCGAACCTCGGTCAAGTGACGAGGATGACACCTCATTTGGCATCTGCCCTTTCCTAATTTCCACACCACGCCAACAGGAGGATTTTGGACCCCGACAGATTTTTCGTGCATCAACTCCGGCTACGCGGCAGGTCTTTCGTGGCATCAAGGCTCGAATCCACGACTCAACAGAAACTGCTAGTCATGAGTTCGATACCTCAACCACAAGGCCACCTTTACCAACTACAGAGAATTCATGATTGATTTATTGGTTGGTTGAAAAACGTCGCACGAGAAGTAAACACAAGGTCTGTTGGCGACGGACTTCGTAATTCTGAACTACGATAAAGTGACGAGGATGACACTTACCTCTCCAAACTTCCCTACCACGCAACGAGGGGACTTTAAGCCTCGAGATATTTAACGTGAATCAGCCCCGACTACACGGCGTGTTTCAAGATTAGAACCCACGACTCGAAGAAAACCACCGTGAATCCGCGACCATGACCACTAGGCTATCGCAGCCACGAGAGGATTCATGTGGACGATCACAACTTTCAGAATACACAAAAAAAAAAAAAAAACCTGCTGACCAATCATTTTATATTCAAAAATACCAATAGGATTTTCAAAAAGCAACGAAAAGAGGCTGGTAATTTGTTTTCATTGAAGAAGAACAATAATTACGTTCTGCCAAAAAAAAAAAAAAAAAAGTTTGATGCATCATTTGAATTTATTTGCAACAAGTTTCCAGAATTCCTTTCATTCCAAAATTTAAGCGGTAACAACCCGATAAGCTAAGAACTGCTTGGGTAATCATAAAAAAAAGTATTCCTTAATGAAATGGGCAGTTTCTTTCACGTCTTTTCGCTTAACGCGATGTCAAAGGACAACTCTTCATGCAAACACTCATTTGTGAATATGCGTGACTCATCCAAAAAAGCGCCTCCTGTTCATCGATGTTTAATTCATACTTCACTTCACGTAAGATTACAGTGAACAAACAATAATAATGATAAAAAAAAA
Source organism: Nephila pilipes (assembly GCA_019974015.1). Taxonomy (NCBI): domain Eukaryota; kingdom Metazoa; phylum Arthropoda; class Arachnida; order Araneae; family Nephilidae; genus Nephila; species Nephila pilipes. Next base: position 46,731 of record BMAW01129616.1, on the reverse strand, counting down.
AGATTTTCATTTGTTTGAAAAACATCGGCAACGTCTTTTCCCCCCTCTTATATTTTAATAATGATAATGGTGATGATGCTATGACCTCGTTCACGCTACGCTATTCATCAAGATTCTTTTTATTCTTTGCCTCGGAGAGAAATTACGCGAGTTTATCCGAAAAATAGAAAAATTTACTGCGAGCGTCAAGCCTCTCATAATTCATAGAATAAATAGACTTTTTAGGTTTGTTTTGTTAAATTATGTCTGGATTAAATCGGAACCAAATAGACCAAAATACCCATCACATTTAAAAATAAAGCTGACTCAAAAATATGGAAGAGTGTTTAGTCATCGGTATCATTTAAACTCCGTGTTGAAGTGGTCCAGTGGCTGAATGAGGCCGAAGCAACAATAATTTCACCGTCGTTCAGCTAGAAAAATTGAAATTTTCAAGGTATTCTATTTCCCATTTCATCTCAGGAAGAAATGTGATTCTTCCTTATTTTCAGTTTTATTCCTTCCATAAATGATTAATAGAACCAACTTTTTACGAGGGATGTTCCGAAAGAAAGTTTCGCCATTTTTTTCGCTAGGAAAATTTATTGCCAGAAAAAAAATAATAATAATAAACCGTGTCACCATAAACTATACTCCTTGCACTATTTTTCGACATAGGAACAATTGACATTGAGATATATGTCGTAGCACGCAATCAGTTTGAATAAACCACTGTGGTTTATTCAAACTGATTGGAGACTTGTGATGCAAGATATTGTAGCCCAGCCTGCTCCACCACAGTATTCTTTCGGATGGACCTGGGTAGAACCAATTCGTAGTGTGACGCTACGTCTGACATTTTATGCGCCTACGCCATGTCCTGTACTCAAGTAGTGCTGTTTTCATTCGTGGATGTAGAAGGACATCCTTTTCGATATTCATCATTTACACTCTGCCTTCCTTCAATGAACATGCAATACCAACGTTAAACCATTTTTCGAGATATGATCTGTTCACCACACATTGTTTGTTGCGTTCATGGATGACGAGTCCCACGTGCCCATTCATTCCCGATAACAGCGCGCACTTCCCTTGACAACCACGTTGTCAATCACATCTCGGGCACGCTGGTCTGCTGCTACTCTCTGTTCTTCGTCACTCTGTGCATGCGTCATTCCTCCTCCACTAACGTTACTTCCGTCGTTGAATCAGCAACGGGTGTAGATTTTTATGGCAGTTATTTGTTTCATCTGGTGTACCATGTGTTGTTTCAAAAAATTGGCAAAACTTTCTTTCGGAACAACCCTCATGTTATTGTTGTTGTGATAAAAATTATTATTTTACTATTATTTATGAAAGGACATTTTTAATTGACGGTTCTATCAAGGAAAGGGATGCGTTTAACAGTACGAGTACAATGTGGCAACTTACTAAACCGATACATAGTCTCCTCTTTCAGAAACTTAAATAGTAGAATCTTCGAATAAAGTTTGGTATGGGAGGAGTCAGAGCTCATTTGGATATGGTCGAATTATATAAAATTAGAATCAAAGCCTGTTCATTATGTGAAAACACTACAGAAAGCAGAAAATGCATTTAGTTGCCGAATCTTCTTTGATTCAACCAATAGAGTCAAGAAGAATAATGAAGGCCGCTGTACTTTAAATTAAACTAAAATCAAAGTCTTTACGTAGCATTGTGTGGGATCTAAGTAAGATACCAATTCAAGAATTCTTGTCTCACCGTTATTTAAAATTAAATAAGAAATTCCTTTGTTAATTGTGCCTTGAGATGTTTCAGGGCAATGTAAATATAAACAAATTGTAGTATTTTTTCAGAATACAATCTGCAAATGTATCAATATTCAGTATCATTATCAAAATAAAACTGATTCTGGTACCAAAAAAAAACATCATTTGAATAGCCGAAAGCAACTTCGGATTTAAAAGAGAATCTTTTAAATACAACTTGTTCGTAAATGGTTACAATCACACATGGATCGAAATATTGTAATAAATTACGCCATTATCCCCCCCCCTCTGTATTGTATAAGGAATCAACCCCGAATAAATTCCATTGGATGATTGATGTGTAGCTTTGCACGTCTTTCAAAGCCATCAGTCAGAGGAGCGGATTTAGGGATCAGAAGATCGTTCGTTGAAGTCCCGATTCCATCAAAGGCGTCTTGTGGAATAAACAAATTGTTATATGCTTAACGTAATTGAGATTCAAGTCCTCTCGCTGTGTAGAAATGTGTAGAAACAACTAAGGTGTCTCTTTTTTGTGAGGTAAAGAAATTAATTAAAGATCCTAGACATCAACTCTAGGTCAACTATTGGTTATGGATCTTTTAATTTTGAATCACAATCACACAGATGAGGAGAACGGTACTTGAATTGGCATCCTGTTCTCTGAATTTTCTCACCTCAGATGAACTTTTAGTGCAATTCAATTAGACGAGTGACAACTCATTTTATTCAGCATGATTGATTTTTAAAGATACCATGATATGAACTCAAGTCCTCACGTGAACATTGCTGGCGGCGAGCTCAGAACCATTATCATGTGTCTATTACATGTCGTCGTACTCAAATGATCGTCGTCTAAGATTTATCGTTAGTTGTTCATTTTGGAATTGTGTGTCCTGCATTAATAATTCAAAACCAAATAAAGTTATATTTTCGTTTGTTAACTTAAAAACCTAAGCGAGGTTTTTTTTTTTACAATTTATTTTATTCTCGCACGATTCATACGTTCGAAGTATTTATTTATTTGTAAAAATACTGATGTGTGTGTCAATAATAAATAATCATTTTTAAAAGTAAACTATTTTATTTGAATATATAAAAGTGTTAGAAACCATTAAAATTTTGGTATAACCTTTAATACGCGTGCGAAAAACTATCAATAGCAAAAAAGTTGAATTTTATATAAAAAAAAAAAAAAATGTACGGAAATGTACATTTTCTTGGAGAATTAATCTTTTATTTTAAATCAGAAATGTTAATTTGTAGTTTTAATTAAAGGAGCACGAATACAAAACGAGGTAAATTTAAGATAAAACTATTTTGATTGAAATTATTACTATAATTAAGAGTTGTCTATCGTTAGCATAATGTATTATGTAAAAGCTATTTTTCAGTCATTTAATGAGACTTTTGTATCTAGGTGCTTAGCATTTTTTAACGGATACTCGTTTTAAGTACATGTATTTTTTTCAAAAGGAATTTTTCTTAAAAAAAAATCAAAATATTCTTGCTGTTATAGTTTTAATTGAAAAGTAAATTTTATAAAAATTATATTTTGCTTGAGAAATAAAGAAATTCAAGGGTAAATTTTTAATTATATTGATAATTGAAAAAATTTCCCAACTGAACTAATCAACAATTACTAAATTATTTCACAGATGAACTATTACAAGGAAAAAAGGTAAAAAAAAAACTGTAATATATCAAATATCAGATTAAATCGATGACCGCAAAAGGAATTTTCACGTTGCTGGAATTCCAAACCTGGAACACAAGAATGCTATCATTATTTTTATGACTTTCTAACTACGTGATCGGAGTGTTAATTGCCATCAAAGTGTTTAGAAGTGGGAGGAAATAAAATTTGGCTTGGAATCTCATCTCCACCCAAGGAAATAATAGTTAAAAAAAGCAAGGGGATGCATGCTATGCAGTAGTCCTGAGACTACATAACGATTTTCGAGAAGAGAGAGAACGCCCTCTTAGGGTTCAGTGATTTGATAAGTCTGTTTGTATTTACAAGAAAATCATAAATTTTTGATACGACTGAATATTTTGAATAAAATAAAGGCCGAGGTTAATAACCGTAACACATATACAAAACACACATTTGATAAATGAAAATTTACTAATTAAAAAATACAATGAAATCCTTAAAATATACCACACTCGCGTAAATGAAACTGCATTTAATATGGAAAAGTATTATTTTTTTTTTCTAGTTTTGAGTTTGTCTTGTTTCTAGTTTACTAGTTAACAATGAAGTGGAAGTAAATTCAATTGCAAATACAATTGAATTAATTATGTTAAATTGTTTAATTCAATTGTTTTTTGCTTCTAAAGTATACATTATCTGTAATTAGAAAGTAATGTCTATAAAAATATTATTTGATGTATATAGTCTAATCATCTTATGTTTTATTTAAAGAAAAATAGCAAGTTCTGTCTTAAAAGCCTTCTGAATCTCGAACTCAATTTCTTTCAGTAAAAATTTCTTCCTCAGATATCATAAGCAAAAGAAACAATTGTATTCAAAATATTCTACTAGAATAAACCGAGAAAGAATCCTAATAATTATATGTGATACTATACACGATTCGGATTAAGATAGAGGAATACCTGCAGTATTTTAAAGGCATGATAATTACTCAAATGAGAAAATGTATAAAAACTAAACTAAAAGATGCATTTTTAATTCATTAATTATAAAACGATAAAGCTGAAAGCGCTTTCATGCTTAAAGAGTGGGATTTTCTTTGTTAACGAATTTTCTTTATTAGCATTTCGTATTTAACAGGTTGTTTCGGTAAAAGTAAAATTGTCACTTTGGGATTTAGCTCTTTGAGTGGTCTAATTACAAATTACTTCATGTGTATGTATATATAACTGACATTCTGTATAAAATGATAAAAATATACCCTGATAAAAATGCTTTTTAATGAATGAAATATGAGCAAGATATACGTAGTTAAGCGATATTTAAATGATGTACCGATTAATAATAAGTTAGAAATTACATCAAAATCTAAGCCATGAGAATGGAAAACTACTTGTAACATTTGCTCAAATTTTCACTCAACAATGTTTCCTCAGAGTTTTCCAGCTCTTGTTCCCTTACGAAAAACTTTATATTTTAACAGAACTTTTTCAACTTTGTCTATGAGACATGCAAAAAGAAATTACATTTAAGAGCTACTGATTGAGAAACCATTTCCCAATCATTTTTTGTGAGGGGAAAAAAAAACCTTAAAAATTATACAAAATTATTCAAAAAATATTCTTTTAACAAAACGAGGCAGTTTACAGCCTGTACATTCTATTTCCAAAGTTGTGAGCACAAACAATTACCAATTAGGTACTGATATACAACGAATCAAGGAGGCAATAGTTAAGACACTAAGCAGTAACTGATTTTAAAAGTTCTTCAAAAATTGATTTAATGATATCTTGAGTTCGGAGTTATCTGCTTTTTAAAAAGCGCTACAAATCGCTAGAAAAGATACGTTTTTGTTTTTAAAATATGCTTAATATTTCAAGTTTCATACATATAATTTGAAACTATCCACATTCAATATTAAACCTACCGAACTCTTCAAATCTACCGATTTAAAATTTTTAATTTTAATACGTTGTAATCAACTTAAATAGCCAATTTTGTGAGTTTTTTTTAAAGTTAAATACCCTGTATGATAAAATTTTGTCTGATTTTACTTCTTTAAAATTAAATTTTTAGAAATTAGAAAAACTTTTAAAAAAAAGCCAGTTAGAGAGTGTAGAATCATCGATTGTTAAGAATGATGAAATATCTAAATTTACATAGAAAAAAAATAGAGAGTTGCTTTAATATCAAACATGTCACCTACATTCAATTGTGAAATTTCATATAATCTACACATTATTTAGTTTTTATTTATTTAGAAGCAGGATTGCTATATCATTCTACCTTGTTGTTTGATTCAATTCACAATACTTATCGCTCCTTTTTCATCTCTTACTAAACGTTACATTTAATTTTTATAAGTGTAATTGAATTTTTATTTCTGTAAATTTTAATGCAATATTTAATGCAGCTTAGTTGCAGCTTCGTTAAAAATGTCAATGATTGTTATTTTATAAATCATATTTTCTTTAAATAATGTTTAAATTTTTTTAAAAAATTCTGAACACTTAAAAAAGTTATTTAAATTATTAACTTCAGGCTTCATCATTATTGGATTTAAATTTATATATTTCATCCTCTTTGCTATTTTATTTATTAAATCATCCTTTCCTTAGAAGCTAATTTGCAGTTCATTGAAAATTACTCAAAAATGTTTTAGAAGTTGGTCTTAATTAAAGAAGTTTTATGCTTCTTGCTAAGAATTGCTATATTTTTCAATTCCCTAGATAGTATACCCTTGCTATGAACGGATTTATCAGATAGTGGTGCAATAAAAATTACTTGAAAATGAATTATTTAGAATAGTTAGTATCCATGTATATTGTCAGTTATTCACTCATTACACTGTGTGGTTTAATTACAATGAGTATATTCAGTTGAATTGAATAGACTCTAACAACTAACTGTACAAGGTCTTAGAATAGTATTTAAAAGCATCTTATTTTTTGACATCGAATATTTGCCCGGCTAATTCTTAAAAAAGTCGTTGGTTCGTATATGTTACAACTAAAGAGGCATCGTGTAGTAGGGCTGCTTCACGTTAAATCTGACGGTGCTCTAAGTCCTCGCATAGGCGAGTCGTGGCGTGACCATGGAGTTTGTCGTCAAATTTCTTTTCGTGAATAGTTCATAAATTCGGTGAAAATTTTTTGTTAGATACTTTTCACACACATTGACTTTTAATAATAATTATTTTAATATTTTTAATCAGAAATAATATTTAATATACATAATTTTCAAATAAAAAATGTTTTATGGAACTTTTTAGGATTCATACAATATTGAAACAAAATTAACTTACTTCGTTTTTATATAATTAACTACTACACATAAACAGAATAAATAATTTATGAAATGAAATGTATCGATTGTTAAATTTAATTAATTTGAGTCATTTCGGGAATAATGTAGACAAAAATTAGAAACCACCATGTTAATATGTAGAATGTAGAACCAGCTCAGATGTCTACCAAGTCATCTGGCCATTATTTAGAATTACAAAGCGTATTTAGTTGTGTTTAGTGGACTTAGTGTCTAGTAGAAAGATGCAGCCCGAAAAACGCTCCGTGAACAATGCATATGTATTAACAGACGAGATTAAACGAATTTAACAGTGCTCATTCAATAATTTGATGACATTCTGTGTGTAATTAAATCTGTAGAACACATTTAATTTTTTGTTATTTAATACTGCAATGTTGAAAATAATTAAAAGTCGGATGCCCTAGTTGCTTAAAAAGCTTAAATTTTGTCTACTTTAAAAAAAGAAAGCCTTGAACACTTACAGGCACACAAGTAAAATATATGAATCATTCCAATTTCGTTCGTGATGTTTGAATAAAATTTTATTACAGTGGTTTTTTATAAAAAAAAATTTCTTGGAAATATTTCATGAAAAATGAATTAAATCGCTTAAAGCGATTTTAAAAGAAGAAAAACGAAATTTTTTGCATTAGTTGGAACCTTATGAAAATAACAGAAAAAGCAAATAATGCTTTTGATGCATGTATCATAATAAATTAATTAAAATATCATACGAGAATCGAAAATCCCAAATGTTTGTTACAGATATTAAATGCAACCCCTAAATATGTCTTTTCAATTTAATCACTTTGATTGAGTAAAAAGAGCGCAAAAAGGAGCTCAAAATAACTCACTTAACCTATCTTATTGATAAAAAAGAAAGGCATTTTGCTTGAATGAGTGAATTAAATCTGGTGCGTTTTATAATTATCTTAGATTCAATAAAAAAAATTTAGCCATGCGAGGAGCTATTGTTTTAGGTGGGATGTTTTGGCGCACCAGATCACTTTTCAATTTTAAATAATTTCTTTTTTACATTTAAATTAAATATATTCAGTTTAATTATTTTATCGTTTGCTTTAATTTTAATTACATTTAGCTTAAATATATTCAATTTAATAATTTATCGTTTCCTTTAATTATCATATCGGAAAAGTTTACTATAGTCCATTTCTCGATATTTCTTCGTTTACTTTAATTCTCATAATTAATTGAGTAATTTAATAATAATTATATAAAAAAGGTCACCTTGGGTGGCTAAATATATTCTTTGCAATATTTTACATTGAGCATTTTTTTCTTTTTATATAGCTTTATTTTACATACATTTGTGTTAATTAAAATAGATAGCCCATTTCATATATTTCATAATTCCACATCCCCACCTTTAACCACCTAGTTAATTTAGCTTAACTTATTTATTATTTTATTTTTGCTTCCCTACCACTCTATCGTCCAATCTTCTGCTTGCTTAAGCAGTTTTAAGTATTCAAAAGCTAGAGAAATAATAAAAAATTTTAATTAGTGATTTAATGGGTGCTTTACATCAATTATTTTTGATATACTTTTTAATAATAAATAAGATTTATGGTACATATTAACTGGCTCTTGGCAAAGGAAAAACGATCGTGAAGAAGATTTTGTGTGAGTTTTTCGATCTTTCTTTGTACCGCATTCTTTTCATCTACCGCTATTAGGCGTTCTGGCATTTTTTGATTTTTCACCTGCTGTAATTGACAATTTCTTCTTTATTGTTACTTGGACATTTATTTTGATCCTAATATTTCTGTGAGATTTAGACAGCTGTTTTTCCAATTTTCTTCGCTGTGTTGCGGGACTGATGCATATTAAATCTGTCGAGGTTCAAATCATCTCGTTGGTGTGGAGTGTAAGTTTGGAAAGAAGTGCCAACTCCGATTTTCCTGTTGATTCTAATTGTGACGTTAATAAATAATCAATCGAAATTCCTTCAGAAAAATGTATATTTTGTGTAGCTTGTTTTTATTGTTAAGAATTTACATGTATATAAAAAACAATAAATCTATTTATAGAAGTCAGGTCAGTTATACTGCATAATATAAACACCCAAATCTCCTAGTCCCCCCCCCTTACATGTATACTTGGCAGTTAATTTATCACTAGAACCTACTTCCTTTTTAGTTTCATTATTTTCTGAAAAAATATCTATAGTTTAAGCTCTTTCACATCCAGGATGCGTAGTTGAAAGGTGGATTATCGATTTATCCTTTCTTGGTCCGTTTGAAACACGAGTCAGATCCGGTTGAAAACTAAATAATGTGGGTGGAAAAAATCTTCTGTCATGTGACGTCTATCGAGCATTATTTGAAATGCAAACCATTCAAAAGTATTAAATTTATTTTATACGTATTTTCTATACATGTTACTCTATGAGTTGATTAGACTCAATCGGGTAAAATGTCATTTTCTTCTTTTGTGAGGGAAAAAATTCTACAAGTCTGAAAAAGTTATAAGCTAAACAAATTTATCTTATTAGAGAATTCGTAATGTATAAAATGTCTGAATTAAAACCCATTGGAGTTATCTAAAAATAAATCAATTAGGCATATTCAGGGTACAAAGCTTAAAATCGAGATGCAACTAGTTTAACAAGAAATACAAAGAAAAAAATGAGCTTTTATTTAACATTTACGATACAGTTTATTTTTAAAATAAGATGTTTTCAAAAATTCTTACGATGGATAAATAAAAGATATCGTTATAATCAGTAGTAAATAGAAATAATATTATGTAAGTTATATTCATTTCATACATTTTTCTTTGAGTAGACGATAACCATAAAGAAAATAAATTTACCAAATATAACAAATAGCATGAAAATTTTTAGCCATAGGCCCATCAAAGAGAATTAGTTTTTGCTTGTTCAACTTCATAATCCAGTTGGGAATTAGAGTAAAATTTGAATGCATTTTTTTAATTAAATTGAGAATGCGCGTGAATGTCTCATTAAAAAATAATTGAATTTCACATTAAAGTTGTGATTCATCAACTTGACAATTGAGATACTTATTATGTCAATAAAAATACTTTTGTCTTCAATAACTCACAAAATTGATTTTGTTGCTCCTTTAACTCGAATAATTTAAGAATATTTTTATGTTGTGAATTAAAAATTAGCTATTCGTTCAAAATTTATGTAACAATAACCACCAATTGTGTTACTCATATAATTATACGCATATTATTTTATTTGTACACGTATTTATAAAAATGTTTCAAATTGTATCAAGCTGCATATTTAAGCCTTCTTTTCTTAGTACATTATGTGTTATTCTCACATTCACTTGAAAAATAAATACTTGCTCTTATCTTATCAGAACTGTTAGGTCTTCTTAAATTTACGATTAAAGATACGAAATTCAAATAGAAACATCTATCTAGTCAATATTCTCCCCTATTCGCTAAGATCAAAATCTTTCAATATTGTTTTTGTGCAGTTTTATTGGTATTTCGAAAGGCGCAAACAGGTGCGTTTTCCTCCACACTCGGCATTTTTTTTTATAATCCTGTAACGATCAAGAATAAGGCTGATCTTTATAAAGAGTACGGTTACTTTCCTAAAAAAGTTAAATTAAAACTCTCCTATAAGCTGTTTCGTTACTTCTTTATTGCATTGAAACGAAAAAAATCAAAAAAGTGATTGTTTAAAATGGAACTCTTCTTTCTGAACTCAATAAGTTTATGGCATCAGGAACTCTCTACTGAAATAGAATTACTTTGCAGAGTTATGAATGTTATAACTCCATTATTAAGTATTATTCAAAATTGCGGAAAAAATGAGGAAGGAATTTGGAAAAAACGCTTAAAAGACATTAAATCTCCTATATTTTTAAAAATCAAATTAAAGAGTTTTTGTAATTATTAATGACAGTAAAATATAAATTGTTAAGACATTAGCTTTGTGATATCTGGTTGATTTACACTAAAGTTTTTTTAGATTTATAAATTTCACATTTAGGTTATTTTGAGATTAAATTTTCTAAATTTATTCAGAGGTTTGCATAATTAATGAAATTTATTACATAGCATAATTGCAACGGTTAACTTTCAAATATTATAAACAATTTTATTTTAGGTGTGTATATCGACTAAAATATAGTTTTTAATGAATGTAAAAATGTATTTGAAAAAAGAATGCTTGTAGGCTATGTGTTGGAAAGAGAAAAATCAATGTCGAAAGTTATTTTCAACTAACGATGCTTTTTCCTGTAACTGTAAAATTATTGAATTCTAGTAATGCGAAGTTCGATGCCACAAAAACTGCGTTTATTAAAGCGAAAGGAGTGTAATTCCTTCGACTTATAAGGTGCTTATAAGATCGTAAGAGCATCTGTAATTGCAAATTCTTTTTAAAGATTTAGAAAAATTCGCTATATTAATTTCCATTTCTTTCAAATTTAGTAATTTCAAAATAAACTACCTTACTATTCCAAACATTTATTCAAAAGTTACATCACTCTCAAGAGTATATTGACTTTATTTAGAGTTGTATTACCATTTTTATTTTATTTAACACAGTTATTTTAAAATAAATAATTGTTTTTGTTTTTTACCACTTTTCGTACTATTTGTTGTATTTAATTTTCCCACCTCTGATTCTTTCTTATTCTTATAAATTATCTGTATTAATCTGCGATTTTTTTTTCTTTTATTCTATCACTTACATATTATATTACGAAACAACATATTACGCTTATTATATTACAACATATTACGCTTATTATATTACAACATATTACGCTTAGTGTGTTTTAATTTCTAATATTTGTTCACACTAAATTTATTTTTATTTTTATTTCGTAGAAATTTTTTTTTAATAATTTTCTAGTTTTATGTCTCTTGGGTGGAATAAACTATTGTCTTTATTTTTAAATTGGATATATTTACTTTCGAAAGCCTCGTGGTATATTTTGCAACCCAGAATTAGCTTTAAAATGATTTCTGAGCTTAAAGAAATTCTGCGGAATGAATCTAGGGTTACAATTTGTAAAATATATCGAACATAAAATGTTTAGAAGTATCCTAATAAAACGCATAAAAGTCATGTCAAAAACGTATTGGCTAAAAATATCCATATAATAATTTTGCTTATCTATTTTTCTAATCACGATTGCATTTATTGCATTAAAAAGCATAAAACTTGTCACAGAGCAATCACTATTTTACATAACCATTCCTATTTTATAAGACTACCACAAATGATTATTACTTATATATTTATATACCTGTACATGTACGAGTATGCGTTATATAACCTAACTCTTACTGAATATTATACAGCCAATTTGCTATTTCGATAAAAATAAATTTGTAAAAATAATGACATGGGGAAAGGATAAAAAACATTTAAACGAATAATAAAATGTACATTTTCGAAAACTTTAGTTTATTGTAAAAGTTTTGATTTATTTCTGGAATATATAGAAGTCATTCTTCCATTTTTAGTGATATTTCTACACTGTTTTTGTCAATAATGTCTTACTTTTTCTCCCTTACCCCAGTATTGTTCACGTATTGTAAAGTATTAAATGTCATTTTTCTTGTACTTTCACAAAATATAACAAATAGAATTATATTGTTATTGTTACAATTTTCTGTGGCGAATTTAAAGCCGATCTTATCACTCTTTATATTTATTTGAAGCGCACCATGCTCAATCAGATTTGGATTTGATCGTTGAAACAGCTGCTAAATTAGTTCTCTTCTATCTTGAGATTTCTGGAAAAAATAGTGTTTTCAGTTGAATAACTTTCTGAATAAGAGGCTTCAGAAAACTTTATAGCCTATATATATGCGAGAATTTATGTACTGAAATACAAATATCTTCTATGTAAGATTTATTAATGAAATCTCTGGCAGAACCTTTTGATAAATAAGATAATCGTTTTATTTAGTAATATGATACTCCATATTTGTACTTATATTTGAAGTGAACTGCTTGTATTCTATTAAGACATGTTTTATTTGATAGATGATGGATTTGCTTCGCTAAAAAATATTATCGAAATGTTTTATTTAACTAAACTAAACAATTTAGCATAACGGACTTCATTTTTAAAAGTGATCAGTATTATTCTTTTTAACATACTAGATGAAATATATGTGAAGTATTCGATTTCAAGTATAAAAATACATAAATTCTTGTAAAATGTCGAACACAGTTAGTATGCAAATTAAATTAAATCTGTTTACATTTGAAAGACAATATAACAAACTCTACATTAGAGAATTCTGAAAAAATACAAATAATACTTTTTAACAATGCGTTTGCAATTCTTATTAGTGAAGAATACGGTAAAATAGTTATTGACACAAACATTTTCAATATCTGACTTATATAAATGCTTTCAGATATTGCTGAGGCTCAATAAAAACGAGAATGATTACGCAAACAAAAGTGCTTACTTTCCAGCAGAAAACGAAAGCACCACTACTCCTAAATGTTTACTAAATAAGATGCCATTTATCCATTCTCTTATTAAAAATTCTTTATTTAAAGATCCCTTACAACAACATACTTAACGTAAATATCAAAGACTCCTAATAACAGCGCAATTGACTTCTAATACAAATAAACGGGCGATGCATTTGAACTGAAAGTCAACGGAACAAAATTATTCGATTTAAGTGTTTTCATAATTCAACCGTTAGGCGTAAGCCCACTATGGACGCCATTTTTGTGACAGGAATCTGGAATTTTATGGAAAGCATCAGGAATGAAAATTGTAATGGCAACTCAACTACAAGTCTTTAGTATATATTATTCCTGCATATGGACCTTGCGAAAACTGGAACATTATAAAATACAACTATATTTTATATGGAGTTTTATTTTATGGCTTATACTATGGGGTTTTATTTTATGAAATTTTGGAGTAATAATGATCTGAAGAAATTAAATTTTGTTTATGTGTAATCCTAATTTTTTATACAGATCAATAATTTTATTATTAGTTATTGGGTTACTAAAATTATTATCTAATAATTTTAGTGTGTGTGTCTAATTAGAAACATTTAGATGTAATTCTAAATAAGAACTATTCACTTCTAGATGTTTTTAATAATTAAATCGTAATAATATGTACACATAATTTCATAATTATTTTGAACTTTGTCAACAAAACAAATAATGAAGTCGTAAGAATTACATAAAAAAAAATTAGTAAACAAAATTTAAAAACTTTTACCAAGCAATAATTAAAAATTTAATGATTTTTGAAGTATGTAAACCTACTAAATCAAAAGATCTAAGACAATGAAATACATAAAAGAAATTATATTAACAATATGTGTCTCCATCTGGTGGCTAAATTGAATATATATATATATATATATAAATATGTGTGTGTGTGTATTCCTGTGACTAGAGCTTCTCTCTATAACATGTTATACTATTATTGTACTATATTATATATTTTTTTTGGCGTGTTTTCTTATCAGTACAAGAGCATCCAATTTAATTAATGTCCACGTAATGTCCTCTACAACTTCCTCAATATTATGAGAATTTATAATTTCTTCAGAGTCATTTGCAAAGGTTGAAAAAATGAACAGTTAACGGCTTCATAAATGTATCTATTGCATGATATGGGGCTCTGCTGAATTATATATAGTCACCAGATGAGGTACATATAATATGATTTGTTTACGTATTTAATAGTCTTAGATGTATTGATTATTCTTCAAAATCTGGCGGTTGAACCTGTTATTGTTTAAACATACTCCTCCCACTCAAAGTATGGCACAGTATATAAACTACATTGTCTCAATTTTGTTTTTTTATAATTCTTTTCCTTGATTTTTGGTATGCTGTTAAGGTAGTTTGTATTTAAAGTAGTAGTATAGGTATGATTTATTTATTAATCTATATATATATATATATTAAATACGTTCATGAACAAAAATTAGCGCACGCAAGAAATAATTTGGGATGTGAAACTTGGCATGAAGGTACATGTCAGGGATATATGCAAATGATTAAAATGCAGCGTGATTGCCCAATACGTATATAGCCTGTAGGGGCGTTTTCCGTGGAAGCATAAACAGGTAACCAAAGCTTGTTTGAGTGTGAATCGTTTACAAAGGAAGAGCTGGTAGACATGTCATTACCCCGTTTTCGAGACAATATGAGTAGCTGTGTCGCAATTTGAGAGGAGAATCATCGGCATGATGGAAACTGGGTGGTCAGCTAGGCGAGTAGCTCGTCAATTAAGCCCGCTCTGATGTTGTGAGGAGGTGTTGGGACCAGTGGATTCGAGATGTCATTTACACGAAGACCAAGCTCAGGACGCCTCGACAAACCAGTCGTCGAGAAGACCGCCGCATCGTAAATGCACGCGTACAGCTTCATTGGCCGCCATCCAGGCACAGGTAGCACCTTCGGTAGGGCCCCTGTGTCTTCTCGGGCTCATACGAAAGCGCCTGGTTGAAGGACGGGATCGCGGTGGCCGTTACGTGTACTGCCCTTGACGCCCACCCATCGACGCCTCCGTTTGGAGTGGTGCCGCGCACGAGGAAGCTAGACTGCAGCGGAATCAGATCGTCTTTTAGCGACGAATCAGATTCAATCCTCAGCAGTGATGACAATCGTGTTCATTATTGTGGAGACCCCGTAATTGAACGCCTCAATCTTGTCTTTGCTTTAGCGACACACCACTCCCACAGCTGGCGTGATGGGAATTCGTACCTACAATACGGTCACCCATAGTATCGATCAGTGGCACCATGACAGCGGTATGTCATAAATCATACAACCCTTATGTGTTGCCACTCATTACAGCAGCTCCCAGGAGCCATTTTCAACAAAGACAATGCTCGGCCTCACGGCAAAGGGTGTCACAAGACTGTCTCCTCACCATTACTACCCTTCTTTGGCCTGCCCGATCCTCAGATTGTCTCCAATCGAGCATATCTGGGATCATTTGGGACAACGAGTTGGGCATCCCGCGAGGTTTGAACGAATTAGAGGCAAGATTACAGCAAAATGTCTCAAGACATTATACAGAACTTGTATGCCTCAATGCCCGATCGTATCGCATCGTACATTCGCGCTGATTTAACAGGGTTTTAAATCCTCCGTTCTTTTGCTCTTTTCTCTGAAGAAATGATCCTTTTCTTTGATTTTCCAATCATTTACTTATATCAAAGTAGCCATTACATGTAAACTTCGTTCATTTTGACGACTCCTTCTTGGTGCACTAATTTTTGTTCTTGAATGTATATAGCATACAATATCTTTTATATAAATAAAATATATAAATATAAGTTAAAATTTCAAAACACTGTAAGAAAAAAAAGAACGATTGATCAGAATGACGTCAAATTTGAACTGAATATTATTGAAGAAGGGGGAAAACGTATGGCATAAGAAAAAAATTAGTTCCAAATTTTAGCAACAGATGGCGCTGAAGGCGTCAGAATATGTAAATGTCAATGTACAGAATTGCCGAATATGGGCAACAAACAATTCACTCGCAACTCAACCAGTTCCACTTCATCCTGCAAAGGTCACTGTGTGGTGCGAGTTTACGGCACCGTTTATCATAGGACCATATTTTTTCGAGGAGATGAGTGTTTTCGGTCTTGTTACCGTTACCGTCACTGGTCAGCGCTCTGAGTGTCTTTTGCGCAATCACGTTATTCCAGATCTTCAATAGCGTGGATGTGTGGATGAGATCATTTTTATGCAAGATGGCACTCCTCCGCACATTGCAAATCCAGTGAAGCAGCTGCTGAAATCGCATTTCGGAAATGCTAGAATTATCAGCCGTAATTTCCCAATAACTTGCCCTCCCCGATCACCTGATCTTAATCCGTGTGACTTCCGGCTGAGGGGGAAAAAAAGAAAGATGCTGTGTTCAGTGCTCAATGCACACTTAGCTAAACTGACCTTGCACTGAACTGAACGCATTGCGCAACACATGCTGAATGTGACCCCGGAGACACTTCGACCAGTTGTGGAACATTCTGTTTCTCGATTTCATCTTGTTGCACACAACGGTGAACAGCATATTGAACATGCTTTGCGACAGTCTCTTGAATTTTAAAAACCGATTTGATGTATGCTTTTTATGCGGTTTTTGGCCTTAGGACAACTAAAAGCCGATTTTTCCCATCTGATGTGATATGACCTTGCCGTGGTGGATGGACTTACGTGACCAACAATATCACATCTGTACAGTCATGCACACTGAACAGTACAGTTGGTTTAACGTGTAACTTACACCTTTGTCATTGTTTTACGATTCATTTGTCATTTGTAATCGAATCCTTTTAAATTATGAGGCTTACAGCACAATCTGTTGCTAAAATTTTGAATTATTTTTTTTTATGCCTTACGTTTTCCACCTTCTTCAATAATATTTCGTTCAAATTTAACGTCATTCTGATCAGTCGTTCTTTTTTACAGCATTTTGAAACTTTAACTTTAATTATAATCACCCTACACACACACACACACACACACACACACATATATATATATATATATATATATATATATATATATATATAACTCCTGGTTTCTTAAATCATATTCACTACAATCGTTACATGTCATATTGGATTGAATGACAAAAATGTTTTTCCAACATCCTGCAATTCCACCGTTTAAGTGCCGTGAATCTCATACTATTTGGTGCAAGGAATTTGAGTAGAAATCTGTTATGTGATTGAAAAATTCTCCTCTAAGTTTCACGCTTATGTTGAAAAAGTTAAAACAGGCCGAAAAAAAATGGAATATCGCTCCAGAATGGTTTTCCCCCCCCTCCCGAATTTTGACGTCATGAGGGCTAGTCTATAACTTCCTAACTTCCAACAGTTTAAATAATTCCAGATTTTGTAATGAGTCCAGCAATCACATAAGACGAACTAAGAATTATATAATTTTTTTAAAAATTAACTATTTGATAACAACAACTTGAGGGTTTTAACAAAAGCTTCGACTTCAGATAAATAGAATAACGAATATTACTTTAACAGAAGCGGATAGAAAATGAAAAGTTACAACTAATAACTCACGAAATTAGAAAATTACTCGAGTATAAATTCGACTCATACCTAGTATTAAGCTATGTCAGATAAAACGGTTGGTGATATTTTCACAATGGGCAGAAGTGCAAATCCCAACATCAACCTCTCCTTCCAACTGTATCTAAGAATTCCTTTATATATTAAACAAGAAAATGCTATTCACTTTCCCTCTTAACATAGTCACGACATTTCAGTTTCTTGTGAACTTTGAGGTCATGAATTTACTTTTTAGAAGTCTGATATCCTTGGGACCACAAGCACACCAATACTAAATGTTACATTTTGCAGGTGCTATTTAATCTCCCGGTTGGGATGACCTGGACCAATAGCTGAAATAATAATTTTGCGCAATCGCCAAGAAATATTATGTCCCGTAGTGATGAAAGATGCGAATCCAAATTCACTCGACACTGAAATTTCGTAGAGAAGGAATATCAAAGATATCCTAAGCTTTCAATGAAAATGTCGTATTCGTGGACATTGTAGCAACTTAAATACTTATTCTAGCATACAACTAGCACCGAAAAACATATTTCATTTACATAGCAAATGTAAGTGCGACAAGCACTTATCTTTTTGTAAATATCATCTTTGATATTTAAATTAATTACAATAAATTAATGTAAATAGTACTCTGTAGGTATCTTGTCATTTAACTCAATCTGCACCAACCCAGTCTCACAGCTTATACAGTATTGCATAAAATAACATCTCTCAAGCGAAATAAAAAAAAAACATGCTGTTGAATAAAATCTACTTAAATATTTATATTAAAAATAGTTTAAAAAGTTATAAATTATTGTGCAAACGGTAAGTTATATCCATCAATTTAAGTGAACGTGGTAATCTAGAGGTCATGGCAGTAGACGACGTTGATTTCGTCGAGTCTTGAGTTCGAGCCCTGAAACCATTAAAGATCCGAAGTGCTGCACGTTAAATATACGCGGGGTTCCAAGACCTCCTTGACTTGATAGGAGGAGTTTATAGTGGAGAGGGAGGTACCAACTCATCGAAGTATCGTCCTCGTCACTTGTACCGAGGTTCGAAATCATAAGGTCCATCGCCAATAGTCTTTTACCTAATTATACGTCGCTTGTAATATGTCTTATATCTGAAAGAAAAAAAATCATTTGTCATTTTTTTTATTCCTGTCACATACATTTCCTGATCTGTAAACATATTGTAAGCTTTTATTTACTTTTGAATTTCGAAATTATGTAATATCTTATGTTCTCTGTTCCAACATGTATTGTCATATCATACCCTTTATTGATATTTTCTTTCCTTTTCTTTTTTGATGATAAATGCAGAGGGCGGGCTTGTCTCTCGATAGGCTGTTTTGTAGCTTTTAACCCTTAGTTGAGCTCGGTACCCTTGGGCATTCTGCCAAAAGCCCGCGTGTTTCTTCTCAGCGTGACGTTAATAAAACACTCTCATCAATCAATCAATCACTGAGAAGGATTAACATAATTAAAGATTAACGACATGTCTGAAAAGTGCCATATAAAATCTGATTTGAAACATTTGGAACAAAATTTAGTTTTAAGCACTCAGGTTAAGTAATAAAAAAAATCGTATAACAATTTACTTTCGAAAAAAAAAATTTTTTTAGGAGGGGAACATATTTTCAAGTATGTTTTATGTTAAAAGAATTTTTACGAGCTCATCATCATTATCATCAACGTTAGGAAGATTGACCTAAACGTATAAGTTAATTCTACTTGAGTATAAAATTATTTATAAAAAATAGAATTGAGAAAGTAAAAGAGAAAGCGGAAACAAACTTACCGAAACTAGTTAGAAATCAACAGATGTTAGAGATAAATTTTATCTTTCTTTTTTTTTTTTTATCAAATGCTTTCAAATCTTTCTTTTAAATGAACTTAACATCAGATTAATCGAAAACTTAATAATTTCGGGAGAAAGAAAAAATAATATCTCAAGGAAGAATTTAATTGAAATTACGCTTGTTGTGCAAAATTCGTGAGAGTATATTATTGGAAAACACTTCAGAATATTAAACATTATTTGATTATTGTTATTATTACGCTGACAAGCACATCATATTAATATTTCACCAACTTATCAGTAAAGTATTTAGTTCATGGTTTGCTTTATATTGACGATAATTAGATCTATGATATTTATAGTACAACGATCTGTTCTGCGATTTCCCACACATATTTACAAGCATCAACTGAATGCTTGGAAAGTCAAAACAAGTGTGAGATACAGAAATTCAAAGTGAAGTGATTGTTTATTAATGTCCACTCTGAGAAGCAACGCGAGAGTTATTGGCGATAGACTTAGTAAGTTTGAAGCTCGGTCAAGTGAGGAGGCCGAAACTGAACTGGCACATCCATCCCCAAACTTCTACACCACACCAATGGGAGGACTTGAGACTTCGATTAGATTTAACTTGCATCAGGTCCAGCTATATAGTGGGTCTTTAGTGGCATCGAGGCTCGAACTCACAACTCGACGAAAACCTCCACCCGCGAATCTGCGATCATGACTTCTAGGCAACAGGGCAACACAGAAGTTTAGAAGGGACATTTAATTATTTTGTCCCT
>BMAW01129616.1:0-26388 GCA_019974015.1 Nephila pilipes | reverse complement strand
TAGTATCTAATATCCGTTTTGCATTTTGATTTGTAATTTGTTGTTAAGTGTGGAATCCTCAATTGTAGACTATATCTACAATGCTTATTCTCATTTGATTATTATATACAGGATCGGCCAGAACAAAAGGGGGGGGGGGGGGTCCGAGACAAAGTTAACTCATGGATCCTGGAAACAAATTTCGTACAGTACAATAATAATTTATTTCATTTTGTGTGTGTGTTATTTATCCCATTGCAAAAAAATGGCACAGTAAGGAGTACATGAAATTATAATACAATGACCAATAATACAGAACAAATAATAATATACACAACTAAATTATTTGATCTGCAAACAATGTTTTTATAGACACATTAATATCCTAGTTAGATTTTCAAAAGGCAGACGAATTTTATAAAATATCTTAAAATATTACGGGAGTCGTGTTTTCTGTGTCTCCATAATATGTACATTTCCTGTTATATTATTCAGTGCAGTTCAGTTATATACTTCCTTAATCACTAGCATTCTTTTTAAATTTGATTATTTATTCATCTTCTAGAACGTTTTTTCTTGCAGTATGAGAAATTGAATAAATATTTGAATTTAAAAGGAATGCTAGTGATTAAGGAAGTATTTAACTGAACTGCACTGAATAATATAACTGGAAATGTACATATTATCGATACAAAGGAAAACATGAAACGTATGATCAGCCGTCACAACACAAGCAAGCACAACAATACGTAATTTTTTTCCCTCTCTAGTCTGCGTTAACTATCTAAAAGAATAATCATTGAATCAAATCATCCAACCAGAAATGTTAGCTAATTCGAATAATATTCTAATGTGCGAATTAAAACTATAAATGGAACAGAACAGAAACTGGTTGGAATTTTCAAAATGAGTAGGTGACATGGGTCTTTGTGCGCTCACATCGCTCCAGCACCTTTGGGCCGGCCTGAAATGTAAAATGAGTTCATGTGATGAAGGTTAATTTATTTTTTTTTAAATATTCAAAACATAATTAATATTCTGAGATTAATTAGTTGCTTATAAAAGAATCTATAAAACAATGATTTATGTGTATCATGACAATTTAAAATTAAAAGTTTGATTCAGTGACATTTATTACATTATGTAACTAATCATAAGAACATTTTAATTTTGAAAATCTTGAAATAATTAAAGGTTCCGTATATAATTTAATCAAATGAAATTTGATATTACAACATACTTATTATAAATATATTTCACTAATTTTGAATAATCTAATAAATGATTAAATTAACAAAAATATTAGAAATAAATGATAATTCACTGTTAACAAATTACAAGACCAATTGTCAAAAGCAAATGTTAAAATTATTATAATACATTGATCCACCATTTCTCCGGATAACCTCAAACACTCTGTTTTTAATTGAAGCGACCAAGTGGTTATGTTCAATTTCAAAAAGGTTGTGCCACTCTTTTGGTGTGGCTACTTACACTTCATGGATTGATGAGAACTGTTTCTCATTAGTATAAATTTTGAGACATGCTGTAGCTCAAAAGTCTTCTACAGCGTTCAAATCTGGACATCTGGCCAGATTTAGCCATGACAAAATATTAACTTTTTCTTTTTTAAGCCATTCTTGAGTGGATTTAGATGTATTGTAAAAAGCATTGTCCTGCTAAAATATCCAGTTAGCAATACCTAATAAAGACCCAAACGGTAGCATATGATCTTATAGCATAGCCTGAAACTGTGCAGAGTCTATACATTCCGAAATTTGCTGTAAATTACACAATCCATGATATCTAAAGGCTCTATAAACCATTACTGATTATCATCTCTTTTGCCGACCGAAACATTCTTTCTTTTCCTTATTCAAGTCATGTCAGTAGGTAACGGTAACGGCAAAATTACGAAGTACCTATATTAATTATAAATTTTACCCTCAAATTATAATTAAAATAAAGTTAATATCAGAATTTTGTAAGTGTTCATAATTACGAATTAGCTATTTAAAATTAGGATCAAGGCACAAAAGCCTGGGTTTTCGGTAGAGTGAGGAACTGCCGAAACAAACTAGGAGTATAACTATGTTGTGAAAGCTCACATTGCCATTGGACGCTGTGGACGCGAGCTAATGAACGTATATAGCAGGACTTCAGTTCGAAGACGAAATCGACTTCGAGAACATTGGCATCCGCGGGGAATTGAGAGGTTTTTAAAAAAATGATTAAACAATTAAAATTAAATGAAATTATTAAGTAGTGCCGTTCCGATACCAATTTAAACGAAAATATTGCTATTTAAAAATCGAGGAGATTGAGGTTGAAAAGACAGAATTAACATTAGGTACTACAGCTCCTCTAGCGACGTCTGGTGGTCATAATTGTTTCTAATCCTTTTTAATGGTAGAACTGTTTTAAAACTTTAAAATTTTCAAGTCAAAATGATTTTAACGCTTAGGAAAGTTATCGAGAGTATTATAGAGGAACAATTTAGCTGTGGGTGATTCGCACTTAATGAGGTGAAGTCCTGAAAAATTAAAAACGCGCAGGTCATGTCAATAGTGTTTGTAGTCATCATGACCATCAAGGTTAAATTTCTTTTCTTCAGAAAATATAACCATGTTTCCACTCACCATTCCATGACTTGACATTTTTAAACTATTTCAGTCTTTCTTCTAAATGATGTTTCAATAACTTCTGTGTTTTCTTCCCTTCCGTAAATTTTGTGTTAGTAATTGATTTAAGACTTATGAAGGTGTTTTGTTGGAAGAAAGACTCGACATGTTCAAAAACACTTAATTTATTTACAACACAAGTTTGATCAATCCAAGTTAAGAGATGCACCCAATTAATATATATGAGGACAACTGATGAAGTATGCGAGATACGAGAAGACTTTAAATACTTTAGTACACTTACTAAATTTAAGAGCTCTGACTTCTTAGCTATCTAATCTAGTTTCAATCGCAAGTGACAGATCGTCACCTTAAGTAATACAAATATCAATTACTAAATATTCATAGCTCCGCTAGAAGTCTATCCTATCTCTCCTCTTCTCCTTCTTTCTTGAAAGCTTATACTATATATATATATCAGTCTTAATTTGCATGATCACGTTCTCTTCTTCGGAGGAAGCTTTCTAATAAAAATAATTTCTAAGGCCCGAAAATTCCCCAAAAGGACTGTTAGTGACAAGATCGCTGATAGAGTTGTCACAGACTTTTCAAGACTGTGATATATGAAGTTTTTTTTTCCCCTGAAGCGTTTTGAAATTTTACCGAGTCGAAAGACTTGCTTTAGCTGACAGTCGAAAAATTTGTCGATCATCCCATGCTGTTAAAATCCTTTTCCTTCCATATATATTTTGTTTGAATCATCTTTACTAATAATGGTACTGTGAATGGCAGTTTTAGAACGCCTCATTAACCTAGCTATTTCTCTTTCAGCTTTACCAATTCCCTTATAAAATAAAATTGTTCTCACTTTTTCCCTCAGGCTACTCAATTAATTCGTGGCTAACACAATCAAAATCTGCTCCTTTGCTTTAAAGTTGCACTAAGTACAAAAAGTGTTTCCTGAACTATTTTAAATACATATACTTAAAATTTGAATATTACGTATTCTTAAGATATGCAAAAATTTGTTACCGGTCCTATAATTTTTTAACGTACTGTAAAAAAATCAGTCCAAAAAAATACTAATAGATAGATCATGTAACATAGGATGTCTTTCTTATTAATCAATCCTAACAAAATTAAACAAGTCACAAAAGTCAGTGAAATGGAAATCATAAAAGTTGAATAATATCTTACTAATAAATACATAAAACAAGTACTAGGTAGTATTTTTACAAATAATTAAAACTAGGGCAGTATTTCAAACGATTTATCATCATCACATGAATTTTTGCTACATTAATAAATAAAAGCAGTTATTCATGCTTGTCTGAATCTGAATTTTTCAATATTTTTCAATTATATGAAAAAAAATTCAAAATTAATTGTTATGAAGTACTAAATAAGATAATTTAATGTTTTTTTTTTCGAGAAGTTTCTGATCATGGAACAAATTATTTATAATAATCACCCTTTGCATATTTCTTATTTTAAAACAATTTTACATTTAATGCATTAACAACAAAATTTTAATTCATATTAAGAATAGAATGCGATTTTATACACACATAAAAACGATTTCATAGTTTTGAAATTTTTAAAAAAAATGCATAATTTACTTCACTTCTTAGTAAGAATGTCCCAAACATTCTCAATCATTGCCATCTCTCTCAGTTGAAGGCACAACTACGCTTCTTCAAAATTCCTATTCACGATGCTCAGTGGAAAGATTTACAAACTTTTATGACTTTTGCATTCAAAAGTCGTAATAATTATTACAGTCTCACAAAATAGGCGATGCATGATATAAAATAGTATTTTTATGATGCATTATTCTCTTTTCTAAAAATATTTCAAAAATTTCTCTAAGATAGAATTATTGCTTAGATATAGTAACCATATTTACTGACTGTAATAGTCTGAGTTTTTTGTTATGTTACACGAGAAAAAACATTAGGAAAAACAAATTAGAAAAGAAAGTATTTCGTTTCCTCACAACCGATGTGAAATTCTGATTGTATTTTTCACATTAATAAAGAATTGATTTTCTTTCTCCTTTCTTGATTTTTTTCAACAACTCTAAACACATGTACAACTATATATAATTCAGATAAAATGAAGCAAATTTTTTAGCAATAGAATGCAAATTTTTGTGTGCAGAAGTTCATTATTATTATTACTACAATAATAAAAAATTATAAAAATTACTATTATCATCAGTAATAGTAGTAGCATTGTTATGGTGATCGCCTTCATCATTATCACTGGTGTTGATGATGTAATTATTATTATTATTATTACTACTAGTATTTACACTCAGACATTCATGGTTCGCCAACTAAAGTTTAAAGTATTAGTTCTGAGAGACATTGAACTTTTTGCGGAAGGGGTCGAGTTTTAGGTGGTAGGGGGCGATATGAGCATGTTTTGGCATTCCAATTTAATTTCAAAATTCCTAAATAAATTCATTGAATCAATTATCCGATTAACACCATTTGTACAAGTAAAAAAGAGAACTTACGCCACAACTCAGGAGCTAGCAAGTTTCTTCTGCATTTCCCATGAGTCTTCTCTACCTTCAACGCAGTTAATTGTATTCCCATTGTGCAGGAAAGCTATAAGAAGCAAGAACTCAGTGTTTTGTCTCTGGGTTATCGGTGATAGTATCGTTTTTGTGTGTTTTGGCACAAAATGACATTTAGCACCGTCTTTTGTGAAGATGAAGGGAAGTACAATGAGTTGAGACACCTATCACGCTATTTTCAGATTGGTGAGAGGAATTTTAAGCAAAAATGAAGTTTTATTCCGCCTTTGCGAAAAGGTTATTCTAGGTAGGAAGACCTTGAAACACTCGACATTCAGGGCCGATCTCAACCAGAACAATGCGTGCATCAGCTGTTTTCATCTTGAATACCTGCACATTTTAGAATTTAGCGAATTCTCTGAACCGCGATTAATCTCAGTGTATGTTGAGCATCCTCTCAGGGTGAATGTATGATTTGACACGTTTCTTGTGATAGTTTTCGTTTTCTTTATGATTTTTCTTCCCTCCAAATGGTTTACTTTCATTGTTTATTTGGCCAGTCAGTTAGGTGCGCGCGCTTATTTGTTCTTTATCGTGAATTATTATTAATTTTCAGAAATAATTTCCTCGTCATATTTTTCTGATATCGATTAAAAAATAGAGGTGTCGTCAATACAATACCGTGCTATATAGTGTTCGGATTTGTGTCTATTTATAACATGTACATTTATCGTCAAATCTGCAACTACATTTACTTTCTAACAAAGTGCTATCTAACATAATAAGGCAATGAAACCTTTGCAGAAGCATCTACAAAAAGTTAACCCTCACAATAGAGACGAATTTCTGAAGGCCCCGTCAGTTTCAGGCCTATTAACAACATCGTCTCAAAAATGCGATGGTAGTTTGATAGAATCATACAATACACTGCTGGCCATTAAAATTGTAACAACATGAAGGAAAGCAAATAAAAAAAAAGATGTTTACACTAGATAAGTAAATAAAAAATATGTACGTAAAAAAGATATGTATGTAAACAATATGGCATGAAGACAAAATGATTAAATTTGAAAGCAGTTTGAGGGTTTATAGAGGTGAGAAATTAATAGAAACAGTTGCTACCCTTTCAGCTTTAATGGCCTTTACCGAGTTAAGCATGAAGTCGAACTGGACTTGAATGACAGAAACGACCAACTCATTCCATGCTGCTTCAAGTCTAGACACACTTCAACAACCGTTAGCTGGAGAGGGGTGGCGGGCCAATTTCTCATCAACCAATGACCAGATGCTTTCAATGGGTAACAGATCTGGAGACCTTGCAGGCCAGAGCAACAATCGAATACCTTATGTATCGAGGAAGATCAGAACACGACGTGCAATATGTGGCCTTGCATTATCTTGTTATAAGATGGCGTTTGGCAGGTCTCTAGAAGTAAGCCGTCAGAAATACACCGATTTGCGTTTAAATTATTGTCGATCCGAACTGGAGGTGTTCGTGTCATGTACCATATGGCTGCCCAAGCCATCACACTAGGTGCATAGCCCCTATGTCTATATCGAATGTAAGGAGGCGACGAGCAGTCTCCTCGGAGCCTCCAGACAAGTATCCATCAGAATAACTCATCCAAAACTGGGACTCGACTGAAAAGACGGCATTGGGAAACTCCTGTATCCAACTTTGTCATTTGGTGCACCAGAACCACCGTCTTTCTCTATGCTGCATTGTCGAGGGAAGCTGAAGTAATAGGCGCCGCGCTGACAGTCCATGCTGCTGCAAATGTCGTCGCACCGTACGGGCTGATATTGGGCATGTTGCAAACATACCCATTTCCTGGCGAATGGTCCATGATGTAGTTGTACGGTTTTGAAGGGCCGACCTCATAATATGTATGTAATTTTGAGTGTTAGTCATCGAAGGGCGAGAAGATCCTGCACGCCGTTCAGTATAATCCTCGGCATCCCATTGACATATTCGCAGGACAATGGTTCAATCTCGTTCATTGCGACGGGCAATATCACGAAACGATATTCCGCACTCTCGATGGGCAACAATCCTCCCTCTATCGAATTCTGACACCTGCTGGTAAGCATTTCTTCTTATTCGTGGCATAACACAGTATTCTGAGCAAACTCCGACCTTACAAAGTGGTTTCCTAATGAGAAATCCACTAAACAACTATTCTCTTACACAGTGCTTCAGATGTCGTTTCTCTCTCCTGCATCGTTTAAATGCTATGAAATACTAACCATTTGTATATCCTAACCTCTTCTTCCTTTCATTTGACTTTGACGGTTTTACATCATTCAGTAGTGCCCAATATAATAAAAAATGCCCCGTTAAACAACATTATAGTGAAACGACGAAATGATGAGATGGTTGAAGATGTTGAGCTTTCCTAATGAAAACTTTTGATACCCATCTTTTGATATTATCTTTCTTCAATTTGATGAATCAATCTTGCCAAGTAATGAAGTTTTACTTTTGGTGTACGTCCGATTTGGGAATGAAGGAAAACATATTCAAGAGATGCTTTTTCCAAGAAGCGTGATTGCATATAGTAAAGATGATTCTATTTTAATACCATCAAATATTATTGAAAAGGGAAAAACATTCCTCTTATGACACTTATGTTAATGGAGCTCCTACAATGGTGGGTCATCATCGTGGGTTCATCACCCTTTAAAAGGAGTAGATACAAGAAATTTTAGTTCTTACTACGTAATTCATAGACGGCATTTAGTTACTAAACACTTAAGCGATCGTGTGCAACAATCATTACAATATCTTAACTCTGTTGTGAATTAAATTCATAGTAATGTTCTCAACAATCGATTATTCAGACAGCTGTGCAAGTACAATGTTGAAGAATTCAATCATTTGCTTGTACTCATCAACATCTAGCTAAACATGCTCTGAAGCATGTTTTTACATGAAATTACTGTGGTAATAGAATCGTTTTAAGCCAAGCTAATTTGGTGGTAAAATCTGTTGAAGAAAATTGCATAAACATTTTGCCTCTTATAATTCAGCAACCCTCTCCCCTTTCTCCATACCCTAAATTATGGAATTTTCACAAGAAAAGGGGGGGGGAGGTGAAAAGTTTTTCACTTCTTAGGCTCCTTCAAAGTTCTTTTTTGTGTGCAAGCATCAATCTGATCTATCTATCACACTATAAGATTTAGCTCTTAATTTGAATTTGATACCTGTGCAAATACTTAGTTCATTTTAAGAACCAAATAAGCACGAAATAAATAAATTAAGTTAAGTGTGAAGAAAACAATTGTGCCCCCTAGCTGATTTTTCCCGATCCGCACTGCATCCGGGTTATTTCCACGAAAAGTTGCCATTTTGGTGAAATTATTTATAGTTTCATTTTTATATGTTGTTTTGATATGCTTTAACGCTACAAACTTGATGCAGTTATTATTTTGAGATGTCTCCTTTAATTTTATTTAAGTAATATGATTTATTAATTCTTATAGTCAGAGGTTTGGTGTGGAAAACATTTTATCAGTTTAAAAACTAATTATTCTATCACTATTAACCTTTCATTTCGCAGATAAGTCAATAGCTGAATTCTGCCTTAAGATGTACGAGTGATGACACTCTAAAATGTTTGATTGACTACTAAATTTTAAATTGGTTAAATCTATTTAGTACAATGAGAGGATATCAAGCAACGATCACAATATCTCCAGAACCCCTTAAACATTTTATAGTTGTTTTCGTTTGAAAGTTTTCAATTTTTATAGTCAGATGAATAAATGAAGTTTTTAAAAAGTATTTCGATAAAATCAGACCTCCAAAGATTTTTTCTAGTAACTGAACATGACAAACTTAATAAAACTTCATAATTCAATATTTATCTGTTATAATACGATTATTAAAAATAATGCGAATAAAAAATAATAATTATTACGAATATTGTACAAGTCAATTACTATTGTTCTTTAAAAATGCAGCAAAAAAATTTAATATTACATACAAAATTGCAAAGAAATGTTTTGAAACTAAGTATATAATTTCAGAGTTCAAAAGATTATTTTTTTCAGCTGATGGTGTGTTCTAGGTATGAATAGCAGAACTTCAATCACTATGCATCATTAGAAGAGAACATAAATGATCGCTTGAAAGAAGCAAAGAAAGGGGGAAATGTGAATGAAAAAAGCATTAAATAAGAAAGAGAGCTTTAGTTTTAATGATCTCTTGCTAGAAGTGTGTGCCTCGAGGTTATACCCTCTTTTGATTATCGACGAAGCCTCATTTCGATGAACAGTCATAAATCAGCAAGATCTTTAAAGGGAAGAGATAGCATGACAGCATTTAGAATTCTATTTTTACTTTATTTGTGCTGAATGTAGAATTAGTTATTTTTCATTATTGTAAAATTACTAACATTGTTAAATATACAGTAATATACGTCAGTGATAGTATAGTTTTTTAAGTTAATAAGCCAAATGAATAAGAACTCTGAACACATTTTAAAGCAATCAAAAAATACATGAATTGCATTAGTTAATAAAAAAATCCCATTTGTACAACTGTAAATTTCCAAATATCGATAATTTTTCTCAAAAAGTCGAACACATATATTTTTTAAAAAAAATAGTTCAAATGTATCGCAAATAGCCATCAGTGACTAAATCACTTCTATCAGACAATTAAGAAGGAAAAGAATCGATCAATATTTCTGCATATTAGCATCTTGAGAGAAAGTTAGAGTAATTCCCGAAGTAAAATATTCACAGATACAAAATAATATATCTTGAAATCAATGCTGATCAAATTTATTTGTAGGCATAATCTGTGATCTCAACATCGAGACTCTTTTAAAACCAAAACTAAAACTACTATCGTTTTTATACTCGTTGACATTTTCTTGAAATTGATATTGAAGCTATTAAAAAATAAATCATGGACAATTATCTAAATAGCCAATTACAGACAAATGTATAACTGGTTCTAATGCGCATTTTCCTGTAACTAAACTGGGGGACTAAATTCATTATGTTATTTGAACTGGAAATTTCATCTTGTGAAAGAACCGTAACTTATGAAAATTACCTTTACTATACACAAAGTGTAATGAATAGAAAATAATGGAGACAACAAAATTGGAAGTATTAACAGGTCAATTCAAAAGTCCCCGGCCTACCATAGTAAAACACATTTTTTTGGTAAAATTAATTTTTTTTATTCAACATAATTTCCTTCAAAGGTAATACACTGATTATAGCGACCCTCCAACTTTTCGATACCATTTTTGTAGCACGATTTGTCCTTTGCTTCAAAATACGCCTCAGTTTCGGCGATCACTCTTCATTCGACGAAAATTTCTTCCCAGCGAGCATTCTTTTGAGATCTGAGAACAGGAAATAGTCGCTGGGGACCAGATCTGGAGAATACGGTGGATGAGGAAGTGATTCGAAGCCCAATTCGTGGATTTTTGCCATCGTTTTCACTGACTTGTGACGCGGTGCATTGTTTTTGTGAAGCAGCACTTTCTTTTTCTTCAAATGCTGCCGTTTTTCGGCGATTTCGTCCTTCAAACGGTCCAATAACGCTATGTGATAGTCGCTGCTGATGGGCCTTCCTTTTTCAAGGTAGTCAATGAAAATTATTCCATGCGCATCCCAAAATACAGACGCCATAACCTTGCCAGCCGACTGTTGCGTTTTCCCACGCTTTGGAGCGGGTTCATCGTGTGCAGTCCACTCGGATGACTCTCGATTGGACTTCGGAGTGAAAGGATGGAGCCATGTTTCATCCATTGTCACATATCGACGCAAACACTCGGGTTTATTACGCTTGATCATCTTCAAACACTGCTCCGAATCATCAACTCGTCGTTGTTTTTGGTCAAAAGTGAGCTCGCGCGGCATTCACTTTGCACAGAGCTTTCTCATACCCAAATATTCGTGAATCATATGATGTACACGTTCAGCTGATTTCTTTAGTGTCTGCTATTTCATTCCATTTCAATTTACGGTCATTCAAAATCATTTTGTGGATTTTTTTAATGTTTTCTTCGGTAACAAACTCTTTTGGGCGTCCACTGCGTTCACCGTTTTTGGATGCTCATTTCACCACGTCTAAACTTAGCATACCAATCCTTGATGGTTGATTTTCCTGGGGCAGTGTCCGGAAACTCGGCATCAAGCCAAGTTTTTGCTTCAACTGTATTTTTTCCCTTCAAAAAGCAATATTTTATCAACACGCGAAATTCCTTTTTATCCATTTTTTTCACAATAACAAAAGTTGCTTCACTCAAAATGCTATAATTCACAAACTAATGATCCGACAGCTGTCAAATTTATACACGCATCTTTTGAGGGTTAGGGCTAACTAAAAAACATATGGATTTAATTCTAGTAGCGTCATCTATGTGTCAGGCCGGGGACTTTTCAATTGAACTGTTAGAGTGAGATAATAGGAGATAAGAAAGAGAGAGAAAGGTATTAGAGAGAGTAGAATATTGATGAAAACACTAATCGGAGCAAGCAAGTGTGAAGTGATATTCTATAAGATATTATCCAACTCGAATCCAGTAAACTAGAAATAAATTGGAATCGAATCCAGTTTCACTTTTATTAAGATTAGAAGAATTCTCAGTTGTATTCTTTGATTAAGGACGCAATTAAGATAACGCTCCACATTAGAATATTATTTTGATTTTGATCATTTTAAGATGGTTTAAATTGGTCGAAGCTTTAATGACTGATTTTTCATTGCATCGAAATAATGGCGCCTCTATGACGTCATTTAATACATGTTGCTTCCCTGAAACGGCTCTCTTATGAAGGAAAAGAAACATTTACAGAGATAACATCAGTCACTCAAGGGGAGTTTAAGCAATGACTCTTTTACCTTAGCGATGGATTTGGCAACCGTTTGGACGACCTGTAGACTTTAGGGACAAGTCAAGAATTCCCAAAACTATTGGAATGTAATCGATATCTCCGAGGGGAAGAAAGTTACAGACTTTTCTTGAATTTTTTCATGTGACGTCATAGAGGTATAAATACTCCGAGAGCCCCAGTCAGTGGCGAGTCAGTTTGTTTTGCATATATCCCGAGGATCGATCAGGGAAATCGATTGGGAAGCGGTCGGTATTTGGACAAGCAGAAATTATAGCCAGCCAAAAGTGTTTGTGAAGGAATTAGTCGGAAAGTAATTCTAAGTTCGAGGAACTGACGGTTGTGTGGCTGAGTGAATTTGCGGAACGGACGGTATCTGTCTTTCAAGAGCAGAATATTACTCCGGAGGTTTGTCTATAAGGATAATTAGTAAGCTGGTGAGCTGAACATTGCTGATTTAACTGTGATTGTCTTTAAAAGTGCAGTTTTGTTCCAGTATCTGTGTCACTAATTTGTACAAGTCCTGTGCTTTTCTGTTTGCGTTGTTATTGCCTTACCTGAGTGTCATCCTGAAGATTTGTGTATAAAGCGTCATTTGTCGTTGTCCAAGTCTGAATTAATTTCATCCCCACACACACACTCAGAAATTTTCGTAACAATATTAATAACGACTCCAGTTCATTACCAAAATAACTTATTTGAAATTTAACACTTATAGCTACGTTCATACACATATAATTCTCAGTTCGACAATTACTGGTTTTTAGTGCTAAAAAAATCACTGATTAAATAATTTACATATGCTTCCAAAGTTAATTCTATAATTCAGCATAAAACCAATTTTTGTAATAAGGAATTGAATTTTTGTTGAGGTAACTCATATTTATAAAATTTTTCTCGTGATGTTTAATTATTTTTAGTTCAATTTGTTGCAATTGCTGAAGTAAAAAATATTATTGTTGCAAGAAATACTGGTTGAAATTTCAAGAACAATAAAAGACTTCTGCTTTGTGTGTGTGTGAACTATATAATATAATACTGTTCGTATAAAATCATTGAATACTTTCAATCAATAATTCTAAAAAATATCGACTTATGATCAGTTATTATTTTCTGATGGTAAAAGTTAATGTTGCACCAACACTACATGATGAGTTAACGAGTTTTAAAATAAACATTTTAAAATTTAATTGAGGGAATATTGACGAATTTCCTTATGGAAAAATAAAAAAAAAAAATATTAGTTATTCTATATTCTCCAAACACTTTTGATAGAAAACTCACTTTCAAGACGAAAAGGTGTTCTCCCAGAATTTGTTCTATACAACCCGTGCGAAATTTATTTGTCAGACGATGGATAGTTGCATCTAATACACTATATTAGACAAACATCACTACAACAAGAAAAACTGTCAATTTATGAACTCGAAGTTCTCGCGATCACCGAAGATGTAAAGAAAGTTATGTTACCTTTTCGGGATTAAAAGTCGAAATTTTCGTAGGCTGTGATACTTTCATGAAGACTATGCAAGAGAAAGACCTGTTCCGAAAACAGACATATGGGAGTTACTACTGGAAAAATTCGAATTTAAAGTCATGCATAGAGATCAAATCAGCAAATAAGAGATGTAAATGCATTGAGCAGAAATTTTGTGTGCATTGGTCCCCCATAGCAAAATTATTTCAAATATCTCAATCACGTAAGAAAGCTGCTAAGTGTTTTTAGGTTCTGAAAACTGTGGCTGAGAAAAAAAAAACCTTATAGATAATTACCTTACAAATGAAAATATCTTGCATTTACAGGATGGAGGTCGTGAACTCTTCCTTCTGCCAGAAGTGACAAAATTAGAAATTGATGGCGGGATCTACAACAACTGATGCTGTGCAAAAGATTGAAGAATGTTACAAAGATACTTTCGTATTCCTAATAAAAAGAAGAAGAAAAATAGAACGCGTCATAATAAACCGTGTCAAGTGCGTCCTTTGTAAGATGCAAAGAGACGGTATTTTGAATCCAGTCCCAAAAGACAATATTCCTTTCAGCACATCACACTCCCTTTATAGGTAGCCTAACATCTACAAACAAGAAATATCAAAACAAATTTATTGTGGTAGACTCCTTCCCCTAATTTGTTTGTCTAAATCTATTTAAAATAGCATCAGTAGCAGAGGCACTACAAAACCTCGAGATCCTGAACGAGCGTATAGATCAAGCTATCTACGAAAATCCTTCAAAATTACTTCTAACAAAAGACTTGCCTTCACCTTCAAAGACTTTGTTAACGCTTACGAAAACGAAGGAATTCAGCGCATACTAATCACAACAGGAGTGCCAAGATCCTATGGCTAGGTTAAACCAATGCTTGAATGCTGAAATATAGAAATGCTGTTACAATAATATATTAAACTAAAGATAATTAATAGATGGTGGCTAATGCTATTTTAAATTCGAGTATCTAAATTAAATTTTCACGATCCCAATATTTTGCTTTCCGACCCTGTTTGCGGTCGGCAACCTCAATTTGAAGAGCGCTGTACTAAACCCAGGATAACTTGCACTCCTTGGTCCTAGAGAAAATAACTATTCTGGAAGAGACCAAAACAAACATCTTAAAAGTTCCAGAGGAAAAATTATGTTCTTCAGGCCATATAAAAAAACTTGACAAAATAAAGGCACATTACCGCTACAACTTAGCAAAAGTAGGATCTTTTAAAGGCCCTGAAACAACTTCCACTTCAGTTGATCACATGAAGCCTTGATCTCCGGCCTTAGTTGTATATATACTATAATTTGGGGGAGATAAAAAAAAAATACTCCCTCCCCTATCTTAGCAAAATCTTTTCATGTAGATAATCCCCCCCTTTTTTTTTACTATCAAATCTTGTGTTTGTTTTTTCCTTCATTTTGCATGTTTCAGTGTTTAGAGGACCTCGCCTAAGATGGCTGATCGTTGTGGGAACTGGGGAATCAGTTTTTTACCAGATGGCTATGTCTTCGTTCTCGACGTCTCAAGAAGTGTACATCTGAAAGTAGATAGAATATAACTGAATAGTAACTCTCGTGAAAAAGAGATATTGAGCTTGAAATTACGGGAAAGAGAGCCGAATATGAAATAATTGACAACCAGCAATCAGTTGATATTTCCAAAGGCCTGATGGTAAAGACCATAAAAACTCAGAGTCTTCAAAAACGTATAAAATTGTATTCATCTGTAAATATTTCATCAACTGTTCACTCATTCATTCATAGAATGCAATAAAACAAATGATTTGATTCAAGTGATGTGACGTAAGTAATACAGCCTATAAATCTATACTAGTTAAGACAGTAAGACGTTCCACATACTGTTGGCTTTCACTGTCTGTTGCCGAGTGCTGTGCGATTGCCTTCGTGTTGTTTCGTGGGTCGACGCGTTAACAATCACACTTTCTCCTGTCTCTCCCCTCGACTACTTCAGAGAGCATTATGCATAAAACTGGAAACAACCCAGTTTTTAGCATATTTTCATAAATCAAAAATAAATGTGGGCTCGTTGCAAGATGTAAAATTGTATTGCAAATTTAAGGCACTAATAATGAAGAAACAAATATAACAGGAACCTTATAATAGGTTAAATCAAATACAAGATAAATAACAGTTTTAGACATAGAAATATGATATG
This sequence comes from Nephila pilipes, assembly GCA_019974015.1. Taxonomy (NCBI): domain Eukaryota; kingdom Metazoa; phylum Arthropoda; class Arachnida; order Araneae; family Nephilidae; genus Nephila; species Nephila pilipes. Next base: position 10,744 of record BMAW01129616.1, on the reverse strand, counting down.
TTGCTCAGAAAACTCTTGAGTGAACACAGCATTAAAGACAAATAGAAGTAATTTCATATAATACAGCCTTTTCACAACATGGTTTTTCTCATACATGACAAGAAAATTTAGACGATATCTCTACACATTAGCATTTCTTCAGTTTTTTAGAAACAGGTACACTGAACTAAACAACGAATATTGTAAGAGATTTAAATAACAAAAGCTTTTTCTAATTTGATTTTTTATCATTGGAATGCGAATTTCATCAAACTTACTTTCAAAATTTTCGAATTAATAAGTATTTTAAATTCACTTTGTTTTAGAAGTATTAACTATGCATTAAACTTTCATCGCTTTCTTCTTTTGCTGTATAATAACATATATTGAAACATTTCAGTTGCACCTGTTGCAACACAAATTTAATGTTTTATTTAGAAAACATTTGATTCGAATTTAACCTTCATAATATTTAAAAGGGTATATTCTCTCTCATATCATATATTTCTTTTCTATCTAGAAACGATTACATTGGATTTTATAAAGTCAGAAGTAGCTGGAAAGCTGTTGAAGTTTCTTTTCTTTTCAACATCTTACTGTCCTTGTTTTAGTTTAGGATCTTAAAATATGGTTTTTTTTATTTTGATAGATGAATTGACCAATGGAGTGCCCCATAATGCGCAAGCATGCCAAAAAAGTGAAATAATTCCAAATTGAAAAAACGCATACTTTTCCCGCTCTCATAGTTATTGTTTTATTCTGATAAATGTTTGGAAAGAAGAGTGTCTGGATTTATTTTAGTTTTTAAAATCCATACATAATTCTGTGAGAGCTAGGCTTTTTACAAAGCTATGTGTAGATATGGAAGCTAAATGTACCTCAATTCTGTACTACTGTGAAGTTCGCGGGCTCATACAAAAAGGTTTCTAAGGATATTCGAACTCAAAGAAGAACTATCAACTTTTCTCGAAGAAAATGGCCATGAAGAGGATCATTTATTGATGAACAAAAATTTCATTGTGAAACTTACCTATTTGGTTGAAATTTTTGGAAAATAGAGCGGTTTAAATAAATTATTGCAGGGATCATAAATGCACCCATTTACTCAAAAAGACAAAATAAAAGCTTTCATTAAAAAGTTGTTACAATGAAAATCAAATTTACAAAATAATGTGTGTGGGTAGGACTTATTTCCACTTTCAAAAGATTTCTGGGCAACAGCAAATACTGAGTAAGCAAAAATCTTTTTATTGAACACTTGAATAGTTCATGTGAGCACTTTTCAAATTATTTTGAGGAAGGCGATGGCTAGGGAAAAAAATTGGTATCTTCTATCTTAATTATCAGAGAATTACTAGTCGAGTTATAAAAATAAAGCTTTATTCGAAACTTAACACAGCATCGTGGTCTCTCGCCGAAGGCCATACACTGTGCTCCCGTTCTCCTGATCTCTCCTTTCAGTCAATACTTCATGATTTGAGCCTTGCGGCTGACATCCCTCAGAGGCGAATTGCACAATCACACCTCGATTGGTTGATTGCGGTACGAATATACGTCATTGCAACTAGAGAGGAGCTGCGTGAAACTGGAACGCTACAATTTCAAATGTCTTAATTTCCATAAGTTTTTGTGGGTACAAAATCCTTTTATTAACAATGGTGACTAATCTGACTTGACAACTACTGAAAAGGGAAAATTGATTGAATTTTCATGCTATAGTTCACTTAAGATTGCTCTAAATTTAATTTTAGAACAATCTTAGTGGAGAGTATGAAGTTTTGTATTGCAGAGCAATATTTGAGTGTTTCTAAAGTTTGTAACATCTTATTTGTGTAAAAAAGGGCTCTTCACGGAACTGGCTGCAAATGAAAACCAAGTATCGAGACTGACTAATAGTCGAAAAAGAGATACGAATGACGCTTACCGGATTATCCCCAAGATTTAAAGAGCTTTTTACCAATGAACAACATCGATCCTCGCATTAAATTTTGATGTTATACATATAGATGATTTAAATAATTAAAAATAATGTAACATAAAAAATTTATATGACTGTATGTATACGCTAAACCTTGTAATTATTCTGTTAATTATAGATTTCATTATTTTTTTTTGTAATGAAGTTTTTATGATTTAAAACATGATGATTAGTATAGCTATTAAAAATAAAAGGTGGCAAGGTGACGAAAAAAAATTTCATTTCGGGGAAGCTTAGTAGCATCAAGACTAGAAACTGATTCTCTAAGTGATAAGTGAGGAAATTTTTAAAATTTTTTTTAAAAAAGGTCTCACTAGAATAGAATGAACAGAAAATTAGATATTTTCCTTTGCTGCAGATTATTCTGCATTTACAAAAGTAAAAGCTCTTCTCGAATAACGATTACTTTACAAAAAATGGTAAAACTCTTAATATTTGAATTGATGATAACTTTTCTTAAAAAAAATATCCCTTGGATATCAATCTAAATAAAGGTAAAACTTCTTTAAAAAATTAAACCGAAAATGGTGAATCTATCAATAATTCTGCTATTTTACTAAGTAAAGCTGATCTGATAGTTTCAGACACTTTTTTGATTTTGAAATATAAAAATATTAATTAATTGTTGCCTTTTATGGTTATTTATAAATTTGCACAATCTTCAGGTACCAGAAGAATAAATAAAAATCTTATTAATATTACAAATAATTAACTTATTTCAAAAGATAATATCTTCCATGTGAAATCCTTATCGATACAAATGGTTTTATTCAGAGCAATTAAAAGTATGTTGCAATTAATATTGAAAATAAGTAGATCAAAAGTTAACTTTTTATTAGTGATTCTAAAAATTAAATAAAAATACCATAGAAAAATTACATGCACCAACTTTCTCTAGATTTTATTTTCCTTAGTGGAAATAAAAACGGTAGTAATCTAATGATAATAATTCTAATGTATTTTGATTTTACATTGCTTTAAAAGACAACCCAAAACAAAAATAAGAATAAATAATAAATATTGGCATTATAAAATAACGCAAATTCTAAAAAAAAAGAGAAAAAAAAGGAATGGCTGTATTACAAATAATGATTTTTTTTATAAGGAGTTCCTTTTTTTTAAAAAAAAAATTCATTTTTATTCATATTTTATCAATAATTGCTGGTTTAGTCAAATTTTATTTTTGAAGTTTAAGCCTTTTTTAATGATTTCTTTTATATTATCTCAATATATTTGTTCAAGAACTTAGAAAATCATTAAATTTTGTATCCGGTTAATAAAGTTTTCTCTAGACAGCAAAATCATTTCCTAAATCAGTTACAAAGAAAAGTTATTATTGCGTTTCAAAAATTGGTTAATTTACTGGACTCTGTATGTATAAAAAAACATCTATTTCATATATTTAAGTTAAAACAACGTCTGTAAAGAATTCTATTACTTCGACGCCATGTTGTTTGACCTTTATTGGTTTTTGACTCTGTCCAGTTGGTCTCTCATTCGATTCATATTTATCCGATTTCTCTAAAGATTGTAAACTAATGATTATAATGATAATATTAGCTGTTTGAGGGGGGACACATAATTGTTTAGAAACGGTAGAACTTTTATTTCTGCTCAGGTATTGTTTTTTTTTAGCTCACAATAAGTTAGAAACATTAAAACTGGAAAGTTATGTCGAAGTTCCAATTTGTTAAAGCTTATATAACGAAATATTTAGATTTTACAGCAATTTTTAACGAAACTTTAAATGCTATCATGAATGATTTAATTGATATACAAATTGAATCAAGATCAACTGAAAAATGATCTCAAGTCGGATAAGATGACGAAATCAAAAGTAAATTTTGTATTGCTGTTGTGATTTATTCCCCACGATTTTGTCCAACGGTTACCAACCAGTAATTCGCGACCCTCCAGAGTTTCGAGATATGTATAAAAAGGGCTCGCGAAAATAATGTTGCAATGATGGAATTTTACTTTACTAATGTAAGAAAAAAGTGACGAAATAATAATAATTTAATGAGGCAAATATTTAAAAAAAAAAAAAAAAAAAAACATTATCTCAGCACCGAGTTGACGTCGGGTGTTTGGTTGATATCATAGACTTCACACTTGTAGCTACAAACGCCAAGTAACGACGACGACACTTGAACTGACACTTCCCCTTCTAATTTGCTCACCACGCCAAAGAACCGATGTGACATTAACAGATGAAAAAGGAGTCTAGACGCAGGGTCACTTACAGTGATTTTTCACGATCTTGACAGTCAGCCCATCAAATGATGCCTGTTCCTGTTTGGATTGTAAAGCAGAAATCCAGATGAATTTCCAAGAGGTAGTTATTTTTCTCTACTAACTTGTTTGCAGACATTTGTATAGATGTTATTTAGTTCATGATTAGTAGTATGCATAGTAACTTTGTTTAACGAAGTTCTCGCATAAATAATTTTTTAATAATTTTTATTCAGTAATTTTATTACAGATCGACAGTTGAAAACGCGTAGCTTAGTCGAGTCTTATAAAATGCTGAAATTGCAGTTATTTGTTCATTCTTCAACTTCAGCGTCTGATTTCCAAACTCTGAGTGATGACACTGAAAACTGTAGTGATCTATCATCTCAATTGACTAAAACAAAAAAAAACAAAAAAACAAAAAAAAATTGGTGAGCATGAAGGGAAATAAAGCGAAAATAGGATAGCGAATGTTTACAAATTCGTTTTTATTTTACCGAGAGGAAAAATGAAAATCTAAATCGTTTTGTTTAGTCTACAATGAAGAGTTCTTGCCATCAGAAGTTTAAGACTATCATTTCTTTGTGGATACCACAAAACAATGAAACAGGATAAGCCTGTCGAGTATTTTAAAAGAAAATTCGCAGATAGTAAAAAGTGTAATGACCTTTTTTTCCTGTCAGCTTCAAATGAAAATAGTAAAAGAGCCTTTAAAGCATCATTTCGATTAAGTTAAAGAATTCTGGTCATGATGTGCGAGTAAAGAGGATCAGCGAGGAAATTGAATGGGTTCGTTGCTGTATTCATAGACAACATTTGGCATGTAATGTATTCCTGCACTGTCACTTGAAGTGATGCTGTAAAAATTGTAAATTTTATAAAATCGCGTGTTACAAACTGTCATCTGTTCTATGTATTTTATGAGGACTTTGAAAACCTTCATATATTTTAACTATTTCACACAGAAGCAGATGGCAAATTTTTGGCTTTCCAAATGTAAAGTTTTGACCCTTCTGTTCGAATTAAAGTCTGGATTTTCGTGTTTTTTTTTTTTTTTTTTAAATTGCAAACTCATTTCATTTGTCCTCATGTATAACTGATATTCTTCGATTGTAAAAACTTTTTAGCATCTTTTGTAAATTAAAAAAAATTAAATCTGTCATTGCAAGGCTTATCACCATTTTCAGTGAGCATTATAAAATTAAAAAATGCTAAAATAATGGTAAGGAATATTTGAAACCATCTGAAACACCCCTTCAAATTAGCTTTCAATGACTATTTTCCTAATAGATGCTATATATCGCTACCAAACGACTAGATATGTAATCATTTTCAAGGAGATATAAGTTTAGAGAGCTCTCTTAACTTTACTGGAAAAAGAATAACTCGTTGAGTTAACTTGTGACAATTCTCTATAAATTGTTTTTAAAATCCATTCTTTAATTGACTTCTGGCTCAGTGTACAAATGAATGTACTATTTTGCTAATAAACGCCATTAAAATTTTACCACCCTTTTTATCTATGGATCTAACACATATATGGGAGAAAAGATTTTCCTCATATAGTTGTCTTAAAGATAAATACAGGAACATATTAAATGTGCAGAACTTGATCTAAAATTGAAACTGTCAGATTTTGAACCAACTTTGAATTGTTTTTTTTTTCATCAGACAGCCATAAACACCCCATTAAGACCCTCTAAATTTAATTTTTTCCCTCTAAATTTAACATAAGCTTAACTAAGAACCAGTTGGCTTGTTAAATTAATTTTTTCTCCTTCATTTTCTTTTATCTATTCATTTTAGTTTTCATTAATGTTTTTATTCAGATGTTTTATTAATATGTTTTTCTTTTAGTTTCTTGTTATAACCTATTTATAACCTATTGTGCAACACCGAAAATAAGAATTCTACCGAATTATTTTGTTTTCTTAACTATTGCTAATGGCTAGACAAGAGGTTCGCCACTTTCTTTTGCATTTTAGAAAGGATTAGCAAGGAGCAATAGGTTGGGAACCATTGATCTAGTCGATCAGTGAAATCGATCAGATCATGTGATCAGTCGATCTAGATCACGTGAAAGGCTTTTACCATGAGATCTTGTTCATTCTCAGTTTTAAAAAATGAGAACTGTGTAAGGGAATGGTAAATCAGCTTCAACAGTGAACACTGATAGAACCTATAATGATTTTTTTTTTGTCCTTGCAACATTTTTTTTTAAAAAAGTTATGAATAAATTTTTTGCTTAGATTTACATAAAAACAGTTTAGACAAAAATAAATAAATAAGCAACTCTGATTGTATACTGCAAAGGAAATTCAATCATGCGTTTGGGTACATACGAGTGAAGTCAGTCGAAAATGGAGGATATTGACAAGTGACACTTAGTTCACAAATATTCTTGACAAGATGACACACAGGTAGAAATCTTAGACAAATTAACAGCCCAAACAGGTAGCACAATACTTGTACAGATTAGTGATACAGTAGAAACAAATATAGCACTTGTAATGATTGTTACAGTTAGTTATATCAGCAACGTTTTGCTCACCAGCTTATTAATTCACACTCAGACAAATCTCCGAGTAATACTCAGCACTTCGAAGGTAGAATCCGACAAATTAACTCATCCAACTCAGACAGATTCGTCGGCCGACGAAAAAATGCCTCTCGGGAAATGCCGACAGACTCCATTAAGTTTCTGGATTGATTCCCCCGGCTTTGCATCTCTCCATTCCCTCTGGTCAGGTATGACGAAGCAGGGAAAATTCAGAAAAAGTCCGTAATTCTCTTCTAAATCAAGATTCACTTTCTGGAATCTTCGATTTGTCGCCAGTATCACCAAAGTTCTCACCAAATCACCAAAATGGTTGCCTTTACTTAAGTTGTCCTCGAATGACTGACATGATTTATGTAAATGTCTTTCCTCATTTATGTGAGAAACGCTGCAGGGAAGCATCGTATCAGGTTTGTAACATTGCTTCCCATCTTCAAAGGCTGACATCCTGGCAGTCTCATCATATACAACGATAATCAGTTTCTCGATATGTAGCTATCCGATCGATGGGAATGACTTTTGGCTTGCCTGAAGGTAACATCATTTCGTTTCTCTCATTTGCGCAATAGCCTAGGATCAAGGCCTTTCCGTCTGTACTAATTCATTCATTCGCTGCTTAGTTTGATTCTTTTTCCGGATAGCGCGAGAACGCTTTCCGAATGTGCCTTTAAATCTCTCATGTAATTTGGTAGGGAAAGCGTATCCCATAGGCCGTCCAAAGATGATATCACAAAGAAATTGCAGCGTTCTTCTGAAGAGCATCTCCGTTAGAGTTCATCCGCTCTTCTCATACACTCGTATATCAACAGCAAACTGCCCATCTGAGCATTGGGTGAACACCTAGAAGATCCCGCAAGGAATTCCTAAATTTCACTCAAAGATCCCGGTCATGACTCCACCAGCAGTTCAACCTCCGAGTAAGATTGGAGTAACTAAACGCACATCCCGGACTTCCACATTAGTGTCTCCTGTTAACACAATAGCTCGAACTGCATCAACATGAACACCTGCGTCCTTTACGGCTTCATCCACCTTCACTATGGTTTCGTCAGCTTCGTGCGTTTCTTTGGGAACAATATTCCCATTTTCTTTGTTCTCTACTGGCTCTTTATCATCTGTGATCTCTTCCAAAGTAACCCCTTTTTCTACTTTAATTTCTTAGAATTGTCTTCAGATTTATAATATGTTATACCAATCTTGGTATTTTCCGAAGATTCAGTATTAGGGTCGGCTACCGCTTTCAATTACTTTAGGTGGCATTTCATTTCCGTTTTTATTGCCAACGTCATTTCAAAAGTGCTCTTGTCCCGTTATAATCATGTCCATTTGCTTCAATAAGCGTTCTCAATCAGCGTTAATCACGTCCATTAAGGCTTTAACTTTCTCCTTCATGGCTTTTTTCTCCATAGCTCTGGTCACAGGCACGCGATCCGGAAATTCCTCTTCTGACATCAATATAACAAAAAATGAATTGTACGGGTGTAACGAGTGAAATCTGTCCAACAAGGAAGATATGACAAATGACACTTTATTTCTCAAATATTCAGGACAAGACAAACATGGGCATAAAAGTTTCGACAGATTGACAGCACAATCAGGAAACAGCACATGTACAAATTAGCAACACAACAGGAACAAATACAGCACTTGTAAAAACGCATCAGCAAAGTTCAGCCCACCTGCTTACTAGTTCGCACTACGGATAAATCTCTGCAATATAACTATGCACTTCCACGGCAGATTCCAACAGTTCCCTTCCGGTTACAGAATGCTTTCAACAGATTCACTCGGATACGCTACAGATAATTTTTCGGCAAATCCGTTCAGCTACAGCCGACCGACTGCAATCGAATTATCCGTTCGATTTCCTCCAAATTCACATCTTTCCCTTTTTTGTCCCTCCAGTCAGGTGTGACGTCATGGGAAAATCCAGGAAAAGTCTTTAATTTCCCAGTTTTCGCCTAGATTCCAGCACTTTTGGAAACCTTTGTTTTGTCGAAAGGTCTCCGTTTCTCGTCAAGTCGCACGTGGGTTTCCAAATCCCTCCACAAGATGCTGGTTTCATTGCTTGAATTTTTCTTGGCTGACTGATGAAATCTCTGTAAACGTTTCTTTCCTTTTATAGAGGAACGTTGAAGGGAAGCGTGATCAAAAAGAGATAAATACATACATTCAAAGGTCCTTTTTCCCCCTTGTTCCATTTCTATACATTCAAAGGGACCGAGACCAATATCCCATAAATGGAGTCATTCCTTAAGAAAGAGTTCCTGACAAGAAATACTATTGCGTATGAAAATGTCAATTCAATTATAGTCTTACAGTTTGTATGGTTTTCTCTACCTCCACCCCAGTTTCAATTTGTTTTAATCATCCTGCTTTCTAGACAAGCGTAACTGCCATTCTCGACTTACTGAATAATAGGCTGATAAGATTTTCGGTCCTTCTTAATTGATTGATTGATTGATGATGAATGTTGGACTACGAAGGCCATTGTTCCTTTCTAAAAAGTAATTTTCATGAGATCAATAAATATCAAAGTACTTCTTCCTTTGCTAAAAGCTCTAAATTTCTTTTTGTTCGACATAGATATCACTAAAATTATTTGAAGGTGATAGTGCATCGGGAATCAAATTGAAGTATTTCCAAGAATTCATTTCTATAAAAGGTTTAATTTAGGCAAGTTAACAGAATGGGGTCCAGATCATTAATTCTATTACAAGTACAACAAAATATATTATCTATCAAATTGAATTTGCTTAAAAGACAAGGGGTTATTATTATTTTGCTAAAACATTGGATTCCCAGAATCTCCTTTCTTATGTTTATTGTCCAAGTAGAAATTAATCAATGACCTGTATGTTTCCCAAAATTTCAAAGTATTTGCTGTACTAAAAGTTTCCATTAGTTTTTTTTTTTTTTTTTCCCTAATCTGTGTTGATTCATGATTGATTTGTTTCATGGATGTCTTCTGGGATTAACCAATCGATATTTACATCAAATTCCATTACTGATTAGCGATTTTATACAATTCCTCATTTTAAAACTTTTTTTTTACTGTGTGTTATCCTTACACATAAACTCTTCCTTTAATTATACTTTTTGTTAACTTAGTTAATAATCATTAGATTACAGTTCACAGTTCTCCTAAGACAAAAACACATCAGGTTGTATAACATCAACAATTTATTTACACTCCTTACTACCGCTCGTTTACAACAGCTCCTCTCGGAGATTCGGTCAGGTCCCGTCTGAGGGGATCGTGTGACATCAAACACTCTTCCCTTTACAAATGAACGCCCTCCAAAGGTGGGCTTTAAGTAGGGAAGTTAACAGTTCGTCCAAACTGATATACAATTGTCCCAATTGTGCAGTTACACAAAATCATTAATAACTGATAACACTTAAAAAACATTAATTATCATACACAAAAATATCAATGTTTAAATTCCTCAAACACTTAAAATATCAAATATCAATAATTATACACAGATAAAATATCGATAATCATGCACAAATCATTTTACATAATCACCCTTATATCTATACTTCACTACAAATTATCTTTCATTCCACAATGCACATATAAAGAAATTCTTTCTCCTTTTAAGTAATAGTTCTAATTTAAGGCTTCAAAACAAAAATCTTAGTTATCATACAGTTCAAATATTACTTCTCTTTCATAACAAAATACTAAAATTACCAAAACTTTTTAAAATACTACTTCTCAACATCTTTTAAAGTGCTACATACACTTCACCTCTCCTTTTTCTTTAAAAAAAATTACATAAACACATTCATATATTCATATCGAGATATCAACACAAAAATCACATTTCAAAATATCGAACTCATACACATACTTTTTTTTATCAAATCTAATTTCAAACATCAATTGCCACATAAAAATTTTAAAACAGTACTCATATCTGACAAATTACTATTTTCATACTTCAAAACATCGAATATCTGTATTCTCATAAAGATTAACTCATACAATT
>BMAW01129614.1:0-10338 GCA_019974015.1 Nephila pilipes | reverse complement strand
AACCTTTGCTTGAAACGTGTCAAAATTTTAAGTCGATCGGACCAGAAACAGCTGAGTTATCGAGGTTGGAGTAAAGTCGTTTTGTAGTTTGTTTAAAAAATGGAAAAAACCGAGTTTCGTGTTCTGATAAAACATTGTTTTTTAATGGGTAAAAACACCGTGCAAGCGAAACAATGGATTGAAAAATGTTACCCGCACTCTTGTCCATCAAAAGCAACGATTTGTCGGTGGTTTGCCGAGTTTAAACGTGGTCGTACCGACACAAATGACGCGGAACGCTCGGGTAGACCTGTGGAAGCCGTTACACCGGAAAATGTGAGTGAAGTGACAAAAATTATAATGAAAGATCGTAAAGTGAAGCTCCGTGAGATTGCTGAGATGACACAGATATCATATGGAAGTGTATTTACTGAAAAAGGTTTTTTGAAGTGAAGTGAAAAAGGTTTTTTCCAAGTGGGTGCCGCGATTGCTTTCGATGGAACAAAAACAGCAACGAGTCGATGATTCAGAAAGCTGTTTATCGCTATTTACTCGCAACAAAAAAGATTTCTTGCGAAAAAAAAAAAAGATTTGGAAAAGCGTTGGAACGATTGTATCACCCTAAAAGGTGATTAACAAAAGGTGTTATGTTGATGAATAAAAAAAAATTTTGCAAAAAAAATGTTGTTTTCAATGTTAGACTCGGGAGTTATTGATCGATGTGTTAAAATATACTTTCACAATTACTTTTTTAACAGTAGAATATTAAAATAATTTTATTCATTTTATACAAAAATAAAGGCACAAAAATTAAAAAAAAATATATATTCAATTTTAAAACTAGAGCAAGACAGATATTTTTAATTAACTTAAATTGCCATTAGTTTTCATATTGATCATAATAAGAAACAGAGAGTAAATGATTGTTTTTAACGAAAATATTGTTGTAAAAAGCTAAAGTAAGTGATATTAAGAGTTTTAAACCGCATGTAACATTTTTAATATTAAAATTTTGTATTACGTAAAATAAAGTACCTTTTTCAGAAAAATGAGGCTTACATTCTTATTGAATTCTTATTTGAGTAAATGATTTGCAATAAAAGTTTCTTATGAACAGTTTTGATATTTTCCGTAATTGTGCTCAACACACAAGACTTGCTTTTCTGCGGAATGAGCATTGATGATATATATTTACATTAGTTTCAGGAATATTAGGAAAGCATATAGGGGCAGGGGTATTTTTATCTATTACGTTACCTTTGTCAAGTATTATTACAATTTCAAATCATTAAAAATGATAAAAATAAAGAATATTTTAGAATTTTCAATGAGTTACATGATTTGAGTATAATCCAGGAGTTAATAGCTGCTATACATTGATCACTTGAAAAATGTTAACAGACTATTTTCTTCAATTCAGTAGCGTCGTGTACAATTGTCCCATTTCATCTAGTAGGAATACTTCTTCCAATTTTCCAAAATCCTCTAATTTTTCGAAGTAAATGCCCAATGAATCAAATTTTAATGGATGGTGAATCGAGGAGGTAAGAAATGGTATTTTAGTGGGAGATGAATCTTCAGGGGAAGACGTTTCTTTCCTCGTAGAGGAGAAGAGAGTAGTTGACCTTGAAGTGTCGGTGGCTGTTTTGAACCCTTGTCAGGAGGGTTGAAGAAAAGTTGACCGGTTGCCTTTTTGCTATATCAATACCAACCAGACTGAAAAAGACGTCTCGTTCTGCATAATCAGTAAGAACTAAACATGTTACGTACTAACACCAACCTGTTTATTGTTTGTGTAGAATGACTAAAACTCCACATTAAGAGTGAAATTAAGAAAGCTATATCACACACAACATCTTTATTGAAAAATTCAATGTACACTCACTACAAAATGGGTTATCTTGCAACAATCTGGTCTTACTTGTCACAGCGCCATCTAACGGCGTAACATTCTTACCTCATTGTTTATTCACAATACCTTTGGAATCGTAACATATTGGACCCCATGACCACGTCATTATAACTTCTGGCATTATTATTGAAGATAGTCGCTGCATACTCCCCTTCCAGTATCAACATGATGACACGAAATATTGACAAATGTGGAGATGGCGGCTTTTTCAAACATTCCTCCAATTGATATCCATCCCCACCCTATTGAATTGAGTTTTTGCTTGTGACAGTTTCCATTTTGAGTCATCGGCTGTTTCCAGTGGAGAAAAGGGTCTCATCGACAAATGCGAAAGCGCCGGTATATCAGTAGTCGGGAATTGTGTGCGGTGTCCTTAGTTATACATACAGAGGCAAGTATCTTGCCTTGGGGGCATATGCAATCAGTAGTTATAGATTGTGCTGCCCTCTACTGTTCAATACTGAGTCATCACCTCAAGTAAAGGATTTTTTTTTCTTACTTCGTGGAGGGGAAAAAAGTCTTGTAGCCTGACGATCTAGGGAGATAGTGGCTATTTTAAGCCCTGGACCAATGGATCCGTAGAAAAGTTGACCGTTCACTTTTTGCTGCTCAGCTATCAACCAGGCTGATAAAGAGGTCTCTCTCTGGCTAGACGGTAAGGTGTTTTAACTTTCATCGTTGTTGTTGAAGATAGTCGCTGCAACTCAAATCTATGTGGTGATTTTTTCCACCGCCTTAGTCACATTTTATGTAGAACATTAATTTATATATTTGTTATAAGATATATAAATAAAATAAATGTGACGCATTTCAGATTATCAAAAATGTAACAAAAAGACGTCAAATGTATGGCTACTGACATAGACTCTCGAAGAATAATTGTTACCCAAAGTAACTTTGATGTAAAAATGACGGCTACGGCCACTCTAGTGTTAGTCTTAGAAACATTCTAATCATATAAATCAAGCTGCAGAATAAAAAAATATAATTGATAAATCTAGCTTCAGAATAAAAAAATAATAATTGATAAATCTAGCTTTGGAATAAAAAACAATAATTGATTAATCTAGCTTCAGGATAAAACACAATAATTGATAAATCTAGCTTCAGAATAAAAATAATAATTGATAAATCTAGCTTTAGAATATAAAAATAATAATTGATAAATCTAGCTTCAGAATGAAAAACAATAATTGATAAATCTAGCTTCAGAATAGAACACAATAATTGATAAATCTAGCTTCAGAATAAAAAATAATTGAAAAATCTAGCTTCAGAATAAAAAATAATTGATAAATCTAATTTTAATATAAAAAATAATAATTAAATGACTAATATTTTTACATAATAATTATTATTTTTGAAACTGTACTGGATTTGTAAGGCAAAAAAAGTACAATTTACTATCAAACATAAAGTTCCGATTTATCTTTACATTTTTCAATCAAAGAGCTGTTTCGGAAATCAATTCATGTCGAATAAAAATATTCGTAAATTATACCCATAATCACCATTTCACAAATAAAATTACTGAAGGGTTACATGCGTTTTAAATCGTGTAATTTAAAGCTAGCATATAAATTGTTCGAAGCATACGAAAATGTTTTCTTTTCAAAAAGACAAGATACTAAGAAACTAATCAGGAAATAATATATACAAAAGAAATGTTATCCAATTTTCAGATTGTAAAGAGCTTAAAATAATTTAAGTACGCTTACATTTTTATGATCGAGAACAAAGGTCTTATTTATATTTTATCTTTCCATTGACTTAATTTAATACATATTCAGCCTTCCAAAATCCCATTGCCTTTTTGCAGCGAGGAAGAGAAAATAATTCAATTCATATTCAAATTACCATTGCTGTTAATTCCACTAAAAAACGGGGAGCTATGATGAAATAAAATATGTGTAAAAAAAAAAGAAATAATGAAATCTTTCGAAAAGACTGAAACAAGCTGTCAATGGTGGAGTAAGTCACGTTAAAAGTCATTACTTCCACCTGGTAAGGATCTTCTGATTCAATTTTCTGTTAAAAATTCTCCTATTTTTACAGGATGTCGTGTGTCATTAATTTCGCTGGATAAAAATTGCTCTTTTGGAAAACGGGGGATTTTCGGGTAAAAAGCATAAGGACTTTAATTTTTTTCCTTTCGTTCGTAAAAGTATGGCTAAATATGATTTGGAATCTTTTATTAAAGATTATTAGAGTTTTTATTATTTTTCTTTATCTTTGTACCATTTTCATGATAGTGAGTCTGAATATACATAGCATATGAAAAAAGTACTTCTCTAAATTATATTAATTATCAATTTTGTTCAGAATATTTCTTTAACATAGATAGAAATATTAACATACTTTCAAAAACAGTGTAAAGAAATCACAACTGATTTTTAATCATGTTATTCTTAATAATTCAATTAATTTTAAATACTGAAATTATATTGATATGAATTAAAAAAAAGGTATTCAATTTCGTTTTACATGACTTGGTTTTCCATGAAAAACAAGTATATTGTATTAGTAAAAACATTTTTACTTTCATAACTTATATATTGTATTAGTAATAACATTTTTCTGTCATAGCTTGTATATTGTATTACTAAAAAAAAAAAAATTCTGTCATAGCTTGTAAACTGCTGTTTGTAGAAAATGCAACACCATGAAGGAATCATCAGAATCAAATGAAATTCGCAGCAAATGTCAATTATAGGATATTATGCAAATTAATAAAGTTTCAGAGCCATCGCGCGTGCGCGGCGCGCGCAGCGCCCTCTGAATTGATGCTGAAAGCGTATAAATAAAGTGCTGTAGCGGGACGTTGAAAAAAGTCTATGATTATTTGTTAGTGGCAAACGTTTAGTGAGACCTGAGTATGCCTCCACGACGGAAGAATAAGAAATTCAAGCAACTTACGGAGTTTGAACGAGGGAGGATAATCGGCCTTCGAGAAGGAGGATTTTCCTATCGCGCAATAGCAGCTCGTATGCAGCGGAACAGTTCCACAGTGATGCGAGTTTGGAAGCAGTGGACCGACGAGCACCGAACAACTCGAAAAACAGGCACTGGACGACAGAAGGTGACGTCAGAGCGCGATGATCGACACCTGCTCCGCATGGCGGTGAATGATCGCACAGCTTCCTCCAGGCAGCTGGCAGCACGTTGGTCTACTGCTACAGGTGTACAATTGTCGGCTTCGTCAATTCGTCGTCGTCTGCTGCGCCGTGGATTGCGTGCAAGGGTGTCTTTATACAGGATTCCCCTCACGGCGAATCATCGACGGCTGCGTCGGCAGTGGGCTCTTGAGCACAGAGACAGGCGAGCTGATTGGCACCAAGTTGTCTTTTCAGATGAATCACGCTTCAATTTGTGGACCCATGATGGCCGTGTTCGTGTTAGACGTTATGCCGGTCAACGCTGCCTTCCTGAGTGTATTATTGAACGACATAGTGGTCGAACACCCGGAGTTATGGTCTGGGGTGCGATTTCGTATCATGGACGATCCAATTTGATACGAATTGAGGGTAATCTCAATAGCAACAGGTACGTCCGTGAAGTGCTACAGCCCGAAGTCGTTCCTTTCCTTCAAGGCATCCCTGGAGCTATCTTTCAGCAGGATAATGCACGCCCACATGTTGCGCGGACTGTTCGAGACTTCTGTTCAGCACAACGCATGCAACTTCTTCCTTGGCCTGCTTATTCACCGGATATGTCGCCTATTGAGCACGTGTGGGATATGGTTGGTCGGCGTCTCGCTCGTGATCCGCGTCCTGCAGTTTCCAAAGACGAACTTTGGTTGCGCATACAAGCGATATGGAATTCTCTTCCTCAAGCAGATATTCAACATCTGTTTGACTCCATGCCACGTCGTATAGCAGCACTTATTGCAGCGCATGGTGGCTGCACTGATTTCGGACGCTTAATTTGTTTCTTTTGTTTTGAAAATTTCATCATTTATTTGTATCAGTACAAGTCGTTTCTGCATTAAATTTCATTTGATTCTGATGATTCTTTCATGGTGTTGCATTTTCTACAAACAGCAGTATATATTGTATTAGTAAAAACATTTTTACAAAATATCTATTTTTCCTACCTAAATGATGAGAAATAATTTATTCTGGATTTAAACTTCAAAGTGATAAACTTTCAGAATCTTTTTCGTGATCATAAAAATAGACAAGTAATAATAAGTATCAAAACATATTTCTAATTTCTCACACTAAATGCGCCATTTCTCAATTTGCAACGTAACTTAACAATAGGCTAAAAATTGTAACATTAATTACACTCATGAAAAATATAGAATTTCGTAGGAACTAAGAGTTTTTACGGATTTATTTTTCGTAATTTTCAAAAAATTCCTAGACTGTGATATCAACCTTTAATATATTACATATAAATGTTATTTTCTTTTCATTCATCAAATGTATTTACAATCCTCACCTTGGTGAAAAACAACAAACAAAAAATCGTCTGTTAAGAAATGAAAGCAAAATATTAGACAGAAATAAATTATTTAAAATTCCGGTTCCAAAGATATCGTATATACAGACGATGGACTTATAAATTCCAATGACAAGTAGAAAGAACTGCAATATATTCCTAGAAGGAACATAATAATTCATTTAAAATTTCTTCTTTATAGGTATATTTATGCTCTACTCCCCACTGTATATCGAACATTCTTATGCAGAACATTTTGAATAAGCAATCAACTTCAAATCTTAAATGTTTGCATTTTAAGAGGATAAACTCGAACTAATACTGCAGAATATAGTATACACGGTACTCAATTGAATCATATAGAATTAAAAACAAAACCGAAGCTCACTATAATTCGTAAACCTAGAATTAAATAATTCGTAAACCTAGAATTAAATAATTCGTAAACCTAGAATTAAATAATTCGTAAGCCTAGAATTTATCTGAAATGTGGTAACTCCATTTTGTTAATTGTTAATCTTATGGCTTCATGCTCTATCATTACCCTTATATAACAACCTTGGCTGCTAAAGACCTGCCGTGTAGCTGGGGCTGATGCACGATAAATTTGTCAGGGCCCAAAGTCCTCCCGTTAGCGTGTGAGGAAGTTAGGAGAAGAGGGTGACAGCTCAGATGTTATCCTCCTCACTTGACCGAGGTTCAAAATTACGAGGTCTAATGCAAATAGCCTCGTGTGGCTTCTAGTGCGACTTTAATATAAACTAAAGCAAAAACTAAAAAGCCCTTACAAAACAGATTATAAATAATTAAATAGATTATAATTAAAATTGATTTATAAAACATCAATTTTTGTAATATCACTACTGGTGCAATGCAGCCAAAACAACAAAAATGTCCATTCGACTGTATAATACAACAAATTGAAACAACTATGTTTGAAGTCATATCACTTCAGATCTTCGTATATTTGAATAGAAGCCATTAGGGAAAACATAAGATCACCTAAAAAAGGATAATAGAAAAAATGGTATATACTTTTATTTATTTAATTATTTTATTTCAAAAGTAGAAGTTATGGCTAATATAAGTAAGATAAAAGAAAATTCCATCTTCCCCATATTGGGCTTCATCACCATCATAGCTTACGTCATCTGCATAATTTCGTATACCTCAGATCTTTTGGATTAGCTTTCAAATATCATTTATCAAGAGGAAACATTTTCCTCATTTCAAAATTGGTTGTTGCCTTATTTAATTATAAATTTATCTGCATTTTTTAAACAGAATGTCAAAATAGAACGCATTTCGAGCGCACTTCCATAAATGGGAACGTCTATAAAAGAAAACTGCCAAATTAGATGGCACCAATGATAACACATTCTCGGGTTATACTCTGTTATTATTTCAGTGTATAATGTTGCTTGAGAATATAATTCCTGCGTTTGTTTCATCAGTTTTATGTTAATCGTTAAGTATAAAAAAAATTTTGTGCAATAAAAAGAAGTATATTTCAACAAATGAAGACAAATGCCTGATAATAAAAAATAATTACAAACAAAAGTACATAATGATGTCTATTTTTCTAAAGATTTTTTATTAATTTTACGAATAATCAAACTAAAATAATCAGTTACGTAACACATCGATCAATAACTCCCGAGTCTAACATTGAAAACAACATTTTTTTTGCAAAATTTTTTTTTATTCATCAAAAAAAAAAACCTTTGGTAAACACCTTTTAGGGTGATACAATCGTTCCAACGCTTTTCCAATCCTAGCAAAAAAAAAAAAAAAAAATTTTTTTTTTTTTTTTTTTTTTTCGCAAGAAATCTTTTTTGTTGCGAGTAAATAGCGATAAACAGCTTTCTGAATCATCGACTCGTTGCTGTTTTTGTTCCATCGAAAGCAATCGCGGCACTCACTTGGAAAAAACCTTTTTCACTTCACTTCAAAAACCCTTTTTCAGTAAATACACTTCCATATGATATCTGTGTCATCTCAGCAATCTCACGGAGCTTCACTTTACGATCTTTCGTTATAATTTTTGTCACTTCACTCACATTTTCCGGTGTAACGGCTTCCACAGGTCTACCCGAGCGTTCCGCGTCATTTGTGTCGGTACGACCACGTTTAAACTCGGCAAACCACCGACAAATCGTTGCTTTTGATGGACAAGAGTCCGGGTAACATTTTTTAATCCATTGTTTTGCTTGCACGGTGTTTTTACCCATTAAAAAACAATGCTTTATCAGAACACGAAACTCGGTTTTTTCCATTTTTTAAACAAACTACAAAACGACTTTACTCCAACCTCGATAACTCAGCTGTTTCTGGTCCGATCGACTTAAAATTTTGACACGTTTCAAGCAAAGGTTAGTACTCTAGAAAGACCTGGTTACTGGTTTAATACGAGCGTCATCTCTGGGTTAGTCTCGGGAGTTATTGATTGATATGCTACTATATTTAGTCTCAGAAACTTTATGGTACTGCAAGGGTGAATAACATAAAAATATTCCTTCTATTTCCTTGAAACTAATTTAAACTTAATATTTTATGCTACTGTTGTCATACACATTCTATTACAAGAAATACGAATCATCAAGAAGGAACTGCTAGATTGATGGAATGAAAGATGTAGGTTGGGTCAATCGGATAATAGCTCGTCATATGGATCGAAGCGATGCAGCGAGTAGAAAAAGGTGGTAAGAATGGGTGGACAATGGAAAATTTCATCGTCATGATGGTAGCGGTCGAACTACGGCCACAACAGATAGGAAGGGCAGATGGAATGTAAAATCATCTGTCAGAGCGCCTGATTCAACGTTATCAATCATCAGACATGCGACCCCCAAACGAATGTCTACCATGACCATTCTCAGAAGACTGATAGAGCGAAATCTACGCTCGTACTGACAGTTGCCCCACCTGCCACGCACGCCTGCACACTGTGGAGCGAACTTACACTGGTGCTGGGCTCCATTAGGTTATAATGATGCTGACTGGGGACGTTATGTGTATATGTTACTCTTCCAAATGTGTCCTGATAATCATTGAAGACGGATCTGGAGAAGCCCAGAGCAGTGTGTCGATCCTGCTTTCACTATTGCACACCACACAGGCCATCAACCATCAGTTATGGTCCAGGGTGATTTCCCTTGATAGTTGGACTCCTTTGGTCGTCATTAGAGGAACACTTATAGCACAGCTGTTCGTTGACGATAATCTGAGAACGTAAAGCTATCTGGCAAGGGCAATAGGCACTCGACCAACATTGGGACTTCTCAAAAGAAACATTCATAACTCCACGATGTTTTGGCAACCTTTTGGCTGTATTTCTTAATTGTTGGCTAATTAACTCTTTCGTAAGTAAACTAGGTGGTAAAATTTGGTTGAAATGTAGATATTAGGAAAAAAAGAATTTTTCACATAGGGAAGTAAGGGATACTTTTAGACAAACTAGTCAAAAAGAAAGATGTTTACTCTCGTGCAAAAGAAAAACAACAAATTTATTTACAGCAACTAAGGGATACAGTAAATACTCGTAGTAGAGAAATATTAAAACTACTTCCAAGAACTCGAAATAATAGTAATTGATGACTGGTTGAATTTGTTAGATACCTTTTCGCCCTCTAAAACATATTACGATCTTTTAAGCTCATACTTTCCGACTAAAATCCTCTTCCTCTGTCATTCTCTACCTTTCCATCAAAATTTAAGTATTGGATTACGCAAAAAGAAGTTTATTTTCCAACACCTAGGAGATAGAGCCAAATAAGTCACTAAGTAATTGCAAAATAGTAATCATTACTTCTGAAAAGACACATTGCGCTTATACTTTTTTATGTGAAATATTCTATTTTTCAATTCTCTACCATTCCATCAAAATTTGATGGTTTGTTCTGATACACTCAGCAATTCTTCATAATTAGAATTTAAACAAAAAAGAAATTGATAAAATTATGAAGTGTTGTTATTATCATAATTTCTCAAATAGAAAAAATTCA
>BMAW01129584.1:1841-16200 GCA_019974015.1 Nephila pilipes | reverse complement strand
CGTTTCGAAATATGTGTTAATTCGACAATCGAAGCATTAAATTTCTTGCTCACTATTATTGAATTCTGATTGATACTTTAATGAATAACTTAGATGTTACTCAATAAATCCAAGTCTTTTTAGAGTATTTTAACTAATTTAAAATTAGAATTTTTTCTTATCGAAACTAAATAGAAAAAGTACAATTCTACTTTTTCCTCACTCTGTCAAAATATATTCTTTGGTTTTATGTATGGTTAATTAATTGAAAAGTCTCGGTAGAAATTGTGTAGAAAATCATTGGGGTTAATATGAAATTCCAAAATCATTAAAAGTCAGGCGGTGAAATTTGAGAAAATGTTAATAAAAAATATTACCTAATTGATTATTAAAAATTTTCTTGCTTCTTTGAATAAAAATACCATTGCAATGGCAGCCATTATGAAGGAACCACAAGAGTAAAAAAGTTAAAAAGAAGCGAGAATTTCTCGCCAATTGGCATTCCTGTCAGCACATAAATTAAATTAAGCAGATAATTAGCAACACAATTTTAATACTTATGAGTGATCAAAAGCGAATGTTCAGTCTTTTGCCTATATGAATAGTGTTGTAAGTTTTTGAAATATATTTTTATCCGTTTAAATGTTGAATGATGCCCCTAGTATATTCTTTATCATCCATGTATCTCAAAATATTTGGGTAAACTAAATTAATCAAGCCATTTGTAACTGAACATTTAATTTAGTAATATTAATTTATAAATTATATTTAGAAAATACTTATCTGACTATTTCTTTACTTATTTTTCCTGTAAAAAAGCCGAATTTAATATTGATTCCGAATTCATTTTCAATAGCTCCCAAAATAAGCAAATATAGAATAAATTTATTTATGTTCATTGTAAGTATAGCTCATTGATGCAACTCATTTTAAACTTGCGATGTAAAATCGGTGAATGAAGTGTAAATTCAATAGAAGGGTCTTACAATCTTCCTCCATAATATTTTTTAAAACAACTTTTACGGGATTTTTTTGTCGAATACTGGTATAAAAAATAATTTTTTTATATTTAGGATGGTGTGGGAAAGGAATTCATTAACTAAGTTTGAAAAATATTTGTGTTCTGATTTCAGATTGGTTTAAGCCTGTCATTATGGAAGGTATGGCACAGTATCAAAGATATACTTGCATAAGATTTGTTGAAAGGACGGATGAAAGAGATTTCATCAGGATCTTCAACGGAAACGGGTGAGTAATTAGCATTCTACGGTAGTTTTATAACTAACTATACACGTGAATTGAAAATTTTTATTATTATTAAGCAGATGAAGATGAATTGTTAGGAACTAGCAAAAAAAATGTAATAATAAAAGACGTGAATATAACTGTAAAATCAAAGATACATTATACATTTATTTTAGAGGAATCGTTTTTCATGTTAAGGACGTTTTTCAAAATCTTACAATAGTTTACTTCAAATGTTCCATAACTTTCGAAGAAAAGAATGATCGGATAGTAAATAAAATGATCAATACCTTTATATTTATTCTCTTGTTTTTTTTCTAAACATTTAATTGAAATTGAAATCATTCTATTAATATCATGTTTTACATTTGCCAAGCATCATACATTGGTACTTTTTGGAACATAAACATAATGAAAATTTTAAGAGATTCAACGATTTATCAATTCCTCTCCACCACCACCAAATTCATCTTTTGAAATTTCTTTTGATAAAGAGAGTAAGTTGCATCGAGAAACTAGACTGTTAAAATTCAGAGTTATTCTGTGATTTTGTTTAAAATGTCTTACGTATTTAATATTCTTTTCTTTTTCTTTCAAAAAGCTGCTGGTCCATTATCGGTAGAAACGGAGGAATGCAGAATCTATCTCTTGGTCAAGGTTGTAATTACGTAGGGTTGGTTGTACATGAACTTGGACACGCTATTGGTCTGTTCCACGAGCATCAACGATCTGACAGAAATAATTACATTACAGTCTACAAAGATAATGTTATACCAGGTATTACAAAAAGCAAACTCCTTATATATCTTATATTTAAATTTTATATCAAATACTACAGCTCTACAATAATATTCGTCACTTGAAGGAGACTGAATATTTCGAGGTTGGTCGTCAACAGCCTCCGTGTTGCCTCTCGTGAAACGTTAGTAAAACTAATTAATGCATCTGTAGAAATATTAAAACATATGTTCCTAAACAAGAACTGTGTACAATATTTTTGCCTTTTAAGTGTTTCCAAATTATGATTTAATTACTTTCTAAATTTTCTATGAAATAATTTGCATTAGACGCGTAAAATTTCGTTATTATTTCTTTTTGTTATATAGCTATTTTTGTTTTCATATTTTTCTCGTTATGTAAATGAATTTTATTACATTTCAAACGTGTTTTTGTGACAAAGTAAAACTTTTCAAAATACATCATTACATACATTAATTAAATAAAATAACTTTTGCTTCCTTTCTTAAATTTTAGTATCCATTTAAAATTATATATGTCTTCACTGTAGTGATCTGCGCGGGTTCATTTTGATATTGTGGAATACTCCAAAATAAGTAGACAGGTTAGCCTAGTTATTATGGTTTGCGGACTCGCAGCTGGCGGTTTTTTCTACGAGAGGTAGATTTGAACCTGGATACTACTAAAGGTCTGCCGTGTTGCGGATCTGATACTCGTCACATTTGAGTCAGCCTTCTTGGTCGAGGTTCTAAGTCCTCCTACGGACGTGGTGTACAGGATTCGAAAAGGAGGAGCTATGTCAAGTATCATCCTCTTCACATGACCGAGGTATAAAAGTGCGAGGTCCATTGCCAATAGCTCTCATATTGCTTCTCAGCGGCAAGTTAATAAATAATTTCATTCACAAAACCCAAAAGATATTTTTAAATGCAGGCCAGATCTTCTAACCAACAAATTTTTCTCTTAATAGTGATGGCCCAAAAGAAGCTTGCTTGATTAAAACATAGAAACTTGATTTTTCTTTGAAAAATTTTCAAAACATTTTAAAAATAAGAGAAATTCAAACTCAAAATGATTATTTTGAATAAAACTAATGAAAAGCTAATGAGAATAAATCGAATATTGACAAGTTATTTACTTTATGGTTTCATTGAATCAAATATTTCAATATATATTTGTTTAAGGTCTCAATAATTTAAAAAAGAGAATAGGTGCTGCTAGTTCTTGCTGCTAATTGTTCTGATATTTGCTAAGTT
This sequence comes from Nephila pilipes, assembly GCA_019974015.1. Taxonomy (NCBI): domain Eukaryota; kingdom Metazoa; phylum Arthropoda; class Arachnida; order Araneae; family Nephilidae; genus Nephila; species Nephila pilipes. The sequence continues at coordinate 12,982 of BMAW01129584.1, read as the reverse complement.
TCTAAAATAATAATAATATTAATTTAAATCCAACTAAATTAATTATTATTTTGAATATTTCGAGCTAGTTTGGAAGCAATGCTAATTTTAAAATCTGTGGTCTGGATCCGCGACGAACCTGTTAAGGCCCGTTCCCAGCCCACACCTTCTTCGTTTCTAATCTTGATATAGAATTTCGTGTCGTAGGGCTAAGAATTTTGAATGAAATTCAAAAAAAATTTGCAAATAACAATTTGTTAAAAGGATTCTTGTAAAGGTAAATTTGGATCTACGACTTCAATGGATTAATTCTATTTGAAAGAAATTACTTCGGTTTTCGAATCAAGCTTTAGGAATGATAAAAGTTATGAACATAGTTGTGATTGTAACTTTGAAAACTTAAAAAGTGTACTTCAAAAAGTAAGAATTATCAAGATTAAGTTAAAGAAATTAATTAGTGAATGAAATGCGGTGATTGAAGAAATTTTTTTTTATGAGTTTCATTGAATAAAACAAAATAATAGATATTTCCTACCCTTGTTTATGTACTCGAGTTAAAATAATGAATAGAAGAACGCTTTCTATTTGAAACAAATTTAGATTTTTTTTATATAACAGTAATATTAATTTTGAATTATCTGCTTGAATTATTCATTTGAAATTTTTAAGTTAGGTCAGTAGCAAACCAAACTTTCAAATGTTCCATCTCACTCTATTAAGAAACTTTGAAAGCCCTTATGCGAGCAGTTCCTTTTTTGACAGTATTAAATTGGATACCTTAAATAATTTGAAATCAATTCAAAATAATTTCCTAATACTCGCGTAAGTCCTTATAACCAGTGCAGGTGCTTGTATAATGTAAGTTTTTCCTATAATAATTAAGTAAGCAACGATATATTTCATTTTTATTTTATTTAAGTGACTGATATTAATCGAAACTAACTTCTCTCATCTGTGGTGTTTCTAGATCAATTGCACAACTTCGTATTAACTGATCCAAACAGCGAAATAATCTTCTCTCGATACGACTACAACTCCATAATGCACTATGGTAGCTACGCCTTCTCTAAACGACCCAACAAATTACCAACCATGGTGGCCAAGAACGGACAGAGATTGTATGAGCCCTACGAGAAACCAGGTTTCGATCAATTCGATGTCTACATGATCAGGAAGCTATACCAGTGCTGAGGATTTACATCGATTTATTTATTTGACAGAATAAAATCAAGATTGTTTATTTTTTTGTTTACTGAATGTGTATCTTGAGATTGAAATGTTACTCTTAAGTGATATCATCGATACATAATAAATTTAATAGATTTTTTCTGTAATCAAACCGCATTGTCAAATTAATTTTACTTTCTCACAATAGGAACCTGATTAAAATTAAAGAAATTGTAAGTGAAATTTCTCTGTTTTTGAGTGATGAATATTGTTTTAATTTATGTGAAATCCTTAACATTGATGAACTGTAACACAAAAACAGAACCCAGTTTTAGAATTGACTTTTTGTGAAGAAAAACTTGGCTGTCCAGATATTATGAAAATCACGTTATAGGGGCATATTTCTCTGAGAAGAATGATTTATATATCCATAAACCAAAATACGTAATTCTTCAAAGAAAATAAGTTTATCAAAGTAGCGAAATTGTTAGGAGTATTTTTTATTTATTTGAAATATTAATTGTAATCTTTGATAATATTTTTCAATTTAATTTTAGGGAAAATATATTCCCATACATAAATGTTGACGATGATTTGACAAAAGACATATGGATTTTTGGAATATATTTTATAGGGGTAAAATCTTCAAAATGGATATATACTAGAAAACAAATACAATTCCTTCGAACCTTTCTAATACCATAGTTAATTACGAACATTTATTGGAGTATCCCTTTATAACAGGAATCGTAATATTTACAAAAATTAAAATTTCATATGGATTCAAATATTTAATGCCTGGTTTTATATTTACATTTCGCACCGTGCGTTTTAAATCATTAGTCTGTAAATGTGAGACTATTCACACATTAAAAATGCATTAGCATAAGCTCTGGTATAAAGCGTGTGCAATTATTTGGCAAAGTTTCTGCAAATCATATAACGAGAATAAATCAATTTATATTTTAAATTAGGAAGTAGTAGATTTAAACAAACATGTATTCTGAAATAAGAGAATCTTTAGATTTATTATTATTTCTATTGCAATGAAATGCATATTGTCTGATATGAAAAAAACCAACTAGTCCTCAAATGTTTTAACAATTTAAGTATTTTAAGTATTAGTTGTCAAAGTACAATTAATATTATGATAATGAATTGTTTTAAAAGCCTTTTTGGGAGTTAAAATAGTATTTATTTTATAATTTGTTTTGAAATTTTGAATACCTTCATTTCAAATTATTGAAGAAATAAAAATAATAATAATGAAAATTTTGGAAAGCTCAAAATATGTACTATTCAGAAATGACATTCAATAAAAATGTGAGTTGTTAAAAATTAAAATTGAAAACAAATTCTATGCCAAGGTGCTTAAATATTTAAGAGACTGAGATTTATTATAATAATAAATTTCTGCAAATGATCTCTCTCTCTCTCTCTCTCTGTGTGTTCTAGTCTGCTTTTCAAACCTTCCTTCTTCAAGAAATAATTTTTTAAGCAATTACTAGAGGTCAGATTCGGGAACATGCAACAGGTGAAAAAGAATTATATGGAATACAATATATATATATATATATATATATATATATATATTGCATTCCAGGGTGAATACGGCATAAATAACACAAAAAACAATAAAAAATGTTTGTTACAATATTCTGTAGCTCGACTATTGGGAAACGCTAATTTTACGCAAACATTCGCGTCACACTTGTTCTTCCAAATAAGGATTTTCTAAGTATTAAATTGCCCCAATGGAGAAGTAACAACTTAGAAAAATACTAGTACGAAATGGTGAAATATTTGTTTGATAATACATTAGGAAATTAAATGAAAGATTCAAAATTATCGTTAATTGTATATACGCCTACCATGACTAGTATCGAAATTATAACTCCTCAAATCAATACAGCAGAAATAATTTTTAAATGGTAATGGTAATAGTTATCTATTGGTATTTTGTATCTGATTGTTATGCCTATTTTTATTCAAACGCTCGCATCAAATTAATATAACAAGTTCAAGTGTTTCCTCAGTAATCTGGATGCGACATGTAGAAACGATGAGCACTATCAATGAGATAAATTTTATCTCAGAAAATACTGGTTATGCCACCAATCCAAAGAAATCGATCATGCTCCAAATTTTAACATTAATGAAATTCCATAGCACATGTTGCTAGAAATCATTCACCTTACTTTCGATCTAGTGTGCACTTCAACAAAATAGAAACAATAATAAGTAATGGCATTCTCCCCACATCACTTGCGACCTTTTGATTTTAAGTGAGGTAAAATCAAAATGAATTCCAATACAAATATTCAATAACAAAGAGCTAATAACTTAACTTACATACTTATAATCAAGGTACAAACTATTCTTTTAAGCATAGGAGTTCGATATACATTTCTTATAAATCTAACAATAAATTCCTTTTTCCCAGATATCAACTCAAGTTTATAAACATTTTCAAGTACTGGTAAACTTAAACTATTACCACATCACTCACTCATAATCATCAATAGGTTTAAAAACATTTCTTGCAATTTTACTCTTATGACTTTCAAAATTATTACTTGGAGGGAGACTATTCTATTCCTACGTAGGAGACACTATTAGATTCCTATCCCGCTCACTTGACGAGTTCCGTCAATCGAGTTCGAGTGGATATCCACGTCTCATAGGTCTTGTAAATTCATCAGTAGCAGTTCTGACCATAAGTACTTCATCGTCTTTTCTAGGGCATAATTGTATCACACCACTCTGTAGTCAGACTATTCTTTTATTTTTTTTTGTTGTTGCTTCCAATAAACATTTAATCATTGAGTTTAATTGTCTCGGTAGATCCTTGAGGCGTCTTCTATACTAAATTTACTTTTTGTAAAAATGTGTGAATAATTGGATACCAGATATAACACTCAATTAGATAGTTCATTTATAATCATAGGTGGAAAAATGTCCTCTGATGTATTGACTATACTATCCTAAGTGTTGCCTATGGTCTTTGCTTCTTCTAGTATATTAAAAAGACAATTGATATTCATTTTTAGTATGCATTTTTATTTTCATTTTTTTTTATTTTCTGTTGGACTTTTCCTACAATCTATGATTAAATTATAAAGGCTGTAATCTGGCAGTTTTAAGATGATATAAGGTATAAATAGTTGTTAATAATATATAGTTTTACTGTTCTGCTTACTTTCCTATTTTTAAATACGTTTAACACATTTGTTTAAGTTGGAATTTCTATAGGCTTGGTTTTTTTTATATATATATATATACATCTAATCTATTTGCGCCGTAAGTTAAGTCAGTCTGTCTTGAGAAACTTTGAAATTGTGTAACTGTGTTGTTGGCTTAGGAAAATTTCTAAACAGTGAGCGTTTTAACAACTAAAGAATGTATAGTACAATTTTTCACAATATTTCCTAGAAATTTTATTTTTCTTTTAAAAACTAGCACTCGTGAATTGGATTTCAAGACCGTATTCGGACGCAATTTCAAGAAGTCTCTTAGTTTACTCAAACCTTCTTCTTCTCTTACTGATGGAATTTTTAAGCCATCCATGTAAATTATTCTTATGCCTTTATTCCTCAAGTTTCGAAATATTTTGTAAACATATTTCTGAAAAGCACTGAAACTTGTACTTAAGCCAACCGGTATTTTGTTAAAACCATATTGTTCGTTGGGAACAATAGTTTGTAGTTTATTTTAGTTTATATTAACGACGCACTAGGGGCAACACGAGGGTTATTGGCAACGGACCTCGTAATTTGGAACCCCTATCAAGTGACGAGGACGACACCTGAGCTGGCACCCCTTTTCCTAACAACGACACCACGCCAACGGGAGGAGTTTGGGGCCCCGACAGATTTAACGAGAATCAGCCCCAGCTACATGGCGGGTCTTTGGTGGCCAAGGATCGAACTCGCGACTAAACGAAAACCGTCGGCCACGAATCCGAAACCATGACCACTAGGCTACCACATCCGGAACAATAATAGAAGTGAATTTTCGATTGTTTTCATTGACGTCGACATGGAAAAATCCATTCTTCAAATCCAAAGTTGTATACACTTTTGCATCTTGTATTCTATAGAGTACATCATCTATTAAATGTAGAGGAATTACATCCTTAACAAGCTTGTGGTTTAGCTTGAGGTAGTCGACATTAAGTCTGGAATCTCCGTGTTTATCTTCTCTAGTATTACTGGACTCGCATATTCGGATGAATTAAGTCTGAAGATTACGTATTCAAGCTAATCTTTAACATGTCTGTAAAGTTTTTTTCCCTCTACAATTGTCAAACGACGAGCTGGTTGATAGACTGGGATATGATCGATTTTAATTATTTTCATTGAAACAACTATTTTTTTTTTCGCTTTTTCAGATTTGTAAAAGGCAATTATTCTTGTCAAATTATTTTTTATTCGTGAGTCGAGGAGGCGAATCAAATTTATTTCATCTTCAAGATATAATTCCAATATTTGCATCGCCAAGCTTTCCACTCATGTTTGCAGAACTCAACTCCATTTTGAATGAAATTTAAAGAATTTTGTTTCAAAATATCGGCGCTTATGACGGCTTCGAAATTAAGATGCTTAGCACAACACGCCATGCGAAGGAATAATAGTCTTCATCTATGATGAAGACCATGTTGAAAAGAAAATTTCGTCAACACTTGCGATTTACCTATTCTGGATAGGACAATACATTTCTTAAAAACTTTTGTTGGTCGATAATCTTCAAACTTACCTTCTCTTGGATGAGACTAACTGAATTACCAGTATATATAAGAGCAGGAATTTGTTTCTCACCAAATCACCCTTTCTGCGGGACAACATAACTAGTGTATACTTCAGAGTTCGATGATCTGGAAGGTTCCGAATCTTTCTTGACATCAGAAGAATTGCAGACTAAAGGGTAAAGAAAATGACAATTGAAAAACTTTCTTCGAGTTCTTTCAAAATCTTTACTCGGATGAGTCTCAAAGTATTTCTTTTATATTTAAAAATTTCAGTTCTCTTGTGGCGATTTTCAGATCTTCTGATGTTAAAAAACTTATTCAATAATCTGGCTTTCTGTTTTCGAAAAGGTGGTGAGAAGCACGGTTTTGTCTTCGATTTCTTCCGTATATCCTCAAATTCCTCAAGTCTCGGTTAATTCCACTGGCGAGTTGTTACTTGGTCATTCGTCTATGTGATATTGTTCGAATTCGAGGGGAGCTTTTTTCTAATTTAATCTGCTGTTATCAGATGTCGCAACTTATCACGGTTTTGACGTTTAGTCCCTCGACCCATTGATTAAAGAATGTTTGATTTTTTTCGTAGAAATCAAGCACTTTTCTGATTTAGCACTAGTTTCAGAACTGTTCGTAGTGTCAAACAACAACTGTCTTAAACTCTCTTGAGTTAATTCGAATCTTTTGAGTAACAAGATATTCACATGTTCATAATCTTTTGCCTCTCCTTCTGTCTGTCGAGCAATTAGTTGTGTTATTTCTTGTGGAAATATACTCAACAGATTTGTAAACCAAAATTCTTTTCGTGCGGACATCATATTAGCTTGGCGCTCCAATAATATCACACAAATACAGACTAATATCTTCATTCGTATCAAATTTGTGTAGCAACTTATTCAATTCATTTCTCGTTGTACGAGTATTTACCATCAATGTCTCTTGACTCGAGTTAATCTGAGTATGACCTGACTCTTGATATAATTCTATCTAATATATGAAAGAAACAAATTTCACATATAATTAATTTTTAGAGATAAAACTCGAAAGATATTTTAAATTGAGAAAGAAAACTTATATACCATTACGGAAAAATTTTAGGATTTCTTGAGCTATACAATCAGTTATAATTTTTGTTTAATGATTTAAGGAGAGGAAAAACAGATCAACAGAAAAATTATAAATTGACAGCAACACTCTTTCAGCGGTACAAGTCAGATATAAAAGCTTTTTACTTACGTTTGTATAAAAGCTTTCGTTGCTAAGAATGAATGATAATATACTCTGAAATGTCAAATATAATACTTTTGAGTTACTTTTACTTTAGGAATAAATAATAAAATACTAACTGAAAGGAAAAATTGCAAGTTATAGCGATCAGTACAATGAACATGCAATTAAGTACAATTGTGATGCGTATGTAAATATCGGACACAAAACATCCTATTCTACTTAAGTATACGCAAAATCTCTCGCGTTGGTGCGCGCAGCTCAAAATTTTAATAAAATAAAAGAACGGAGACGCAATATAAGACATTCGCTGAAAATACAACTGATTTCTTTTGTGAAATATGGCTACCAGAAATTCTCTGGACGACTTCACACGTGGAAAAATGAACGGGAAACTGGAGAAGTAGCATAATTAAACCAGTGTAGCTAAAGAGTTCGGAATAAACAAATGTGTCGTTTAGCACTCTTGGATAGCTTTCCAAACCATAGGTACAGCTGTAAGAAAGGTTGCTGGTGGCTGCCTTAACAAAACAACTGCAGTGGCTGACTGATATATTGTCTGGCAAACAAAAAGAGCCCGATATCAGTCAGCAAGTGCTATTACTCAGCAACTGTGTACAGCAACAGGGCAACATACGACATACGTCGCGGTTTACCGTGGCCCGATGCCTTCATATAGGTGGTCTATTCGACCGCCTTCCTGAATGCTGCATCCTTTTGAAAGTTAGCCGTTTAGAGTGTTGTAAGGAGCACAAAAACTGGACATCTCATGAAGGGAGTCATGTCCTATTTACGGATGAGAGTCGTTTCAGTACCACAATGCCTTTGGATTTGGGAAGAGTCGGGACACGATTTTATCCCAAGAACATGACGGATATAGACCATTAAGGTGGTCTTGGAGTTGCCGTCGAAGGATATGTTATGCTGAACGGGTGACTGAGCTCCCCGTTTTCGACAGAGATTCTGTAACCGAAGATCGCTAATGTAAGGATTTGATCCTTTCCTACGACCGTCTGTTCCTGATGTGATATTGGATCAGAATTTGTTTTTGTGGTTGAAAATACACGTCCACACCTGAATGCTGAAGTACAGCAACTACTTCAAAATGAATATATCACTCGAAAGGATTGGCCAGTGTTCTCCTGTGATTTAAATCCAGAGAACATGTGTGGGATGCTTTGGGGAGACTTCTTGCAGCAGGATTACAACCGCCGGGGAACATCCAACAATTTAAACAGATGTGGAATGAGGAACAGGCACTTATACCTCAAGAACTATTGGGTAATTAGGTGCTGATATGGAGAGCCGAGGCGAAGCAACCATAGCAGTAAAGGGAGAGCACATCCAAAACTAAAGAACACATTCTTGTTGTTTTTCTCTTGGACAGACAATCATGTGTAACGATACTATGAGTTCAATAAAGCCTTTTTTTTGTTTGATTCCATACTATATGCATTGTATTCATTTTTGCTTAAATAATTATACCTTCGTCATTGTTTATCTCAGACTATTTCTAGAGGAGTTATGGCAAAATAACACCTGTTGCTTAAGTTTTGCACACCAGTATTTTATAATAGTTTATCTGAATAATAATTTAATTCCCTAATTTTTTCCATTCGCTGACTTAAAAATAATGACTTTATTTTTATTGCCAGGTATAATTCTTTTTTAGCTTTAATCTAAGTAATTACGCATTCTCAAAATCTGCACAATCAGCTTAAACCCAAGCTTCGAAGTAGTAGAGAATATCCCTTCTTGATTTTCGGTCTGTAGCTGAAGTCCCTAAAAATCCTTAAACCTAGACAATATGAAGTAAAGGAAAAGTCCCTTGTGTGAAAAATTCTTTCTTTTCGCTTCGGCCGTGCAGGAAGACACTGCGCTTCTGAGTTCTCCAAAAACAATTAAAAATTCGCACTTTCTGGCTTCGCGCTTTGGCAGTGATGGTCGAACCCGCTAAGATCATAAAACAGTTCACGGAATATAATGGACATATCTTCCGCTACATTCATCACAAAGTTATTGCCTCTCTATTAAAAAAATGAAATAAACAGACTTTACTCGGAAAATTGGACTTTATTATAACAGCTATTAAACTCTAATATGGATGTTTACTTGTAAAAATGAAGACGTTTCAATGGTCTGTAGGATTAGTGAGTATTTCCGGGATAAACATTAAATTAATACTCGTAGTTAGACTTTTACATGAAAGAGAGAGAGAAGCTTGATGTTGACAACGGTCATAGAGGAGAGAGACATAGAGAGCGATGGAATATCACCATCAATTTTCAAGGATTACCTTATACCATCTATCTCCTGAGAGGCCCCAATATGTCCCCCCTATCTCATTTGTAACTGATATAAAGTAGACTTCAAATAATTTATGCAAATCCAGGATTAACAATTCCGATAAAAGTGCAGTATTCCTGATTAAGTTATGCCTTAAGTGAATCATTTATTTCTGCAAAAATGCAGAAAGCTTCAAATTCGGAAACAGTGCAAGCCCAACCCAATGAAAAACTATTCTCAATCATGTAATTGAATTGGAATAAAATATATATATCGTTTTTCCTTGGATTAATCCAACTTCAACTTAAGTTAAGCTTTCAGTATAATTACTTAATGTTCCATATTTTATTAAATTTATAATAATTAAACAAATTAATTTCTAATTCGTAATTTTTAAAACAATGTTGATTTAGAATAATAATTGTGATAATAACATTGCTTGATGTTTAATTAAAATTGTTATTGGTTTAATTTTGATTCTTAATTGCTATTTGCTATGAAAATAAAAAGTTAAGATATTTTTAGAATTTAATTAAATGTTTTGAAGGTTTTTGAAAAGTAATACATCATGTGTTGTGAATGTTGCAAAAGGTTTGGTATTATTCTATTTTAAAAGTGAGTGGTTTCTGTAAGAATCTAGCACCCTCACCTGGCAACAGATCAAGAAGATATGAGGATCTGGCAGCGGGTCAGATATATAGAGAGGAGGACCTGGCAACAGGAGGGGAGATTAGACTACGCTAGACGACTGACCAGGGGAGAGAGAAGAAACCCGGGACGTGAAAAAAACGTGGTCTGGAAAGGAAGAACGATGGACGATGTATTTTTTTAATCCAATTGAATCTTTGTGAATTTACTTGTTTGTGATGTGTCCCTTAGTGTACTAAAATTAAAGAAATCGGGACTGAATGTTACAATCATTATTTTAACATTGGAACACCACACTGGTCACCAATCCTCGAAAAGAACCCAATATCTAACAGTTTGTGAGAAAGCGGAATACGAAAGAAGATTTGGATTTGATGAAATGTTTAATGAAAGAAATCATCTCGAAGTGACCAGTGTACGAATACGTACGTTTCCTGTGGATATTCGATTTCAAGGACTGAAATCTCCAGACAAGGATTAAGAATCGTGGCAATGTTTTTTTCAAGTTGATGATCACGTGTTTCCCGGTAAAGGTCCAACAGCGGTTCCGAGTGAAAAGGAAATTGTCTACGTACGAAATAGGTGCTAAAGAATAAAAGTCACGTGCTTCTTCAAATACTGGTGTAAGGTGCGGCGACCTAAAAATTCCGAAAGAAATTCCAATGGTGTTCAAGTACAGAAATAGTGTTCGTGTCGAGGTAAGTGGCTATTGTTCCCCTTAGTTGAAATATCGTTTAAATATTTAAATGGGGCGGATTTTAAATTAGCGTACTTTTGGCGACGGGGAAAAATTGAAATTGGCGATAAATCGCCAATCTGGTAACCCAGCCAGAAAAGTTCTAGAAAGTCGTAAAATCGAAAGAATCGTATTTTTGTGGTAACCTTACTATAAAAGGGGATCACATTAGGGGACTTGTCCTTTTCACGCTTGACCAGTTACTGGACTTCACGCTTGATTTCACGCTTTATTGATTCTATTATACTATTTGAATTCTTATTTTATTCTATTTGAATTCTTATTTTATTCTATTTGAATTCTTATTTATATTCTTATTTATATACTATTTGAATTCTTATTTTATTCTATTTGAAT
>BMAW01129582.1:15448-25977 GCA_019974015.1 Nephila pilipes | reverse complement strand
TGTGTGTGTGTGTGTGTGTGCGTGCGCGCGCGTGTATTAACTAATGAAAGTAATTTCATTAAACATAATTTCCTACGTCCAATTTTTCATAAGCAAAAAAAAAAAAGTTGGGTCATTTCAAATTGCTTCTCATTAAAATTAATTACATGATTGAATGCAACTATTTAAATTAATGAAAATGTTCAAAATATTTATTATGCTGCACACTTAATTATGGATCAAAAATGTATTAGGTGAGAAAACATTTATGACTTTTATTTATTTTACCTATAAATGACTTCAAACTGTATAATGCATTCGAATAGAAATATTCTTTTAATTTAATGTAGTCTGAATATTAAATTTAATTGGTTTGAGTTAAAAACAATTAATTTAATTGGTAATTTAGTTGGTTTGAGTTAAAGGAATCAATATGTTTGTATTCTTTAATTTCAAAACTAAGTTGAAAATGCTTAAAAACACAGAATCAAAAATATCCCCTTATGCACAACAGAATAACGCATGCATTGATTTAACAATCAACAATGTATTTTGCTTACATCCCTGAATTTACATTTTCTGTCATACAAATATTGTGATAAAATGATTAAATTAAAAAAAAATGATTTAGACTTTTGAACAACTTTATTTTATGGAAACCTTAAGACTTATTTCTTCCGAATGTGATTTTGAATGACATTTTATAAGACATCTTACAAAATAAAAAAAAAAATCACAAATATTTTAAAATTGTGTTATCACATTATTTTGCAAAATTTGAACTAATAACGTTATATTTCACACATATTTCAATATCTTTTCAGTACTAAGTACATATTAAAATATGAAAAACATTAATGCTAAATATAATACTCCTATATAAAATTAAATCGTCATATAATGTTAAATATATTTAATTTAATTATATTTCTAAACATTTATTTGTGTTTAAAATAAAAAAAAAGATTGTTATGCAGCACAAAATATATATCAGAATTGTGGCCGTAAATCAATATGTTACTAAATAATGTGGAAAAGTGTTATCACTAACAAATAACTTATATATCATTTTAACATATTTTAAATACTGAAAATGAACTTAGCAAATTATAAATGATCAGTTATGACATACAAACATTATATCATTTCAATGAAATTTTTAAAATAATAAAGCGTTATTGATGTATGTACATTAAGATTTATTAATTGCTAACAAAAATAAAACTTATTATGTTGCCATTATTTCATAAAATAAATTCCTTTTTAGTATTAAAATTTTAACTCTTTTCAAAAAAAAAAATATATAAAACTTAAAATAAATTTATTTTTAATGCTAATTTTGTTTATTTTTGTTTTTTTCTAAATTCGTTCTTTGAATTAATATTATGTTTCCTGAGAAATTATGAAGAAATACTATTTCAAATTTTCAATGTTATTTTAAAAATATAATTTTTTTCGTTAAATTAAAATCTTAAGAAAAGTTATAAAATCTCTCTATTAAAAAGTTAATCTCTAATTGCTCTCCAACAAAACTGTTATAAGGTGCCGATGAAAATTCCGTTATATTTTACTTCAGAAATGCACTATGTGTTCATGGATTATATTTTAAAAAATTTATAATTTGTTATATCGAGCTTTAAAGTGGGTAAACATTATATTTTAAGTGAATATATAAATTTAATTATAAGAAAAATGTATAAAAAATGAAAGAGAATAAATATTTCTTCGAAGAGATTGATAATTTTTCTTCTGGTCAAACAAGTGTAATGTAATCATAATTGTTTTTAATTATCTTGTATTGTTTCATATAACTTATAGCTATTCACAGAATAAATTATAATAACGCGCAGAAATGCACAGTGAAACAGTAAAAAGTTATTGAACAACACATTGCCTTTACATTTTCAAATAAATTATAACTTGACTAACTATCATTAAGTCTTCGAGAGGGTAACTTAAAAATGCTTAGTTGAGGGAGTATTAACTTGGATTATATATTGAAGCAGTATTAGCATAAATTTCAGGATCAAATTATTAAATATTTCTTTTTGTTTGAAATAAATAAAATGAATATTGTTTATTTAATTATAACTTGGTTAGTTTTATTAATATCACACTAGAGGCAACTTGATAACTTTTGGTAAAGGATTTCATAATTTTGAGCCTCCATCAAGTGGACGAGGACTGAACCTAAGCTGATACCTCTCTCTCCTAGCTTCCACACATGCCAACAGGAGAACTTTCGACAGATTTACTGTGCATCAGCCGCATTTATACGACGATGAACGATTACTAATAATTAAATGTAAACTATTATATCAAAAGATATAAAAATCCTTTTATTCTTATGTTATAATTATAGTATAATGAAATATATACATTTCTAGCATAAAGTCAGTTTTTTAAAATGAGAAACTTAGAGAAATAATTTTTTTAGAATTTCATAATAACATTTAAATTCGGTTTTATTTCCTCGTCAGTTTCTCTCATAAATATACATCTTAATATTATTAAATTCATTCCATTTAATTTGCAACGAATGATTACCAGTCATTAAATATAAACTGGGACATCACGAGAAATCGAAATCTTTTTCCCTAAATTATCACTTTAGAATAATCAATTATAACTTTTCATGTCGGGGATATAGTAAATTTCGTGAAAAAAAAGAGATTGAAAATAACAATTTATTTCGGTTTTTATAAGAAGCAATTTATTTCAGTTTATTTCACATACACACAATAAGTCACATACATATAGCTTATTATTATTAATTTCTTCATTTTTATATAATGAATGTTTACTAATCATTAAATATAAAGTATTAGATTACGGGAAATCAAAATTCGTGTTTCTTAATTTTTCAATATAGAAGAATCATATAAAACCGTACATTTCCGGGACGAGGAAAATTTCGTGATTCGTTAAAATTATTTATGTTTTTGAACGATAAAATTAAAATAATTCTTTAAAAACTGATGTTGGAATGTTAAATAACTGAATTTACCAAAAAGTAAAGAAAAAAACAGCAATTTACGGGATAAAATGTATATTTATCAATTAATGAAACGCTCGTGCTTCTTTTCTAAAGCAGAAAAATAAATAACTGTCATAAAAGAAGATTTTTTTGGCAAAATTATAGTTCAATGATTAGTTGAGCTTCACAAGCATTTATCTGCTGAAATGAATTCCTACGCATGAGATTATTTATTACTCTAAAAATAAATGCTTACAATTATTAATGAGCAGTTGAAATATAAGACTACAATGCTTTTAATAATTACGTACTACTGCTTCGTTTTCACTATGATTGATTAAAATTGCCGTTATATTTAAAAAAAAGCTTGTTTTGGTGAATAAAAATAAACAGAACCAATATCTAAAATGTTTTTAATTTTTTAATGATTTATTATCTTATTCTCGTGTTAGAAACAATTAAATATTCTATTTAACAAAAATATAAAATTAATGATGAAGAACGAAAATATAGTTAACACAATAAATGGGGAATCCATACTCTTTGATGATAAAAAAGTAATTTTTGGAAATTTTGGTGTCTGATTTTTTTACATTCTGCATAAGACAATGATATTTCAAAATACTAAAAAGTCTTTTAAGAAAATAAATTTAGAATTTAGAAATAAGTTTAGTCATTCCCCTGAATGACACTTAAATTTGTCATTTCATATTCATTCTCATCAAAAACAATGAAGGACTTTTTATTCACGAATTAAATCTTCTGAATTCAAATATTTTATAATGTATTATATGCTCCCATTTTACAGTATAACTCGTGTATTACTCCAGTAAACATATGGTTTCTCATAAATAAATGAAAGTATTTAAATAACAAGAACAAAATCTGATAATCAACATACATAAGATTTCTGAACATATATAATATTTATATGTTATATTATCTAGATTTACGAGATATTAATTTAGTCTTTCTTACGATATTTTTATATATTTATTGTATATGAAATTTGGATTTTCATAAAATTTATTCTTATTATAAAAGAAATCTATCCATATCATTTAAAGAAAATTTTAAAAAATGATCGTTAACTGATTAGTAGAAAATTGGTTTTACAGAGTTCTTAACTAGTTACTTAATTTTATAAAAAATAACATAAATTCAATAGTCAATTTAAAATATTTATTATTTAACATAATTACATTAAATATAACCTGAAATTTATAATTCGATATGCATAGTGAAATTATTTGAGTTTGCATGGTTGTTCTGAAATTCGTTTTACATTCAATTTATCTCATATTTACAATTTTTATTTCATCTCAAAAAATTAGTTTAACTGAGTAAAAACCAAAATTAACCAAGTTGTTAAGACACATAAGTTCAGAGAACAAAAAAATGATTTATATAATTTATCAGCAATTTTATTTTAATCACCTCCATTGGACAAATTAGACCTAACATTTTTGTATACATTATGAGTTTAATTCTCCCAACATAGTGTTTGATATAATGCATCAAATGAAACTACGTATATGAGTTTCAAAAAAATATTTTTCCTAACCTCATTTATTGTAAAAAAATTGTTTAGTCTCCTACATCTTATGTAATTTAATATAATTATTAAGATACTATGAAGATATAGTATCATTACAGAACATATAATTTAATAGTGAAAATTACTTGAATACTTTCTGGCGTTAGTTTAGTTACATTTTGTCTAAATTATGTATTTAGCGTTATATATCAATAACATGTAATGATACTGTTGTTGATGAAATACTTTGAACAACAACAATTTAATTAAAAATAATAAAAATTCCTTAAAAGAAATTTAAGCAGTGAATGGACTTTAAAGAAACACTCGATAATTATGTTAAGTACTGATTTTTTTTCATATACAAAAAAGGGACGAACACTAGTTCGCCTGAAATAAACTAAACTTTAGACAAGAATTTTTTCATGGTCTCCATTAACCCTGAGAAGCATTCCCTTTACCATACTGGTATAAATTGTTGTGTGTGTGGAACCTTTTTTGTTAAATTTAAAAATCAGCGGAAGAGAATTTTGAATACATTTCATGTGGCTATTTTTGTGTGTCTCGCGACTCGAACAGTTCACTTGGAATTCGTGACTGAATTCCATCGGCATCTTGAAGCGTTTTTTCGTTCTTCATGGTAAATGTTCTGGCATAATTTTAGATAATGCCCCAAATTACGTAAAAGGATCAAAGGAATTGAAAAGGTTACATAATCTCATAATGCTACCAGATGAGAGAATGGCTAGTTTTTCTCTGCTGAGAGAGTACATTGGAAATTTATATCACCCATCTTCGGAGGAATTTAGGAAGCTGGAGTTAAGTCGTTTAAATTCAATTTAAAAAGAATTATTGGCAAATTATCATTGACTCTAGAAGAACTCCTCACAGTAACTGTTCAAACTGAGGGAATTCGGAATTCGAGACCTCTCATCCTCCTTTCAGCTGAAGTTGAAAACTTTGAAGTTTTAACACTTGATCACTTTCTCATCGGAAGAGCTATTAGTGCAATTATTGAACCAGATTTATGTTATATAAATACTAATACACTTGATAAATATAGAAAAATCGCTAAAGTTGAAAACAAAATTTTTGGACATAATGGAAATAGGATTACCTTAACAATTTACAAGCACTTATAAAATGGCAATTTGATAAATCAAATGTAACACTTAATAATGTTCTATTACTAAAGGAGAATAATCTTCCAATAGTTCACTGGATAATGAGAAAAATAGTTCAGAAATACCCAGGTACTGATGGTAAAATTCGAGTTGCTCAGTTAAATTTGCCAAATGGTTTTATTGTAAAAAGACCCATTTCAAAAATTGCTATTTTACCTATTGAGTAATAAGAATATCGAAATATTTCTATTGCCAAACTGAAATCTTATTTTTATTAATTTCATTATTCAAATAATTGTATTATAATTCATATATATTGATTGTACAACTAATTTGTATTTTATGATCATGTTCTCGTAAATCTATTGTTGGTTTGAAATGAAATTTCAAGGCCCGGCGGGATGTTGGCGCTAGCGTTTTCTTTTGGCGAATATTGAAATTCGCCAAGCGGTCCATTGCACCATTGGAGTGGCATAAGAGGAAGGAACGCATTCTTCGCTTGGGCATTATCGGAAGTGTTTGAATGCTCGTTGTGTTGTTAGTTCACACCATGTGAAAGTCTGTTAATAAACTTGTATCATAGTTGTCTACGTCGTCATCGTTAGCTTAAAGCATATTTACACGCCGCACACGTGAATTTTACTAAATTTAAGATTTTATTTTATCTATAAAATATTTATTTATAATTATTTTTACAAGCAAACTGCCTATAAGAATTCGATCTTTTATAAAAATTAAAATTTTACTAAGATTTTGGAGCTTTTATTAAGCAAATAGTAATCACTTGCGGATTCCTTATAAAAGTTCCAGGGAACCCTAGGGCTCTACGTAATCCAGGTTGACGATCTCTGGCCTAGACCATTGCCATTTTTGATACTGTTTCCATGGACCTTAAGTTACACAACTATCTTATCTGCCTTATTTATTTGCTAAAGATATCTGGGACAACCATGACAAACATAACCAGCTTATTTTATGCCATATTTAAATAATTCTCACTTTTTAAAATTACGAACAATGGAGTAGTATTTTGACTTTGAAATACATGTGATGTGGTGCTCTTCTCTCAGATTATACATTTTATATTTCAAACTATAATGTTAAAAATTAACAAAGCCAAAATAAGCTTATTGTGGTAGAAAGAAGGCGAAGGTAATACATGAGAATGAAATAGAACGAATAACAATCAAGCAATGAAGAGACTAATATTTGTTTCATTCATTAAATTTATTAAATGGAATAGAATTAAATCTGATAGTTACATAATTTATATTTACATATCTGTGTTATGATAAGTTGCGCCCTATTGTATATATTGGAGAATAGCACTATATTTGTTGCTTGTCGGAGCGTGCGAGTTCTAAAGTTTGCATGATGAGTATACCAATTAAAATTGTGCAATTTGTTGCATTGTGTTTTATCGGCGAAATTAATGAGAGAGTGTTTGTCAAATCTTGGAAAATTTGTTATTTAATAGCGTTCCCGAGAGAGTCGCCACAAAGAAAAAGAAAGCACCCATCTCCTTCCATTGGAACTGATAACATTTTTGAGCAATATGTATGCAAGGACCTATAATGAGGTTTGAAAATGAGAATTCTTGGGGTTCCATACAAACAATACCAAATTAAAACTAACTGTTCGATAATTGTGGGGACCACATGTAATATGTACATTTATGGATCTGTTTTTATGATAAAAATCACAGTTCAAACAAAGTAATTTTGCATTAGCAATTATTAATTAATTGTTGTGCTTATTTACATTCGAAACATGTATTTAGATACATCTTACAGAAATTGTATGACATTTATATCTTAAAAAAATTGCACAATAGATATAGAAATCATATTCTATTCACAGAACAATGTTATAATTTAAAAATATTTGAATTAGGTTAATGTTTTACGCTTCATTTTTATCAGGTGAAACTCTCATAAGTTTTATTCAAATATTGTAGCATATTTAACAAATTTGAGTGTTTATTTAAAAAATATGCTTATTGTACAGGAATAATCCTTATTTCATATAGTTTATAATAGCAGTATTCTGTGCAAGAAAAGTTATTGAAGAAAGTGATCCATTAATATGAAAGAAACTCGTTTCGAGAAAAACGATAGTAAATTTTTTTCTCAATCGAGTGGTACACTCATTTATATTTTTAAAATTTGATTTTCGGGTGTTCTCTACTGACGAAGGAACCTTATTCCTCTGACACTTCGTCAAAGGAATAAGGCTCTTCAGAGAATCAATAGATTCTACGAAGAGGACTCTGTGTTCTAAATGAAAAATCAAAAAATTTAAAATTAGATGCATTTTGATATTTCAATTACCTCATTTTCACTAATACAGACAGATTCTATTAAATTATCACTATTTCCTTTTCATTACTCTTCTCATTTTCTTTTTAGCAGTTTCGCAGCAGACATTTCTTCTAAATATGCAGCATGTTTATTTCAGGTTGTTGAAATTTTATACTTACATTAGGATGTTTCAGCTTTTATTAAACTATTAACAATTATTACTTATGTATTGTGAATCCTGTATATCTAACGAAGGAGAAAATAGAGTATGTTATGAGAATTTTGTCAAGTTCGTGTTTTTCGAATTATGAAACAAGTATTAAAATGAACATGAACTGAAATTTAATTTATCTGAAGAAAAAATGGAAAATTCACTAATAAACCAATTCGAGAGAACATTTTTGTTGATAGGTCAGCAATTACTAGATGATTGTTGAGAAGTGAATTCCGAAGTACATTACTTGACGAATAGAAAAACTCTTAATAATAAGACAAAAAGTAGAACTAGAAAAGTGTTTCTTAACTTTATTGCATATAAATTATAATACATAGTAACAAAGAGAAAGAGAGAGAGACCCATAATCTTACAAAAATGGCTTCTTAACTTAAAAACTAATTTGAATTGAAATCCCAATTTGCAGAGCAGTAGGGTTTCTTATTAATAGGCGTTTTATTTATTATTTTCAGAATTTTCATTTGAAATTTAGTGGTTCTTAACATATTTTAATGAATTAAAACTAACTGCATATTTTTAAAACTGATAAAATTGCATTACTAATGTATAAAAAAAGATTTTATTCGATTTTATGAAAGTAAAGGATTTTTCAGATTGCTCGCAAATGTTAGGTCAGAACTCTTATCGCTGTATTTAATGATTAAAATAGATTTACGAAATTTGTGCATAGATTATATTTGTAAGAGAAAACAGGCCCTATATATTTTACTTGCAAAAGCCAATTTTAAAACAAAACGTGAAATATCACTGTTTCTGATTTGAAGATTAAAACAGGTGATGAAATTCAAGAATTCAGAAAACTTTTGTTCGTCTCCAGACCTCTATATTAAAGACTGCTGTAAATCTTCTGAAGAAAATTACTAAGTCCTCGGTTCCGATAGTTTTCCGGAACTTGAATAAGACACTAAGAGAAAAGTTTTCTCAGTTCATTTTGAATTTTGAGTGAAAAATATTTTTTAATACAAATGTTTTGTTTGATGGACATTAGAAATGGGATTCATATTGTGAGCAATTAAGTTTCAGCAAATTAGAGCAAGGAAAATTGTTAAAGAAATAAAATGTATGAAAGTTATCCCAGATAGTACAGTAAAGATTTGAAGAAAATATTTCCTGATATATCAAATAATCCTTTAAAATATATTGCATCTCCAGTGTTAACCATTTTAATGTTAGGTAAGAAATCTATCAAATCCAACTCTATAAAGATCTGATCATAGATTGCTCTTTTGATTGTAATTTTTTAGTCTTCTGGTTAAAGAAGAAAACACTCATAAGAAAACATATAACTCTTTCTTTTGAAAAATATTAAAGATTATCACGATATTTCGATATTAATGAAAAATACCCCATAAATCACATATAGAAGAATGTTTATTAAATATCAAAATTAAACAGCTTTCTTATATAGTTTTTGATTTTTCCAAGCTGTTTAAAACATTTTATGTGACAGAAAATATTTTAAATATTTTCCCAAACATAAAATCATTTCTAATAAAATAATATACTTAGTGTGCAATTTTACAAAATAAGTTTTTATATGTTATGATAAGTTCATGTATCTACCTCATAACTTTTCTACCTCGTAACTTAATAAATATTTTATTTTAAAACAGGGTATTTTTTATATCTTCTAAAGGCAACAGGTGGTGGCTATACTTTCTTTGAAAAAAGTCTTTCTATTAAAGAAAAAAAAAATTTCTCCTAAACAGTGTCTACAAGGAAATGAATGATTTTAATTTCTTTAGAATACTTATAAAATGATTAGACTGAAAAGAAATAAGATAATGTTAGACTTGAAAAACTCACGAAAATAGTATCTAGTTATGTTTGAAATATTTTATATTCTACAATATATAAGCGGATTAATTAGTTTCCTCATGAAAGTTTCCTTTATTTATGGAATATTACTCTTTATAATGCAGAAGATAGAAAAATAAAACATTTAATTCCCTCAGTGAATTTAAGTTTTAATAGAATTATCGAAAAATTAGTTTTCTGCCGTACTCATGTATATATTTCATTGGTGCATTTATTTTAAATTATTCATACTTTATGTTTAATCGAATCGTAAAACATTCCACTATCACGGACAAATAAATATAACTCTATTATGAAATACAATTACAGTACAACTATAACAAAAAGCAAAACAATAAATATCAGTGGTTCCGTTGTCATGATAAGAAACACTGCTAGTAGCGCACCGAAATATATATATATATATATATATATATATATATATGTGTGTGTGTGTGTGTGTGTGTGTAACAAGATTTAGTTAAAAGTGAGAATGAAAAAAAGGTGTCTGGTAAGAATAATATCTAAGATGTTGGTCAGACCTAGTAATTTCATCGAACTGAAACTAGAGAGTTAAATA
>BMAW01129581.1:0-12948 GCA_019974015.1 Nephila pilipes | reverse complement strand
GCAGCTCATGTGTCGTCCTCGTCACTTGACCGTGGTTCAAAATTACGAGGTCCGTCGCCAATAGCCCTCGTGTTGCTTCTAGTGCGACGTAAATAAAAAGTAAACTAAACTAAACTAAACTAAATCATTCGCTGTTGAGAATGCTGCTAATATCAACTTTGATTTTAAAACATAACAGGCATCTGCCTTCGAGTAGAATATGCATTTCTATTTAATTTCATTTTCAACCCGACTTTTCATACTGTTTTGCAAGATTTTCACTCTTTCCAATTGTTTTATTTAATATCTTTGCAATTAAGGGTAATCAAATAACATTTCGGTACAGAAAATATTTTACAAAAAAATTTGGAAAATTTCCATTTACATCGTTTTTACTAAGACAACAACAATCAAATAACAACGAGTGTCAGTCCGATGGATTCTTTACTCAATATAATCTCCCAATTGCCAGTGGTTAGTAAAAAAAAAATTAAACTTACATATTAAATATGTGATTAGTGCATGTATGAGATTAAAAACATGAATAAGAGAAAGAAAGAGGAAAGAAGGAAGTAAAATAGATGAAATATTTTCAATGATAATGAAAGTTTTAGTAACAGATTTTATAAATTTTTTTACTAACATTATCATAAAGATAAAGTTATATCATTTATATTTGTTTAATTTTTTTAAAATTTCATCTTTTTAACCCCACCTCTGAGTCAATGGATAGACTCTGCGTCCAAACATCCTTACTGAGAAAGTAGTTGTACTGAAATTACTTTAAACTTTTCAGAAATCTGCACCACTTCTTTGTGTATTATTTCCACATTTGTGTTTGTTCATGCTTAATCGATTGCATGAATTGATTTCTATACATATTACATTGCTCTTTTGGTTAGTTTTTTTTATTTGTTCTTTAGCAGGGTTCCGTGACTAGAGATAATTACGCTGTGGTAAATTTTCGAAATACCGCTAAGAATGGCAATTCGAAAAACAAGAATTTAACATTTATTATTTATCAGTTTTTATTATTTTCCCAGATTAAAAACATACACCTGAAAAAAAAATAATCATTAATTATAAAGATATAATTATTCAAATTATTTATGTAATAACTGCGATATGAAATCATATTATATTTTATTATATTCAAATGAAATTGATAAGCGATTATTTATTCACTAATTTTCTTTCCCTTTTTTAGCTATTTTACTTAATACAATGTAAACAGGATGAAATGAGTTTATGGAACACGTAGAATGTAATTTAAAATTGAAAATAGTAACATTCATTTCAAAGTCACTTTATTGTTTCATTTCAATCAATATACGGCATTGAAAAAAGCGGATCTAGACCAGTTGTATTTCTCTTTGAGATTGGCTGGGCTGCACCCTAAGACGGTGAAGTACTGTAAATCTCTTTCATTTGACATTTATGGAGGACATCTAAAGTGAACCCGCCAAAGTTTCTTTCAACATGTCACTATGAATACGAGAACACCCCCCCCCCTCCCACTTCCAGGAAAAGCCAATTCTCTGAATGCCTTTCAGCCCCGACTTCATGGCATCATGAACAAAGACGAAGTATGCAAACCGAAAGGGGACGGAGCCTCTTAGAAAACTTTTACAAGATACAATTTTGTTTCATTATTGTTTGATATTCTAACAGGTGCAACTTGATGTAGATTTATTTTCCATCACGCCTTCCCTCTATAAAGTTTGATTAGTTCGCTAAAGTTTATATCTGTGGTAATTCTCATTGTTTAAAAAGTATTGCGAGTATGATTTTGATTAAAAACAAGAGAGAAGCATTCCTTTGATGACATTTGTTGTTGGTTTTTCCCTCTAAAAGTGTTTATAATATGCAATTGCTATATTACGTATTATTAATTTCTAAAATGAGCATGAGATATTTTTTACGAATATATTAACATTGAGATAAAAATCGGTTTTCGCATCCCTTGTTTATATACCTTCAGAATTGAAACTCGAGTTTTTTTTCTTCTGTCATTTGATATGAATATTGATTTCTTAAAAACTTGTGTAGTATAGGGTATTTCAATTACTAAGCAACATGAATAATCGTCAAAACTGCAAGAAAGAACTATAACTTTCAACCTCTTTTTTTTCTTTAGATTTTGAATAAACATTGTATGCATTTCTTATATATTTTAATGCATAAAATAATGCATTAAAATATATAAGAAATGCATACAATGATTTCTTTCTTAAGATCTTAAATGAAGGTGTATAAGTATTTCTAAAACCGCTGAGGAATAAAACTTTCAATATTTTCACAAGGTTTATGCTTTTTCATGGTTTTCATTTTCATTTATATGCTTTCTAATCTGAGAAGTGTAAAACATTTTTAAGGAAAATCAATTAAAATTCAGAAAACTGCTATGAAAAACGAAGCTTTTGTAGGCAACAGAATGAATTTTATTAAGTTTTTCAAATTCAACGCAGAATATGGAAAATAAATTTGATGTATCTAAACAAAAAATTTCCGATGCTTATTTATGTGAACATCTTTACGCGAATAAAATATATTGCCGGAATGATAATGTTATCGAATTGCAATGTAATGGTATCCAGTATCCATAATAGTTAAATAGACGTGTCGCAAGCTCACGAATCGAGATATTATAGTCCAGCCAAATGTTCGAATCTTCATTGCACTAAACACGCACTATGAAGAGGGTTAATTCGTTTTAAATTGGTCAAGGTTCAAAGTCCTTACGCTTAAGTAGTAAGAGAAAATAAAAGAACGGGCTGTCAAGCTCAGGTATCCTCCTCGTCATGTGACAATGTTTCAAAATTAATAAAAACTTATGTTTCTTCTAATAGCAACGTTAATAAATTATTTTGCATTACAATATTCGTAATCTTATTTTCAGAATTCGATTCGAATAACAAATTTTATTTTATTTTTTGATTTGAATAATTAATTCGGAATGAAAATAATTTAGAGGGAATTATAACAATATAAAGTAAAATAGAGCAATACATATATTATGTCACGTTTAGCCACTATAAAATAAAAAAAATAAAAAAGTTCGCTGGGAAAGGAAAATGATGTTTCACTACTATATATTTTAAGATGAAAATTTAATTTTTTATAAGTATAGTAGAGAAGTTTGTTGAACATTTTCTCTTTCTCATCTCTTATTTTCTAATAATTAATATTTTCATTCATTACCATGATATATTTAAATTATTTTGTTCCTTTAAATTTAATCCCAACTGGAAGCAATCATTTGTTTTCGTTGAGTACAAAAAGTGATTGTAACGAATTTTGAGAGAAAAAAAATTCCACGTATATTTTATTTCTAAATTGTTATTCCCTTCTCGTAACTAATGATAGAGGCATGTAAAAAGATTTTACATATTTTCCTTCAATTGGATAATTCTTTTCTAATATTAGTCGATAATATTTGATATTCTTTTGTTAAGAAATTCAATGAAAATTTTATTTATTTATTTAAATCTTTCAATTTTATTCACCTCAATAATGCATTAGAAAACTGAATAGATTTTTTAGGTACTCACTAGTTACTTTTCATAGCTTTTTGAAAAAAAAAATGTCGTAAATTTACTATCCTTAATTTGTTTATTCATTTCAAGGCTAATAATTTACCTCCTAAAATTTTAAAAGAAATGCTTCAAAAAAGGAATTAATTTTTTTATTGGGAAAGAAATATGTTTCTTAGAAAATAATTTTATATCATAAGAAACCTCTCAAAAAATCAAGAATTTATAAAATGTACAGTTTAATTTCCCACTCACTGAAAAAAAAAAGTATTTCTAAAATATAAATTTTCTGAAGAAATATATATATACATCTCTATTACAATCTTGCTGTACCAGCTCTCCAGTAATATTTTTTCTGTAATTTCATATGAATGAAACAAGATGAATATTTCCAACTTTTTTTTGCACTAGCTAAAATGAATGAATTGTTGACTTTGCGTTTATATTGCAATTACTTATACATAATATATTCATAGACATATATCCATTACTTATACATAATACATATATAGAAGCACTTGAAAATAGCATGTTTCCTGTAAAAAAAAGTATAAATACAGAAAAGTTAAATTTCATATGCAACCTGACTGCAGTGTAAAAACAGGAAAGGATATGAAATTTTGTGTTACAAATGTGAATTTATCTTTTAAGCAGTAAGTAATTTATGGCTATAACTTTCATATGAAGTGCTTTTTAACTAATTATTTTTAAAACCTTTTGTTCTTATAGAAACAACGAAAAACTGAAGTAATACATGCTATTTTTTATAATGAATTTAATTGCATCCTTTTTTTTCCACGCCATTCTGTATGGTAATAAAAACCATCATTCCAAAAAATTAAACTGCAATGCAACTTGTGTAGCAGGGCCATGTGTTCAGTGAATGCACCAAAGCAGCTGACCCCAGGTATGGCTTATTTATTACGTGAATGTGATAATGCAATAATTTTTACACTGTTAATGCGCTGTTTAGAAAAGAAAAATTACCCGATCTTATAACGAAATATCGTTTCTATGTTCACTTAGCAACATAGGAATATCTGAAGAGATATACTCTCGATGACTGTGTAAGAAAGGAGAGATATTTAAGTTTCTTATGTTTTTGTGACGTCAATTAACCACATACGGAAATCGAGAATGAGCAGTGCTCTGGTCACCTGTAGCGGAAAAAGGCTTTTAAAGGGCCTGCACCCAGTTTCACAGCTTTCTTTTTCAGTTGCGATTGAATAAATGCCCTTAGTCATTTAATTGTGCATGCAAAATTGTAAGCGTACAAATAGTCTCGCTGGAATGGTTTTACATAATGAAACTTCTGAATGTTGTATCTGATACAAAATGCTTGACTCTCTAATTGTTTGCAAAGGGAGAAAAAAGAAGTTACGAACGCAATTTTTTTTTGTACTGTAGTCTTCTAAGTATGATCGCACTTCGGGTACGTTTCTTGCTTTAAGCTGCATTTTAAATGATTTTCATAATTATGCATTTAAGTTCAATCATGAATTTAAATGAATTTTTGTATTTAGATAGTTTCTTAAAAGTATTTTTAAAAAAGAAGTAGCGTATTATAGTTTCCAGAAAATTCCCTGTTCTGAAAATCTCGGGAAATGCCACATACTCATAATTTTAAAAGTAAAATATGCAGCAAAAGTATATTCAAAAATTTTCTTTCTTCTTCGAATGATTTTATGTACATCAATATAGTTTTAAAAAATTTTCATTTAAAATTCAAATAAACTTATAAAAGTTCATTTTCCACAATGATTCTCTCTCTCTGTATATATATTATTAGATCCGATTTTAATTTTTCAATTTTGAAGTTCTAGTATTGATACATAAATCGTAAAAATACAAAAATACTTAAAATATTTTTTTTTTATAAAAGAATACAAATAAGTTTTGTAAATAGCTTGAAAAATTAAATACACGTATCTGCATAATTCATCCATTTTTAGGATTATTGGTACAAATAAACTACTAAATAAGTGTAACAATTGACACTAGGAAGATTTTTTCAGCTAAATTTTGAACTTTCGAGTAAATTCACTACCCATTGAACAGTAAATGATGTTCAAGTTTTTTCTAGGACTCGCTTCATTCAAGTACAACTTTTAATTTTGTTAAAAAATACTTTATTTTAATTTTGAGTGTTGATGTCTGAGCATTACTAAAAAAATTGTTTTTTGTGCTTAAATAAAAGAGTGTTTTCCGTAGTACTTATAGCTTTGACAAACATTTAATTTATCAGAATTAAAATGTAAAGAAATTTCGAAATAAAAATGAGTCTAATATTGTTTCAAAATATATTCCCAACCTTTTTGAATTATTTATTGATGCAAGATCAAGAAAGTAATATTTTCTGGTCAATTTTTTTTTTTTAAAAAAGTGACATTTGTCAATAATATAAATTAAGATCAAAGTTTTCCTAAATTTAAATACTACAACGTAACATCATTTTTAGTGTAAATCATGTTCATATAAAATCCTAAAATATGTATTAATTCCAGTAAATGGTAAAACTTTTGTTTCATGAATTGCTTGTGAGCATTCCAGACAACTCTTATGTATCACTTTAAAAAGAACTGATATCTTTGATGGTGAAATTTGTTACTTGCAATGCATTGCACAGAACAATATTTTATAATTTTCATCAACTTTTTTGTTTATGTAGATTCAACTGATTCATTTAATTTCGGTTATGTGTTGTGATACAAAAACTTTTTTTTCCTTCATTTCTTGTGGGAACTATTTATTTTGATTAAAAAAAATTATCGAGTGTCACTGCCGAAGAGAACAATACAGAATATAAAATTTTTAAACATTAAAAAAGTTAATTTAGTGACAATTATTACAAAATTGTTAAGATTGAATACTACTGTATGGGTATTAGAAAAAATTTGACTCTCTTCACTTACTCAAAAAGCGAGTGTTGGAGCCTTTTAGAGCTTTGATAAAACAACTGTTTAAAATTAGAGGATGTCGCATCAGAATATAATAAGGGATTTCAAAAAAAAAAAAAAATAATAATAATTAAATAAATGGTGTGATATCCTTTTAAAAATGAGTTGAAATTTTAGTTGAGTGTGTATGAAGACCAATTAATCATGCAGATGATCATATTGAATAAGATACATCAATATTAATTATTTATATTGTTATAATTCACTTTAAATACTTACCCCGTAATTATTACAAAGATATATTTTAACACAAGACTTATTTGTATGTTGTAGGAAATGCCTTCGGAAAAAGTAAAACCTAATTCATTCAATTTCTTTAGGCTGTTTCAATAGTTGACATTTATAAAACATTTGAATATAATTTCTGTTGATATACATAAATAATGAACAGAAATCGCTGTAAAAAATCAGGTCGAATTATTTGACTCGAGCATCATTTAAGCTTTCGATTTAACAGCTATCCAAAAAGAAATTATACTACGCTCAACAACAACAAAAAAAAAGCTATTAATTTTCTTTTTGGATGAAACACAAAACAAAGCACCTTAAAATGTTTTTTTTGTATTTTAAGGTATATATACATCAGTATAAGTATATTCATGTTCATTGTGATTATATAAATTATTGTCTCTTTTATATTAGCAAAAGGCTTTCTTTTTCCATTTAAAATATTTTACGATTAAAAACCTTTTGTTAAATTCTGCAATTCATACATTCCCTGAATAAAATTAACAATAAGGCAGAATCTACAGTTCTTGCCATTTCAATTTGTGAATTTTCAACTTTTAAAAAAAAGACTTGTTAAACAATAGGTATAACTCAGTTTTTTATTTCAAATAATCAAAAATCATAATACTGGCAATATGTAATTAAATCAATTTATAAAAACTTTTTTATTTTATTAAATTAAATTTTGAATTAACATTTAAGAGTACAAACTGATAAAATATAACTGATTTACTTTACAAAAACCAATATGACTCACTAATGGGGGAAAAAATGTAAGAATGTGCATGTAAATAACAATAATAATTACATTTAGATAAGTGATATACATTTGAAAGGATATTTTTTGTTGTTTACGAAATGTTAACAATGAATTTAGTGGAAAAAAGACATTTAACTGCGTATATAATTAGAAAATGGATAAAATTCATTATCTGATCTAGGATTCGAGTACAAGATGCATTTAATTTTCAAACAGTTGGAAATTTAATTAAAAAAAAAACCTATACTACCTTTTGTAAGACGTATTTTCAATCGATTCGTGTAGCTTATTTTTTTGTTATTCAGATTGGCCATAAAATATAAATAAATTTTAAGAAAAAATTTCAACATGAATCAAAATAACTAAAAACTTATTTTTGAAGCGAAAGCGCTTCTCAAATCCAATATTTTACTTATTCCTTATGAAAGGAAATTTATTAGTTTGATAACTGTCCTTAAAACCATCACATGTCCGATACAGTAATGATCAAAACAAGTTCAAGATTAAAAAGAAAGAATATCTTTAAATATTTATTAACAGTACATTTAAAATGAAGTAATTGAGCTTCGTGTTTTGTAAGAAACACGAAATTTACTACATAAAAAAGCTTTTCAAATTATTACTCTTTTTAACGCTTTTGATTCTAAATCGTATTATTTATCATTGCTTCTATTAAAATAAATATACAAAGATTGATACATCAGTTGATTCATTTATTTGAAATATACCTGCAACTTGTATTAAAATTTATGATTAAAAAAAAAGTGCTAATTTTTGTGAGTAATCCAATATCCATAATTTTCAGTACCCAAGCGTTCGGTGCGACGAGGTTCACATCCAGAGAAGAAATGAAATATTTGGCATCGTATTCAAAAGAGTCGCCGATATTGGCGAGAGTTATTTTTGGCTATGTAACCCTGTAAACTGCTATCCCCTCTTTGTTTCCCCCTCTTCTACTGCTATCCCCCGTTGCTTTCCCCTCTTTCCTCGCGAGCAATCGCCCTCTCTTTAACGAGTTCCCATGCAGACGGCAATATTAATCAACAAACATCGCTTTTAACTCACTTCACTTCCTACCGATTTTAATGATAAAGAAATGAATTTATATCATTAAAAGAGACACATTTGACAAAATTCCAAAATTTAAAGGTTGTTTGTATTTTCTTTTTACAATAATTTAAGCAAACCAGTTTTTTGATGCTCTGTTGAAGAAGAAATCTATTATCTTACCTTATGCTTTCCGGTAATGAAGTGAATCGAACTGATTAAATGTTTAATTCCTGTTTCTTGTAAAAGTATACTTATGTATATTTAAGTGTTTAACTGAAAGCTATTCTTATATAGAGGATAATTGTCTTTGTTGTTTGTCACTATCAACCAACCAGTGAATTAATCATATGTAAGTTGCCAATAATTATTAGTTATTATGTAGTGAAATGACTAAACTCTTTATTATATCGAATTCTTGTATCATATTAGAAATTTTATAATTTTTTTCTTTGTTTATCAAAATAATAGAAATTTAGGCATTTTCACCGAAATTTAGTGTATTTCATAGCTTTTTGCGCCATAGATTTGGTGGGAATGTACTTTAGAGTAACTTCCCGTTGGCGACAAAAGTTGTTTACACTTTTTTGGCGATATTTTTACAATTGTGGTTACCATGCTTTCTCTCCTCTGCGGTGGCTTTAGCCGTGGCAACCTTACGAATAAGGCATATGATACATGATTTTCAGTAAGAAGTTTTTTTTTTATATTTATACCTTTCTCTGATCATTTTTTTTTTTCACTTTTGTTGCAATCGCCGGGGCTACCTTTTCAAATTTGCCATACGAATACGGATGCCGGATCACCTGATGTTTTTTTTTTCGTTATACAATCCTCGGATCCTATTTTTTTCACTTTTTATACTTTTCGAATTTGCCATACGAATAAGTATGCCGGATCACCTGATGTTTTTTTTTTCGTTATACAATCATCGGATCCTATTTTTTTCACTATTTATACTTTCGCCGGGGCTACGTTTTCGAATTTACCACATTAATCGGAATTATACTCTTCCATTTTTTTCCCCCCGTCTGTCTGGATTACTTTTTTACAAAATTCATTACACCTGCGCAATCTCACAGTCAGGCAGCTGTTTCGGATGTTTTTTTCTTTTTGCCAATCACATACAGTACCTATTTAAGTCTCCATTTCTAAAGCGAAACTAAATATATATATTTTTTTAATCATAACCAATCATGGGTAAATCGTTTGGCCTTTTCCATTGTCTAGTGCCGACTTCTCAGAGTTCCTAGAATTTTCTTTGTCCGTTATTCCGGTGTACTAGTTGTGCAGTTCAGTGGTTTATTAATTTTGCTGTGTTTTCGTGCTTTTGCGTTTTACGTTCTTAAACGTTTTTTTATTCAAATTCTCCTGCTTTGATGATATTGTGTTTCTGCGTTTTTTTACCTTACCGTCAATCATTTACTCCACGTTTATTCTCCCAATCCCAGTTCCTTTGTCGAGGGAGAATTTCATTCTTACATGAATTAATACATGTGGAGACGGAGACACGATCATTCTATTCAGGATGAAACCTACAAGGAGTTTTTGAAAACCGTTATTACTGTGTACCCGCCGGAAAATCGAGACGCCACTGAAACTTAGGTAAGTCAAAAAATCCCTACTTTTCAGCTTCGCGGAGTTCAGGCTCCGCCATAAAAATCGCCTAATTTGGCGATTTTTCAAATCTCGCCAAGAAGTTACTCTAAACTACATTTTCACCTTACTGTACCAAATGCTGTACTCTAGAACAGGGGTTTGCAAACTACATCCTGTGAGCCAATTTTGTTATTAGGTCCATTAATTTAGGTTGTTTTTAGATGAAAAATTAAAAATTAATCAAATTATGCTCTTAAATAGCTAACATGTATAAATTGAATGATTATATGCAAATATATACTATTACTAGCTTATATAAATGGACCAATGTAAGCACTCTTTTAGACACATAATATTGTGCCTTCATGAAATAGAATAACCATTCAATTTATAATCTGATGGATGTTAGTCGAGTTGAGAGTAATGATAGCATCTGATGTTACTTGTTTCACATATTCCCAATTATTTCATTTGCTGCAGAATAATTGTTGACAGTTCTCTCAGTGTTTAGTGGTGCTAATAGTACTACAAGTCACTATGCTCTACATTATATTGTTCTTTTAATTTTATTTGCTACTCACTGTTCCCATTTCATCTTCAAGGTAAGTTAAAAAGGGAAAAATTGACTTCCAATGTAATTCTTTTAAAGTTGAAAGTTGAATGGAATGTGAAATATTTTGTCAAAGAAGTAAATTTTAAAGAAAAACATTTAGTTTGTAATGATAATATCTATATAAAAATAGTACAATTTACCATCATTATCAAACTAAGCATGTAGCCTATCACTTAAACATTACAATAAATGAGATTGTTAAATTAGAAAAGTTTAAAATTGAATTCTTCATTGCTTTGCAATTTTTTTTATACAAATTGATGATTTTGAAGTAACTCAACTTATGAATAGGTCATTTATTAACTACAAAATAGAAACAATTCACCTTTGGTAAATTTATTAAATCAAGTTGGCTTGTGGTAGGCTGAGGAATGTACCCAAAGATAGTATATTTGTTTTTGTCTGTCAGTTTTTTGACAAGAACAGTTGTTAGAAGAGTTGAGAATTTCTTGAGTCACATCATTGGCTTTTGATGAGTTGATAGACATTTTCGTTACTTCCCAAATGCTGCTATTTATTCAAGGAATCAATACTAAATTTAAGATTACTGGAAAATTAATTTCTCTATGAATAGTCTGCATAAAACAACAGAAAAAGATATATTGAAGGAAGCAATAAATGTGAACACTGTATCATTTGCAATGACATAAGTTAAAATGTTTCACAATTGTTGGTGGAAAAAAGTATATGCGGAATACGAGAAAGGATCAGTTGGACAAATTTTTAAGGCTTGTGACAAGGCTAAGAGTTCAAAACTTCGGGTTATTCAATATGTTATTCACCAGCAAGCTCTTGGTGGGAAAAATCTCAATCTATTATGTTTTTTAAACCAGTTGTGTCAGTGGTTGACTGTATTTGCTCTCATGGACATAATCATCATCAATTTCGTGATTTATTTTTAGAAAATGGAATTGAATATCCTGACTTATCCTACATATAGGAGTATAATGGCTCAGTAATAAATAAGCTTTATCAAGATTTTTTTTTTTTAACTTGGAGAAGTAATATAAAATTTTCTAAGTGACAGAAACTACCCATAACCACAAGTGAACCATACTACCCATAACCAAAATTGTTGAATTAATACTAGCCATAATTATCCCAAGTTTATTTGTTTCCCTGTGATTTACAACAATACTAACTATCCATGGAATTAATTTTAAAATATGTTCTTTTTGGAAAAAAAATTGAATTAAAATTTTTAATTAGGTTTTGTGAAAATTCCTTTCTTATTCTAATCTATATAGTGTTGTGTATCCATAGGAAGGGGCGTGGAACTTGCTGTATAATTGCATCAACCCCTGTTCTCTGAATCAGTTAGGAAAACTTCCACAGCAATTCAAAGAATTAGTGCTCATTGTTCTGGGACCCATTAATAAAAACTTGACAGCTCAGTAATTTAAAAGCAAGTTGTCATATTTTAGTAATATTTCTTATTTTTCTAAGTCAATACCATTAAGTATATCTGTTCGAAACTTCAAAAAATTATGAGATGGGGATTTTAAGCTTTGTGTTAAGTTGATGTGAAATGATTCTGAAATATTTTACTGTGATTTTCACTAGCATGTCAAATTATATTTTTAGTGTGTATGTATATATGTGTGTGTGTATAATGTAATATATATATATATGTATATTTGATTATTGCAAAGTTTTATTGTGTAATTATGTACTTTTAGTATATTTTATTTTAAGACTTTATATTTCTGTAATTCAGACTGACATTTATTTATTTCTCTTTATAGGTTTCATATCTTTTAGACTTATGCTTTGACATTTTCATGCATCATGATATTGGATGACATAATTTATATCTCTTTATTGTGTATATCTGTGGCTCTTGGACCTGTCATCAGAAATGTGCCAAATATATTTTATCGCCAACTATTTTCTACTATTGCTGGTTTTATAATTGTTTTTATAGTGTCTGGTTCTCATATATTTCATTCATTTCTTGTTACTTTCATCAATGCATTGATTATTAAATTTCTAAAAAGGTATGTGATTCATTTTCTCCCTTCTTAAAATTGTTTCAGTTTTACCATAAGCATTTTTTGTGTTATAGATATCTCTATTTTTAATGCAATTAATATTTACATTAGTGGGTGTACTCGTTTTTCGCACAGATGAGTTGAAAAATATAACAATCTGGATGGAAGGATAAAAAATTATTTATTGGAAGACCAATTTTTTGAATAACATTTTGAGTAAATTTAAATGAACAGCAAATAA
>BMAW01129573.1:0-21063 GCA_019974015.1 Nephila pilipes | reverse complement strand
GAAAGGGAAAGTCCCCTTTTAAACCCGACGCGTGAATCGAAACTGAAAGCCCGCAGCCATGATTGAAAACTAATCCTGGTATTAAAAAAATCTCTAATAAAAATCCCCCAAAACTTAAATTTCCTTAAATTTTCATAACAATCCTCCCCCCCCCCTCCTCGTCAAAGAAGATCCGATTGGATTGCGGGGCCTTTCACACGTGATCGTAGAGACTGCAAAGGTTGCCTTAAACAAAACTTTGTTTTTCGAGTACCCTATTACCTATGGCTTCTACAATATTGCTTACATATTTGAAAACGGTAAGATAAATTTTAAACAGTATCACTGATTTCTTGCCTCAGGGTAACATCAAACACAGAAATAAAATATCGTAAGTTATTTAGAATAGTTACATTTTAAGCAGCTTATATAATAACACTGATAGTTACGATGATGGTGACAAACATTGCCATGCAAAATTCTTGATTTATATAGGTATGAAAATTTAACAATAATTTATAAATGGAAATATATGTAACTTTCAATACAACAATGGAACTCAAACCACATAAAAGAATAAGTAACTTTACAACTCACACGCATAATTTATGATACAACAAATATGTTTGTGCTGAATTGCTCTTTGGTTTCTTATGATCATTTGCAACTTCCAGAATATAAATTTAAAGTTGGTATGAATCCTAAAACAAAAAATGTTATACAGAGACTCCAGAAAAAAATTATTATGTTTCATCACTTAAATCTCGTATTTAATACTTTGACCTTAGAAACTTCATTTTCACCCCCAAAAATCTTATTTTTATAGCTGTATTTATTATTTCTTTGCTAAAATCACTCATTGGCTATGTCATACACATACATTGGTTTTATTTTTATTGCCGTGTTCCAATCTAGCGTTTCAACACACTACATGAATTGCTGTCAAGTAATTGTAAATACATTTTTTTAAAAATTCATTTTTGTTGAAACCTTAAAAGTACAACATAATGTCATGAAAATCAATATTTAATACAATATGAAATGAACATTTTGATGATGTACATAAAACGAAATATTACATTTTTGCTTCAACTGTAAAATTCTCTAATATTTTCTAGTTGGGTTATTTGTAGGAGCTTTTGACATCTCATCTGGTCTTTCAATAGAGTATCATGAAGGTTGTTATCACTGGGGTTTCAATAAGCGAGATGCAATATTAATTCAGAGGTTTTTTTACTTGAAAGGTATTTGATACATTTACAGAAAAAGGCAGTATGTTTTTATCATAGATATATCCACTCACCAAAGGACAAAAATTTAGAGAAGGTTAATTAGAGCTGAGAAAAAATATTAAAATGAACTAATTTAAAAAGATATCGTAATTGTGACTATCAGAAGGATCATGTGATATCTGACCTGTGAGCTGAAATTCATCTGATGGAAAATAATGTCTCAATATGTTAACATGAACTATACCATTGAGTTTATTTGAAATTTCGTTTCTCTAATCTATTTCAAAAGTTGCAGATAACAATTGGCTTAATATCGTGTAAGGACCTGTAAGAGATGGATTAAGTTCCCTGGTATTAGGGTGCCAAATATCTTCTTATCTTATTCCATCACGAACTTTAAATAAAGCATCAGAAAAACGTTTAAAATATCTATTATTCTTTTCATGTTAGGCTTGTGTTCTTTGTACTGTTAATTTTTTTTCTTCTGCCAGTGGAGGATATTGGGATTTGCTTACATTTTTTAAATATTAGTTTAGTGGAATTGTGCAAAAGAATAAATAAACAGGAGAAATTTTCGTTGGATCATGCGGTAAGCTACTGTATTCTGCAGTAACATCTATTAATTTAATCCAAAGAATTTTACTAGAGGTTTAATTTACTTAACATCTTCATTTTGCTAATAAAGTCTGATTTACCCTTTAATTTTTTTCCATTACATTGAGGTCTAAGT
Source organism: Nephila pilipes (assembly GCA_019974015.1). Classification (NCBI taxonomy): domain Eukaryota; kingdom Metazoa; phylum Arthropoda; class Arachnida; order Araneae; family Nephilidae; genus Nephila; species Nephila pilipes. The sequence continues at coordinate 19,122 of BMAW01129573.1, read as the reverse complement.
GCTGCCTTTAACAATTGTCTAATATTATATCCCATCAAAATTCTTCTGAACCGGGATGAGGAGAAAGCAGTATTTCTCTGTTTCATAGTATTGGTTCAGGGACCTGAATCTTAAAAATGTGTTTCAAATAAATTGTTTAGTTTCGGTGGTAAAACTTTTGGAAGAAAATGTACACACGTGTCGAATGATCAACCGCAACTCGTAAATACTTCTTTTGAGAGTTGTAGTAGTTTAATACGGACACGGTCTTTTTCGAAATTAATTTGAAAGGCTTAGTAACTATTGTCAAGAGATTCGAGAAGTCCATATTTTTTTGAAGAGATTTTTTGTTTTGTTTTTTGTTGACACGTTTCAACAAGACTTTACAAAATTATATTTTTCTATAATTATATCTTCCCAATAATATATAGGCGAGATCAAAGACGGTATTTTTTTAACACCTTGATGTCCAAATTGTCCATGAGTTAAGTGAATTAGTTTTTCCCTTCATAAAAATAAAGCTACAATTTTCATTAATAATCTTTTGGCAGTCATCCTTACACCTTAAATTTTCTTCTATTCTTTTTTTTTCTCCTTCACATAGAAATTTTCCAATGGTAATTTTGCACTTCCCTCCTCAAATTGAGTGTTTGGGTGTTTCTTTTTCATGCTTTCCCCCTATTCTTAAGCATTCATTATCGTAAAATATTTCCCTTTGCATTTGATGGTATATTTCAATACCTAAAATTGTAATACAATATTGCGAAGTTTCACATAAAAAAATTACAAAATAAGAAAGTAATATTCAACTAATAATATGCAATAATACTTAATTTTCATATTTTGCACCTTTCATGCATTTACCTTCTTAGCAAATATCGCCTAAATATAATTTATCACACATTACTTATATTTGAAATCTTTTTTACATAATAATAATATTCACATCGAAATTATTTTTTATTCAATTCAGTTAATATAAAATAAAATAAATATTTATAGAATAGAAATTCAGTATGAAAGGAAAAAAAATTCTCTACACATACGTGAAGATACCGTTCTTTTGAAAAAGATTATTGATTGAAATTCTGATTGTAGGTCACGTTTTTTTTTGTATCCACTATGAAAGGGAATAAAATTAAAAGCACCTTTTTCACCACAAGAAACAACAAACGAGAAAATAAAAATTAGGTTTTGCTTGGAGGCCAAGGTCATTTTCGTTTGCGATCTATTTAATAAATATTTCATAAATCAGAGCACACATATTTTACACAAGCAGCTCTATTTGTTTGCAGCTTAAAAAAGAAAATATTTCTATTCAAGAAACACTCACACTTGGCACTTTTTAGAAGCACCTTTCTACTTTTAAGGAAAGCAAAACTTTTGAATTTATTTTCTTCGATTTCACAATATTGTTTTAAACTAACGGGGTTTCACACTCTTTCACCAGGTATTTCTCGCTGGGTCGCCGAAGCATTTCCACTGTAGATTGCTAGGTGTTGCTTGCTGGGACGCCGATTCGTTTGATCCCGTTTGATGTTCGGTTTTGGATGTTCAGGCATTCCATTCAATGTATGGTGTTTTTTACACATTCAGAATTAATTCCTATTCTTTCTTGCGAAGTTCAGGGAAACATTTCGGTATATGATTCGGAAATTCCATCTTCTTAGAAACCCCTAGAGAGGCTCTCGGCCACAACTACCAACATTTCCCAGTCCCAAAACGACAGAACATCTTAAAGCAATTTATTAGAGCAAATCCTGTGCGTTTTAAATTTTTTTATTCCGTAGGACTTCAAACACACTAAATTCTTCTTCTTAATGCTAAATTGTGCCCCGTAGAACCTTTCGGTAACCTCCTAATCGCATTAGAAGCCTTTTAAATTAAAAAGGTTTAAATAATTTTATTTCACAACTTTCTCCAAAATTGCAGCTTTTTGAACCTATAATCCCCACCAGAGGTCGGCGCAAACTCACAGCGAACTCAACAATTCTCTCTTTTCACCCATCAATCACCTCACGTTTAAAAGACCGACAGACTTTTCGGCATTTAAAATTCAAAACTTGACATCGAATACGACACTTTCTATTAAATTCAAAATTAACTTCTGCCTCTCATCTTTAAAAATCTCTTAAAATCCCAGGGATGGCAGAAAAATTCTAACTCAAATCTGAGATTTCGCCCCTATAATGATCTCACCAATGCGATTGTCGTTTGGTTAGCTTACTTTCGTGGTGTCCAATCGTAGTTCTATTTCTCATCCCGATTTCTTTCCAACATTTCAGCAATCCTCACATGCTGAAATCTCAGCATTTTGCTACTTGATCCCTAATTTTGACTGAAATTTGACGACTTATGGAACAATCACTAATAACAAATTTCTGAAAATTAATTATGATGAGAGGATAAATTTTAAAAATTAAGTAGAAACCTTGTAATTCACCAAGGCTGTTGCTCACACCATGTATTATTTATGGAGGACCTCCTCTCCTCCCTGCTCTTAGATTCGGAGAGAAAGGGTTTTAATCCCAACACGACACGAATGTTCATTAATCCTACCCGACTCATACAGCTCTTGGTATTTCCCGAGATACATGCAAAAGATACATGCATTATTTATTAGTCATAACCAAGAGGACTATCAAAAATTAAACTTAGTAATTATTTATAATACGAGAGATAGCAGAACTGGGAGAGGGATCGAGATGCATGTTGTTGTAATCAACTCATATCCGAAATCCACGCTTCACGAAATATCTACATGGAAGGAGAGCGGTGGTGCCCTTGAATACAGTTCTAAACTTTATATTGCAGGAGCCAGGAGGATTATCTTTTAACACTTCTACTTTTTTTTTACGAATGCTGTAAATATTCGGAAGAATATAAGCAAGAAAGAAAAAAAAAACTGGTATAACTTTCTTGATTAAAATTTCTGTTTGAGGTTTTTATTTCAAACTAATAAAAAAAGTTTCTTTTCCTAAAACTTAAAGGTTTATGGGTGTGAAAAATAAATTATCGGCTTTGAGAGGGACACTTGAAAGTTTCATATTAAAGTATACATCCTTTGATAATTGCATTATTATTATTAATGTTTGACAAAGGAAATACAGAAAAGCATTACTTAGGTAAAGACCATCTACAATACAGTGTATTGATTCAGTTATTGGATAATAAAAGTAAAAAGAAAACTATCATTACTTGGATGGATACATTTGTTAATAATCGATATCAAAATGCATCTTTTTACAAAGCGTTTCTCAGCGAAGAGGTATTACGTAAATTAGTCCTTAACTATCAATGATGGCTTAGCTATTAAATCATTTTTTTATATAATAAAACAAATAAATAAAATACAAATAAATCTAGACAGTTTTCGTAACATTCTCTTCGAATTTTTGATCTATAAGATAGTGAAATAAAAATATCTCACAGTTGTAACAAATTTGAGGGAATATTTATGAAACTCTGTGTTCTAAAAACAATGAAGAGTAAAAAGAATATTTACAATATTTTACCTTTTGATATTAATAAACAAAATCTGGCCAATTGCAGTAGATGCGAAATGTTGTGGTTCCTACTGAAAGTAATGGGAATCGATACTCAAAACGTTGAAAAAGTAAAAAATAGAAGCACACGCGTAAATCTTACGAAAAATTGCGTTACAAAAATCTTACCTTTCCTATTACATTTGAATATGTTCCATGCGTCGGCCATGTCATTGTATCAAATTTCTACAGGACGAGCTCAGATAGTAATAACTGTTGCGTACATATTAGCAAACATATTTGTTACTGCTCTATGGCATGTAGTAAATCGAAGGAAATGGGCTTTGCGTAATCTACTGACTGATTGTCATAAATTTATGTTCATGATGAACAAAAATTGTAAGAATAACAATTTGTTTATGAACTTGTGCATCGTTTTATCGATAATGATCCCATCTGTTTTAGCAGCAATGTGTGCGTTTTTCCTACACAAAGCTCCTGTCAACTATCAGGAATATTATGGTTTTTTTCTCAGTTACAACTCGTATAGTAGTTATACTGTTTTGTTGTGGAATATTACTACTCAAATAAGCTTCCTATGTATGTTTTCCTTCCCTTCTTGTATCTCTATCGTGTGCTGCGCTGCGTATTATAAGAGTTGTAAAGTTTTCAAAGGATTTAGTGATGTTGTTGCTGATATTCATCAAGGTGTTTTGAATCGTTATAAAGTGTCCAAATGGATGAACATGCACCGATTACTTTATGAGTTGGCTCATGCAACAGAGAAGGCGCTTTCGCCAATATCACTCCTCATCTTTAGTTCTCAGTGCCTGTTTATGTACATATCCTTAGCATATTGTATAGTTTTCCAGTTCAATGATCAATATTTTGCTATCCTTTGGTACATTATTTCTTCTTCAGTGTTGCCACTCTTCTCTGTAGTAAGTGTCATCTTATGTGCATCCAAAATATCAGAGGAAATTCTATTAATTCGCACAAATCTACAACTCCTCTATAACACCTGGGTAAATGAATCTGATGCAGACAATAAAATACTTTTACTCATGCGAAACATGATAACCACTAAGTTTCCTAAGATGACGGCTGGCAATATCATGGACTTGAAGCTTGGACTTATATTTTCCATTTTTGGATCGCTGTTTACATATGGACTTTTAATTTTAAATATCGTTAATTAGTAATGTATCTAATTGGGTGCCGTGAAAAAAATATTTAAAAATATATTCACAATATGCATTTAAACACATGCTTTAAATTCGAAGGGTAGTGTCACGGATTTAAAAAATTGGGTTTTTACAAATTGTAAGAACAATTAGCTAGATTTTGTCAATAATGGCTATTTTATTTATGCAATACTACGATGCTCAATTAAGAGAATGCATGGCTTTGACGAAAACATTCAAATATTTACACCGCTAACTAAGAAGTAATAAAACATCCTAATTTCAAGCTTGGCAAAAATCAGAAGATAACCTTATATGCAAATCAACGCTCCTGACGTCAAAAACCAGAATACGGATATAATTGCAGAAATAGTGATTTAGCAGAAACTGCTATTTTGATTGTCTCATTCGTGTAATTCAATTGTTCAGCTTTCCTTTGGAGAAAAAGTGCCTTGAAAACGTCACAACAACGTGATTGATGGGAATCCATGGCTTGGGGTTATTATACAGAGACTCGAATGTGCACAATCTCAAAGAGGTTTGTATCATAGGCTGTTGGAGTGGCAAGGAGTGTCACTTCGTCCATGAAATCTATTCCAAGAAACAAGTAATATTAGACGTCGACCAAAGCAAGGTTGTGTCTTGCCATTGATATTGCAGCAAGAAGAAAGATGTTAAGCTAATCAGTCCAAAAATGTGCTCATTAGGATAATTTGTGATGGGTCTATCCACGATCTTATCACTAACAGTCCGCTAGGGGAATTTTCGGTCCTTAGAAGTTATTTTTATTAGAAAGCTTCCTCCGAAGAAGAGAACGTGATAATACAAATTAAGACTGATATATATATATATAGTATAAGCTTTCAAGAGAGTAGAGGGGGGGAGGAAGATAGGATAGACTTTTAGCTGAATTGTTCTGTAGATTGATAGATTGATAAGTAAAGTGTTTTAGAATATGTCGACCCTTCCTTCCGAAGAACACCCTTACAAGTTTCAATGGACATAGGATAATAGTTATATATTTCACTGATCTCAAGATACCGTACGTCTCGAAGAACATAGACTGCTGAACATCGAAATCGGGCTCTACCTGATTGGAATCAAAATTCCGATTCAGTCGGGAGTCTGAAACCCAAAGTGTTCTTGTATGAAGAAAAAGGAGCATTCGAAATAATCTCCCATTTTCTTCATTAAATATCACATTACTGAACAGTTGGCTCAATGGTATGGTCTGGAATCTGCATAGGTGGATGTGCGGACCTGTATATCATTAGGAATGACAATTTGATTGACGAAAGATATGCAGACGACAGACTGTGACCTCATGTCGAATCTTACGTTGGTGATTGGTGATTTCTTTCTTTCTTTTCTTTTTTTTTTTTAGTGAATGATAATGCTAGAATTCATACAAATCGTCTTGTTGAGAACATGCTTGAAGCTAAAACAGTACAGCGTAGGGAATAGTCAGCATACTCCCCTGACATAAATCCAACTGAACATGTTTTGACAAACTCGGACGATGCATAGTAGCGAGACCAAGGGTCCGTTGATTGTCCAGAACGTGGAGATAGCATTTCTTCAGGAATGAAAATGTATTTCCCTAAGACGATAACTTCTTCGCATCCATCGGAAACAAGTGTGTAGTAGTCTTAGTTGTTCGAGGTGATCACAAGCAAAACTAAGCATCTTGTACCATTTCTAATAATAGTTCCTATTTGTCATTTATTTATGATTAATTTGTTGCCCTGAAGCCCTTTTCGTGTTATTTTGATCTTTTCGATGAATTTAAGTTCCCATACAACTTTTTGCATCATTTTTTCTTCATTGTGTTATGTTTAACGTGTACTCTTCATTTTTATCCCATACGTGTCTGTCTAGGATAGTTTTCGTAACTTATTTGCTTTTTGCTCTAATTTCTTCAGTAGTGTATTAATTTGTCTATATTGGTATTGTCTCTTATTTTGTCTATTTATTAGGCTAACTATATTATTGTTGTGCTCAGAATACAATATGTGATCCCCGAAAATGACCACATTGAACCTAATTTGAATGTGCTAAATAAAAAATATTTTTATTTCAGTATTAATTATGTACTTCTTAAAAACTCTCTTTTCAATTACACAGCGACACATTTTCTCCTAGTGGTGACTTTTGGAACTTTTTTTGCAGAATTCTTCATCCCTATCTTGATTAATCTTCCTACTGCAATTGGCGTTATTTCTTGCAATTAGATCGCTCTGCAAAACACTCTGAACACTGTCAGTTTAATTATGGCAACCTTGTATTTAAAACGAGAGATTTTATAATGCATGAAACTAATAAACATAAAATTTATAAACTTGCGTGTGGCATTATTCAGCGTCATAGTAAAATCTACACAGGAATAAGAACTACATTACACAGATTCGATATGTGATACAGAACTTAGGATGATAAGAAATACAGAGAGAGAGAGAGAGTTTAACCATTCTTAATCCATTAAAATTATAATATAATATTGCGAAGTTTCACATACAAAACACTATTACAAAATAAGAAAGTAATAATCAACTAATAACATGCAATAATGTTTAATTTTCATATTCTGCACCTTTTATGCACTTACCTTCTTAGCAAATATCACCTAAAAATAATTTACTACACATTTCTTATCTCTGAAATGTTTTCAACGTCATAACATTATACACAACAAAATAGGTTTCCTTTCTATTCAGTTCATCTTATACAAAATAAATCTGAATAGAACTGTTATTCAATATCAAAAGAAAGAAAAAAATACATTACATTTACGCTTAGACAAAACAAATTACCGCTATTTTGAAAGCGATTATCCACTGAAATTCTGACTGTAGCTAGCGGTTTTTTTTTTATCCATTATTAATGGGAGTAAAATTAGAGCGTGTTTCACCACAAGAAACACCGAACGAGAAAAGAAAAAAAAAATGCTTCTGCTTGGAGGCCAAGGTCGTTTTCGTTTGCGATCTATTTAATGAACATTTCACAAATCAGAGCGCACATTTTACTCATGTAGCTATGTTTGTTTAGCCACTAATTTGCTGCTTATCAAAGAAAATATTCCCTACATAGGAAACACACGCATTGGTTACTTTTCAGAAGTACCTTTCCAATTTTAACTAAGGACATGCAGGCTCGGATAGTTTAAGGTTAAGAACTTTTTTCCTTCGATTTCACAATATTATTTTTTACTAACGGGGTTTCACGCTCATTTCACTGGGTCTTTGTCGCTGTTTCGCCGAAGCATTTCCACTGTAGATTGCTAGGTGTTGCTTGCTGGGACGCCGAAACGTTTGGTCCTGTTTGTTAAAGCACTTTGGCTGTTCAGGCATGACATTCAATGTATGGCGTCTTCTTTCCAATTCGACAGTCAGAAGTCGGGGAAAGGAATTAACGAATAGCCGTTTTTCTATTCTTTCTAGTTAAGTTCAGCGAAACATTTCAGCATACGATTCGATAATTCCATCTACTCAAAAGGCCTAGATCTGCTCTTGGCTATAACTACCAACATTTCCCAGTCCTAAAAGGCTGAGAGCATCTTAAAGTAATTTATTAGAGTGAATCTTGCGCGTTTTAAATTTTTAATCCGCAGGACTTCAAACACGCTAAAATCTTCCTGATAATGCTACATTGTGCACCGTAGAACCTTTCGGTAACCTCCTAATCGCATTAGAAGCCTTTTAAATTAAAAAGGTTTAAATAATTTTATTTCACAACTTTCTCCTAAATTGCAATCTTTTTGAGCCCATTAATCCCACCAGATGCCGCCAGAAACTCACAACGATCTGGAAAGTTCTTTCTTTTTCTACATCAATCATCTGCAGTTTAAAAGATCCACAGACTTATCGGCGTTGAAAATTCAAAATTTGACATCGAGCACGGCATTTAAAATTCAATTCATTTAAATTAACTTCTGCCTTTTATCTTTAAAATACCTTTTAAAATCCTAAGGATAATAGAAAAATTCTGACATCAATCTGTGATCCCGCCCCCTATAATGTTCTGACCAATGCCGTTGTCGTTTCGTTAGCTTACTTCCGTGGCGTCCAATCGTAGTTCGGTCTCTCATCCCTATTTCTTTCCAATATTTCAGCAATCCTCATATCCTGGAGTCCCAGGTTTTGCTCCTTGATCCCTAATTTTGACTTAAATTTAACAAATTATGGGACAATCACTAATTACGAATTTCGAAATATTAATTATTATGAGAGGATAAATTTTAAAAATAAAATAGGAATCTTGTAAGCTAAGGCCATTGCCTGTTGCCTTGAGAAGTTCATCGGCTGGGAGACTTCATTCCTTCCCTGCTTTTCTTAGATTTAAAGAGAAAGGGTTTTATCCCACTGAGTTACACGACACGAATGTTCATTCATCCTTCCCGACTCATATTGAGCTTGTTTTTTCCTCAGATACATCCAAACGTGTTTTAATTATTTAGTTATCATCACAGAGAGGTATTTTAAAACTCAAACTTATTATTTATTTATAATACGAGTTATAACAGAGCAGGGAGAGACATCGAGATTCATGTTGTGGGAATCAACACATATTCGAGAATCCGCTCCTCTCGAAACATCTACATAGAAGAAACGTGGTGGTGCGCTTGAATACAGTGCTAAATTTTTATATTGGAGAGACCAGGCGGACTATATTTTGACGCTTAAACTTTTTTTTTTTTACGAATGCTGTAAATATTCGGAAGCATCTAAGTACGAGAAAAAAATAACTTCATTTCGGGTCTTGTTTAAAATCCCTCTTTGAGGTTTTTAACTCCAACTAATAATAAAGTTTCATTTTCTAAAATTTAAGGGTTTTTATGGGGCAGGAAAAATAAATTATTGTCCAAAACGATATTTTAAGAGGCACACTTGAACATTTCATATTAAAAATACATTCTTTGTTAGTTGCATTGTTATTATTATTAGTGCTTAGCAAAAGAAATGGAGAAAAACATTACTAATGTGAATACCACCTACAGAACAATGTATTGATTCTTTTGTTGGATAATCAAAAGAGAAAAAAAATTATCATTAATTTTATAGATTTTTAAACAATCGATACCAAAATGAATCTTTATACGAATCGTTTTTTAGTGAAAAGATATTACATAAATTATCCCGTAACTATCAACAATGTTTTAACTCATTTTTTATATAAAGAAAACAAATAAATAAAATAAAAGCAAATCCAGTCATTCTTTGTAGGATTCCCTTTGAATATTTGTGCAAAAAGATAGCAAAATGAAAATATCTCAGAGTTCTAATAAGTTTGAGAGAATATTTATGAAATCCCGTGGTCTAAGAATAATGAAGAGAAAAAAGAATATTTACAATATTTTACCTTTTGATATTAATAAACAAAATTTGCCCAATTGCAGTGGATGCGAAATGTTGTGGTTCCTTCTGAAAGTGATCGGAATCGATATTCAAAACTTTGAAAAAGTAAAAAATAGAAGCACACTTGAAAATTTTACAAAATATTGCGCTACAAAAATGTTTCCTTTCCTATTACATTTGAATATGTTTTACACATTGGCCATATCATTGTATCGAATTTCTATAGGACAAGCTCAGATAGTAATAACTGTTGCGTTCATGTTGGCAAACGTATTTGTTACTGCTCTATGGCATGCAGTAAATCGAAGGAAATGGGCTTTGCGTAATCTACTTACAGATTGTCATAAAGTTATGTTCATGATGAACAAAAAATGTAAAAATAACAATATGTTTATGAACTTGTGCATCATTTTATCGATAATGATCCCATCTGTTTTAGCAGCAATGTGTGCAATATTTCTACACAAAGCTCCTGTCAACTATCAGCAATATTATAGTTTCTTTCTCAGTTACGACTCGTATAGTAGTTATACCGTTTTGTTGTGGAATATTAATACTCAAATAACCTTCCTATGTATGTTTTCCTTCCCTTCTTGTATCTCTATCGTGTGCTGCGTTGCGTATTATAAGAGTTGTAAAGTTTTCAAAGGATTTAGTGATGTTGTTGCTGATATTCATCAAGGTGTTTTGAATCGTTATAAAGTGTCGAAGTGGATGAACATGCACCGATTACTTTATGAGTTGGCTCATGCAACAGAGAAGGCGCTTTCGCCAATATCACTCCTCCTCTTTAGTTCTCAGTGCCTGTTTATGTACATAACTTTAGCAAATTATATAATTTTCCAGATCAAGGATCGATATTCCACTATCATTTGGCACACTCTTTCTTCTTCATTGCTGTCCCCAGCCTCTGTGATAGGTGTCATCGTATGTGCGTCGGAAATTTCGGAGGAAATTCGATTCATTCGCACAAATCTACAACTCCTCTATAACACCTGGGTCAATGAATCTGATGCAGACAATAAAATACTTTTACTCATGCGAACCATGATAGCGACAAAGTTTCCTGAGATGACGGCTGGCAATATCATGGACTTGAAGCTTGGACTTATATTTTTCCATTTTGGATCGTAGTTTATCATGGATCGACTTTAATTTTAAATCGTTTAATTCCTTATGTATCTAATTAGAGCGAAAGAAAAATTTTAAATATAATCAAATACTCATCCAAAACACCTGTTTAAAGTAACGGAGAGTGTCATAGATTTAGAAAAGTGGAGTCTCAATCTGCAAGTTTTGCCTCAATATTATATTGATGTTTTATTTATATTATACTCTGGTGCTTGATTAGAGGACAACACGTCTTTAAATGAAAATAGTGAAAACATAATATATATATATATATATATATATAATAAATACAAACTCACACCCTGAGACTTAACCCAGAGATGGCAGCCTCAAACCAGTAACCAGGTCTTCAGAGTACTAACCCTTGCTTGAAGTACAAATTTAAGTCGACGACTTAGGAAAAAGGGTTTTGAAGTGAAGAAAAGGTTTTCAAGTGGCAAGCTGCAAGGATTGTTGATGGAACAAAACAGCAAGAGTCGATGATTCAGAAAGCTGTTATCGTTATTTACGCAACAAAAAAGATTTTGCGGGAAAAAAAAAAAGCAAATTTGAAAAAGAAAAAGATAAAATTGAAAAGGTTGAAATTGATTGTACCACCCTAAAGGTGTGGTTACACAAAGGTGCTATTTGGATGAATAAAAAAATTTTGCAAAAATGTTGTGTTTCAATGTTAGACTGAGTTATTGATCAGATGTGTTATATATAAACAGACTTAGAAGGATTTATCCGATGGAGACACAAAATCAGCTTTATAGAACAATATGTACACACAGGAAATTATTAAACCAGAAAAATTGACATTTATTTGAAGCAAATTAACGACTAAGGTGTTGACCATCTCTAAAAGGATACAACCTATTACAGACATGCAGTGAGCAAAAGCTCTCTGATGGTCTCCCTGTGGTATTTCCTGCCAAATTACCCAATTACAAGAAATAACATTCTGGTAAATACAGTCGCCTTCTCTCATCATATTCCAGACATGCTCGATTGAGAGAGTCTGAAGGCCAAGAAGTGCCCGACAAGCTGTAAGACAGTCTATAACACATGCCGTATGGTGTCTGCATTATCTTGCTGAAAAATAATCTACGACTGTCACTCCATTTTGCCACTCATCTTCTATCGCCTCTACTGCGTCCATCCATATGACGAGTGATCTCCGATTTGCCCAATCTGTCTCTATTCTAATCCAAGGATACGACCTCTAAGCTCTACTAGTTGCTCTAATAGCCTGAATCATGCAGGAGGCATTTCAATCGTGTTAATGTAACCTAAATCGCAATGCAAAAGAAAATGTGAACATCAGAGATCTCTTCTTATATAAACTGCTGATCGAGCTCGTTCAGAATCGCTGCAGCTCCGCGCATTCATTCATTGAACAAATTTCAATAATTGCATGTTCGTTCAATTGTCTTGTTAGAAATTTCCATTACAAGCAACTTTTCTTGGTGTGTCGTTTTTCTTTTTATGGAATATTTTACACATGATAACTAACAACAATAAACTGAATTTAAAGCGTGGCAAAAAAAAATGAAGGAAAAACTTTATAAGCAAATCACCGCTCCTAGCGTCAAAAACAGGGGAAAAGATAGAAGAGCACAAATCATGATTTCGCAAATGCTTCGTTTTTCATTGCCTCATTCGTGCAATTCAATTGTTCAGCTTTCCTTTGGAGAAAAGGAGGCTTGAATACGTCGCAACAACGTGATTGACGGGAATCCATGGCTTGGGGTTATTATACGGAGACTCGAATGTGTACAGTCTCAAAGAAGTTTGTATCATACGCTGTTGGAATGGCAAGGAGTGTCACTTCAAGTCTATGAAATTTATTCCAAGAAACAAGTTATGTTAGACGTCGACCAAGATAAGGTTGTGTCTTCCAATTACTATTGCAACAAAACAAAAGGTGGCAAGCTAATCAGTCCGAAATAGTATTCATTAGGATTGTTTCTATGCACATAGGCTAATGGTTATATACTTTCCTGACCTCAAGACACCGTGCGACTCGAAGGAGGTATACTGGTGGTAGACTGCTGAACATCGAAATCGGGCTCTACCTGATTGGAATCAAAATTCCGATTCAGTCGGGAGTCTGAAACCCAGTGTCTTGTATGAAGAAAAAAGGAGCATTCGAAAATAATCTCCCATTTCCTTCAATAAATATCATTACTGAACAGTGTCACATGGATGGCTGGAATCTGCAAGAGTGCGATGTGCTTTATCATTTAGAAGGACAATTTGATACAAATGAACGAGAGTGACTGTGACTTCAGTCGAATCTCTTTAGTAGAGACATGAATTTTTTTCTTTTTTAATGAATGCAAATCCTACGATCATCAGCTCGTCTTGTGGAGAACATGCCTGAAGCAAATAATACAGCTTATGAATAGTTAGCACACCTCGACATAAATCTAACTGGAACATGTTTCACAAACTTGAACGATGCATAGTAGCGAGACCAAGGGTCCATTGATTGTCCGGAACGTGGAGATAGCATTTCTTCAGGAGTGAAACTGTGTTCCGCAAACACTAAAAAAAAATCAAAAACTTTCTCTGCATCCATCCGAAACAAGTGTGCAGTAGTGTGATTTGAGAGAGCTATCTTAATTAATCTAATATATTTTATCCTGCTCTTACTTATCATCAATTGGAGTCTAGTACTTATTGATTATTTAATTAGATGGAAAGATGGAATTAAATGAAATAATGGAGATAGGTCGTGACATAGTAGCTTTATTTGAGGTAACATTGACATTTTTCATCTTTTTCTGTTTTTATTTTCATTTAAGGAGACTAGTTTTACTTGTGATATGAGAAACACACATTTCTAACAAAAATAAATTTATAAAGTTAGATAATTTCTCTTCAAGTGTGCAACTTCATATCATATTTATTCCGTAATCCTATCAGATGCAAAAAAGAAATAATGTTTTACGTCATGTTAAGTCCCATTTCAGACTGACTGAAATCTAACTATAATTCGCTGCAGGTTTTAGCTGCATTATGGAAAAATATTGTAATTTATGATTGATTATCTAGATGTGAAATACAGAAAACTTTTTTACATAGAGAAAGATATCTAATTGAAGATAATTATTTGCTAGGAAACATAAGAAAATATGTGAATATATAAAATGGAATTGAAATTCAAAAGTAAATGATTATTCTCTAATCAATTACTGCTTTTTAGAAATGGGTTTTTTGTTTCCTAACTTTGGAAAGTTCTCTTTATAATTATAAAACTTTCAACCACTTTGCTAAAACATCGAAATGGAATGACATGATTTTAACTTTATATCTCTCTATCAATTCATAATTTCCATACCAAAATAAAGATTTTTCTGTCCAGATTTAAAAGTACGAATAGTGTATTGATTATTGGGAAATGATAAAAAAATGTTTTCTTTCAAAAGATGTCGTACAATTGACCACTTTATTAGATTAAATCGCCTTTTTTCACCTTCCTTAATGATAAATTATGCATCTGTTCCTGAATTTTTCGAGGAAAAAATTTAATAAAAAGATGTGTTTGATTACTTTTGATTTAATGAGTAAATGATTGACAGATTTTTTTAAGCATGATCTCATTAAGTTGAGTGATTAATGCGTCTTTTTCAAAACGATATTTAAAAGAAAGGGAAGACGGAAACTCCAAAAACATTTTATGATACATATTTTAATTCATGAAGGGTTCATTAGAAAAAGCGAAGTGGAATAACAAAGTAATGTAATGAATTTACAAAAATATTTTATTCGAGACATTACTATTACATAATTCTAAGCGCAAAATAAAACGTAAGCACGTTAAAAAAATATTTGCTACATTTTATACATCGCAATGTTACTTTCCAAGAAAGTTAACAACATTGCATTTTGTATGGATTCCGAACAAACTTCAGTTAGTTCCAATGGATACGGATTTCTGTGGTACTTTCTTAAATTGACAGGTATTGATGTCTTCGGATCTCACGAAGGAGAAAAGACCAAAAATCAACATGATTTAACTCAGAAGTGCTGTGAAAAAATATTTCCCTTTCTCCTTCATCTTAATCAAATTTATGTATTAGTCACCTCTTTATTTCTTGTAATTCAAGAAAAAGCTTATGCAGAAATAGTCGCTTCTTTTACAGTTGTTAACTTATTTTCATTTGTCGTATGGCATATTGTTTATCGTAGTAAAAATAATGTAAAGAGTTTGATCTTTGAAGCTAATAGGAGTCTCCTTATTTTACATAAAGAAAGGAAATCCTACAGCATGTTCATTAATTTGTGTTTAATATTAAGTATGCTAATTCCAATTGCTTCTGCTACAACTTCGGCTTTCTTCATGGACAACGCCCCTGGGGCCCACCGGCGCTATTACAGCCTTTTTGTGAACTTCAGTGGTCTGAATGCTTTCTTAATCAGATGTATTTTTGCTCAGCTGACATACACGTTTATGCTTTCTTTTCCTTGTTGTATATCGGTAATGTGCGCCTCCTTGTACTATCAATGTAGCTGTGTGTTCGTCAGCTTTAATGCCTTTCTTATGGATACCCATAAGGGGATTGCTCCACTTCATAAGATATTGAAATTGATGGATGTATACCAACTTCTTCACGATTTGGCACAAAAAACCGAAGAAATACTTTCACCCATTACTTTCGTCCTTCTTTGTTCTCAGTTGCTAAGTATGTATACGGCTCTCGCCAACTTTGTGATTTTCAAGAACCAGGATCAATTCTATGCAATTGTATGGCACTGCCTGGCAGCTATAACAATTGTACCTGCAGTTCTAATCGGTATAATACTCTGCGCCGGAAGAATTTCGTGCCAAGCTCGGTTGATCCACACGAACTTGCAACAGATCCATAACACCTTGATAAGGAAAAGTGAAGACAATTGGGAGAGCGTTCTTTTAGTGAGATCCATGATGATGACGGAATTTCCAGTTATGACGGCTGCCAATATCATGGACCTAAAACATGGAGTGATTCTCTCTGTTTTTGGAACATTGTTTACTTATGGATTATTAATAATAAATATCAATAGACCTTAGTTAAAATAGATTAAGAAAAATCTAAATTTTCAAATACACAGTCATTAAAAAAGTCACCTAATGAATTCATTGATTTTTAATTTACATTACAAGTATCTTAAATGATACTCACGATGGAAATAAATTCGAACCAAAATTTGTTAGTTTAATATATCGTAAAATTGTACCCATTTTCAAGCTATTCAGGCAATCAAAGTTTATAAGCTATAGCAGAATGAGTGAAAGATAAACAAAAAATCATCACTTGAAAAGGTCACCTTCGACAACAACAAGCGACGCCAAGGATAAGGATTGGCCCATGGTCTGGCAATTTAATATCGTGATTTATGAAATAAATGAAGTTAATGGCATGCATCTTCACAAACTTTCGTACGTAGTGATATTTTTTGTGCTTTATTGAATAAGAAATACATCATAGTGTTACAACCAATACTCACATTTACGGATGGTATTCACTTAAAGGAGGCTAACCCTCAGAGATTGATTTTATAGCACACAACTCAGACATTAGACACCATGCCATCATATGCATTGAGTTTCTGATTGAGACATTTTTAAAAAACGCGAGGAGATAAAATGTTTCGAAAATACAAACATAATTGTTGGATTCTAAAAAGCGTTTCTGTACAATTTATAGATATTGTAACACCACTACATGCAAAAAAAAAAAAAAAAAAAAAAAAGCTTGAATGATTAATTTAAAATTTCCAAAATAAACCGACTCTTTCTTCGAATATTACTCCCTAATTTTATTGCCATGCTGTAGTAATAATCGAAACATATAAGCTTCTCAAAGTTAAAAAAAAACAATGTCAACTATTGACAAGAAAAAGAATGAAATTAAACGATTCTGTGCTAAAAATCAAATTCTGATTGTAAATATTAAAATTAAAATGAATGATAAAATATAAAAGTTTTTAAAAAATTCTTTCAGACATTGAAAACAAAGCTAGTGTTAAATTATTAAATTAAATATATTTGAAATTACTTGTAATTATATTAATGCCATAAAAAGAAAGTAAAATAAATTTTCACTCGTTAATCTATTCTTAATAACAATCTCACATGCATGAGTTTTTTTACTGCCTGATTAATCCTTGTGGATAAACAAAATTATTATCTTTTAAGGTGGGAAACATCGTGTCATCATATATGTAGATGTAATCTATGGATAAGACTAAAAATGAGGTTTCACACAGATTATTTAACACTTCAATTATTTGTTGGGATTTTAAAACCCAGTTTCTTATCTTTATTTCCACTTAAGCGAATAAAATTTTTTTTCAGACGCGAAGCTTTTATTAGCGTTATGATTGTGTTATTAAATGGAATTATGGTAGAAATGAGGAACCGAAAATTATTCATAAAATATTCATACATGAATAAATTTTCTTTTTCTTATTTCACGTGTGTGGTATAAAAATATTGAAAGAAATTTCGAATTAATGTGTAATTATTCTTATTTTGGCGACAAAAAATTAGTTTTTATCTTCTTAAGAACAATGAATGAACTGCAAATTTCAATTTCAAGCAATTTCCTGTTCAAATGTTTGTTTGAATTAGCTGTGAAAAGAAACGCAATTTCAATATTTGTCTGAAATTATTATAAAAATGAATAAATAAATTCTTCATTTATATATTTGTGTCTTGTGTTTTATTGTGATAAAAGCATATTTAAAACATAATATTTTCATGAAAATCAAAATCATTTTTTAAATACGTACAGAATTTCTTGAGCTCATTTAAATAGACTTCAAGTGTGATTAGAATCAGAAATTGTTTTTTGGATACTGTGTCACTTTCCAATAAAAAGTTTATTCGTCAATAAAATTTGAATTACGTCTTCATAAACACGAAGACGTTGAGCTTTTATATTCAAAAGAACTTATTTTTAACATTTTTATACGCTCTATTTATTCTGTCTGCAGATAATAAAATGCTTAGAAGTAAAATTGATAGTTCTTTCTACGAATTGCATCAATATTTATTTCCGAATAAAGTTTAGCATTACAGTAATTTTGCTGACAATCCAGAACCAAATAGCCATTTCCTGAACATGTCGACATAGTTCATGATAAATGACGGGTAATGCAGGTTTCCCCCCAAGATTCTAGTAACTTTGAAAGATCTTCAGATCTTTATCAATAGAAAAGTTACACTTTTGAAGTATTTAGTCGCCAAATCGTTAGACTAAAATAATCTTGCACACGAAACACAAGAAAGACGCTTTCTCTCCTTCCTATCATGTAAGTGCTCTTAGAATATAAATATTCTTTAAAATTTAGTCGGAAGTGTTGCCTTTTTTTCAATAATCGTAATAAGAATTAAAAATTATTGATATTTTTAAATGAAATATTTATTAATTTATTTATTTTTGTCTTATAATAATTGGAAACGCAACTTACACCTTTGTAGAATATTTTACATTTTATAAAACTGCATTCATTTAAAAATAATTACTATACAAAAATTGATAGCAAAAAATTAGATACTTAGCTCTCTTGATATTCAGAATCAGTAATTTCTTAAAATTATTTTAATGTGTAACGACGAGTTAAAGTTTTTATCATTACAGTTGGCATGCAAATAATGTTTTTTTATGAAATTTTAAATCATGTTATTTTTATAAAATTTATGAATGAATATTACATTATTCCTTTATAATTTTATTCTATATTATTGTGGTTTTACATAAAGCGCAATACATTAATGTGACCATTTATTAATGGAGCCATTTCAATTTTTAGAATATCCTAGTGCAACACTGAGGTTCCTTACTTCAGAAATCTTAACACTGAAATGAAGCATAATATACAGTAAAATTATTATTAATACTAAATTGATTTAAAATACCTTTTATTATTAACTAACAAATTTAAAGATGAAAGTAATTTTATAAATTATAGCATTCCCAATAAAATATACTTTTGCAGTACTAATAAAATTCATTAATA